>CM066730.1:51602522-52165022 GCA_033961575.1 Aselliscus stoliczkanus | reverse complement strand
GTATGTCTTCTCTGGTGAGTTAAGTTTTGTTTTGCTTTGTTTTGTTTTGTTTTTTAGCTGAGCCATCCTGCCACCTGTTGGCAGCTCAGTGGCTGCTCAGCTCAGGCTGGCTGGGCATCAAACTGCTATTGCTCAGAGCTCAGCACACACTCTTTTTTTTTTTTTTTTTTTTTTTTTTGAGGGCAGAGTCACTGGCCCTCACATGTGGGACCCAAACCGGGGCGACTGGCTTCCCAAGCCAGCGCTTAACCACGGCGCCACTCGGCCGGCCCTCAGCACGCACTCTTGAACGAGCTCTTAACCAAGTGAGCCACTCCACTGGCCATTAAGGTTTTTGGTTCATTATTTAATTGATTGTTTGTTTTGTTATTGTTGAGTTTTTAGAGTTCTTGTATATTTTGGATAACAGTTCTTTATAAGATGTATCTTTTGCAAATAGTTTCCCCCAGTCTGTTGCTTGTTCTTATTCTTTTGACACTGTCTTTTGCATAGCAGTTTTTAATTTTAATGAAGTCCAACTTATCAATTATTTCTTCCATGGATCATGTCTTTTATGCTGTTTCTGGGAAGTCATCACCATATCCAAGTCTTCTAGATTTTCTTCTACATTATTTTCCAGGAGTTTTATACTTGTGTGTTTTATATTTAAGTCAGTAATCCCTGTGTAAATTTTTGTTAAGTGTATAAAGTCTATATCTATATTCATTTTTTTTTCCTGTAGATGTCTAGTCGTTCCAACTCCATTTGTTGACAAGACAATCTTTGCTCCACTCTATTACCCTTGCTCTTGTCTCAAAAATCAATGTTATATGGGCCATTTCTGGGCTATTGTGTTCCATTGTTCTGTTTATTCTTTTATAGATACCACACTATCTTGATTACTGTTGCTTTCTTGAAAGTTTTGAAGTGAGTGTTATCATCCTCCAACTTGTTCTTCTCCTTCAATATTGTGTTGGCTATTTTAGGTGTTTTGATTCTCAATACAAACATTAGAATCGGTTTTTTTGACATCCATAAAATAAGCTAGTGTGTTGATTGGAATTGCATTAAATGTATAGATGAAGTTAGGAAGAACTGCCAACTTGACGGCATTGATTCTTCCTATCTTTAATGTAGAATATCTCTCAATTTATTTAGTCTTTTTAATTTCTTTCATCAGTGTTTTATAGTTTTTCTCATATAGACCTTTTACATATTTCTTTTGATTTATACCTAAATACGTATTATACTTTTTGGGTGCTGATAGAAATTGTATTGTGTTTTAAATTTCATTTTCCACTAGTGCATTGCTGGTAGGTAGGAAAGTGATTTACTCATATATTAACCTTGCTTGTGCAACCTTGTTATAATCCCTTATTAGTTCTAGGAGTTTTTTGTCAATTCTTTTCAATTTCTACATAGATCGTCATGTTAATGGCGTATTGATGACAGCTTTCTTTCTTCCTTCCCAATGTATCCCTCTTATTTCCTTTTCTTGTCTTATTTCATTAGCTAGGAATTCCAGTGTAATGTTGAAAAGAAATGGTGAGAGAGAATATACTTGCCTTGTAACTGATGTTAGTGGGAAAAATAGCTGTAGGATTTTTTGTAAATATTTTTTTATCAAATTGAGGAAGTTCCCCTCTATTCCCAGTTTATTGAGAAATTTTATCATCAATAGATGTTGGATTTTGTCAAATGTTTCTTCTGTATCTTTTGATATGATCATGTGATTTTCCTTTATATGTGTTTTTCATCTTTTCTATTTATATGATGAATTACATTAATTAATATTTGAATGTTGAGCCAACTTTGCATACTTGGTATAAATCCCAGTTGCTTGAGGTATATAATTCTTTTGATACATTGTTGGATTCAGTTGTTGAGGATTTTGCATCTGTATTCATAAAATATATTTGTAGTTTTCTTGTGCTCTCTGTATAGTTTTTATATTAGGGTAATGCTGGTAAGGAAGTATCTTTTTATCTCTTTTTCTATCTTCTGAACGAGATATAATTTCTTAAATATTAGCAGAATTCACCTATGAACCCACCTAAGCGTGGTATTTTTTGTTTTGGAAGGTTATTAATTATTCATTCAATTATTTTAATAAATATAGAAATATAGGCCTATTCCTATAGTCTATCTCTTCCTAAATTATTTTTGAGAATATCTTGGATATCCTTTTTTTTTTTTTTAATTGCGGAATTGGGGGAGGGGAACAGACAAGTTGCTGTCTTTTTGTTTTTCAGTCTAGTTGCGGAGGATGTTGCTTCGCTGGCCCATGTTGGTATCGTCATTGAGCTCTTCCTGGGTGGGGCAGATCGGTCGCCGGCCTCCAGATGTCGCTCACTGCGGCTCTTGGCAGCTCACACTGGCTGCCCGCCACTCGCGCTGGCTGCCGGCTACTCACTGTAGCCTCTGGCAGCCCACTGCAGCAGGGGCTGCAGCCTACACCATCGCTGGGGACTCACAGCAGCCCAGCTCCAGGTGGAGCTGTTGTTAGCTGTAGAGGGCAGTGTCACTGGCCCTCACATGTGGGATCTGAACTGGGGCCACTGGCATCCCAAAACCAGCTCTTAACCAATGCACCACTCGGCTGGCCCTCCTTTTTTGGTTTTGATCCATGGTGTTCATATATAAATGACTAAACCATACACATACACATATGCGTGAAGAACATAGGCTGTTGTTTGAGAAATCTTTTAAATCTATTTAATTCTTTATATTTTTTATATTAAGCCAGTATTTCCTTCATGGCCTAATAACATCATCATTGTTTTCCAATTTTGCTTGTCTTTTATGGTCTAAATGTTGTTCCCCATCCCCACACAAAATTCTTTTGTTACCCAATATGATGATATTAAGAGGTAGGACCTTTGGGAGGTGGTTAAGTTATAAGAATGGCTTAGTACTTTTACAAGAGATTCCACAGAGCTACCTTGCTCTTTCTATCAAATGAGGGTACATTGAGAAGCCTCACCCAATCATGCTAGCACCCTGACATTCAGCTTCCAATCTCTAGAACTGTAGAAGTAAATTTCTGTTGTTTATAAGTCATACAGTCTGTGGTATTTTGTTACAGCAGCTCCACTGGACTAACACAATATCTCATTAAAAAGTAGCATGTTTCTTTGGATTCAGAGTTCTCCATGTATCTATTAGATCAAATTAATTATTATAGTTTGTTATTCAAATTGTTTATTTTACTCTCAGTCTGTCCTATGTTTACACATGGTCTTGTTGTTGACTCCGTGAAAATAATTCCCAGTACTATTTGTAGAGTGAACGAACATTCACTCATTGGCTAATGCTCAGAATTATCATAAGGGTTTCAGTAATGTAGAATTTAGTGTGAGCTAACACAAAAGAATTCTCTGCATCTCAAGTTCATATGAACATATGAATTTACCTCATTGATACTACACTATAAACCAAAAATTCTATAAATGAGTGGTTTCTGTTATTTTACCTCATAGTCAATGTTAGTCAACCTCTTGGGTTAATATTAATAATTACTTATTTGCTAATTTTGATGATTGGAAACACAGTTGCAACCTACTTTGAGTATAACAAATATATTAAGAATTAAACATATTTTAGTTTGATAAAAGATTTGTCCCCATACTTGATAGAATAGTTCATTTCAAATGTCCTTCCCCGGGAAGTGTTATACATTTCTCTAATTTGAGCACTAGAAACCCTTCATAGTTTCTATGTAATTGTATACATTTATTTCAGCCTCTTAGTGGAATAAGTCAGATCCCTCCCGGACTATACCCAATTTCTCTTTGTCTCAGTTATGGTTCATCTCTTCTATCTCAATGATAGCTACCAAGAAACTCAGAGGGGTGGAGGCGTTTTACATCAATAGTTAAATGTTTCCACTGGCACCAGTTTTTCACAAGACTAGTCCACAAGTGAGCTTTAGAGTACATATAAAAGCTCTTTCCGTGGTACTATCCTGTCTGACTTTTCCTTTAATAGAGAACCCCGGGGATTTGCTGTGAATCATTCCCATTGAGGTTAATTGGATAACACATTGAGAAAACCGGTCATAAACTCAAACATCATCTGCTCTGATGTTAAAGACCAAATGAAAATTGTAGTTTAATTGCTACCCTCATCTGGGGGTGGGGGAGAAGTCAATTAACAGATTATTATAATTATGAGTCACATGTAAGCAGACCCCTGTGTTGCACATTTTACCTTTTATCCTTTTCCATTCAATAATTTGTGTTGTTCTATGACATTTTATTTCATAGAAAACATCTATGTTTTATAGATGTTATAATTACAACCCTTAGTAACTGAATACGATATGTACCAAAATGGAAATAAAAGGCCTTTTATTCAAAATCTGGCAGATTTTTTTCCCTTTTGAATGTAAAATTTAATTTTTCATCCATTCCACATATTGTGGGCTTTTACTATGTGTCAGAGATATGTTCCTTGAGAATGTATTTTCCAGATATCTATTTGAGATATTTTTGCTGGTGTATGTTTATTTAGTAATTAGAAATCCTTGAAAAAACCTAGTCCTTTTCGGAATGGGTTATCTCTTTTGCAACACATAGTTGGGACAAACTCATTAGCCTGGAGATAGGACGTGAGATTATGTTTAGTAGGCAATAACACTGAAATTACTTTATAAATACAATTATTAAATAATTAAAGTGTTGACATATAGAAGGTAAGGTCAGAAACAAATGAATAGCAATATCTTTTTAATTAGTTAAATTTATTTATTTTTTAACGTATTATCATTTACTGAATGACAGTTTTAGTTTTGTTTTTAAGCTGATAGTTTTAGTTTTGTTTTCAAGCTGATAAATTATTATTCTCACAATCAAATGTTCTTTAGCTCAGGATACTGGACTAGTTACTGGGATATTTAAAGCTTATAAGCATTGTCACTATAATTAGGATGGTAGATGCAATACACATAAGTAGTGTGATATGATACAAACTGTATTTGGTTTCTGTCTACAGTTCTTGGTAAAGAGATCCTAAAACCCTTGAAATTTCCCTAGTGATAGAGTGTCTTTTGTTATTTATAATGAGCCCCTTTAGACTATACCTAAGTTTATGCTAATGATTTGATTTAGGGTGGCACCCTTCAAAGTCTGGTTGGGGGAGGGACGCTGGACATTAAACACTATAAAAACTCTTGAATAAGGACATTTAATGAGCTTCTGGGTTGGTGAACTCATAGAGGTCCTGGGAGGGTGGTGTGCCCAGCCAATACATGAAGCCCCTCGCTCCCCCTTCCATACTCTGTCCTGTACATCTCTTCCATTGGCTGCTCCTGAGTTGGTCCTTTGTAATAAACAGGTACTTGAAAGAAAAGTGCTTTCCCTGAGTTTCGTGAGTTAGATAACACATTATTGAATCTGAGTAAAGGGTTCTGGGAACCCTCAATTTATAGTGAGCTGGTCAGAAGTATGGGTGTCCTGGACTTGTGATTGGCATCTGAGGTGGGTCTGAACCCTTAAACTGTGGGATCTGTGCTAACTCTGGGTAATTAGTGTCAGAATTGAGTTGAATTATTGAACACCAAGTTGGAGTCTGGAGAATCAGAGAATTGGTTGTTGGTGTTAGAAAATATCCCAAAGGTAGCATCACCAGATTGTAAACTGCCTGACGACATAGCACATATATATACTACAGTATTTATATTTCACAATTTCACATTAGCCTCAACATTTTAGGGAACTCATTCAATGCTTATTAAAGAACTGAGTTGACAGTCAGTTCATTTTCTTTGAACCTAACACATTCTTGTGATCTGAAACCATTAATGAATTTCCTTTAAAGTGGCTTATTTTTATACAAAATATGGAGGTGATCATTTTGGAAAATGAATTTGTGTAACTGTCTTTATGATCAGCACCTATTATGCAGTGCCAATAGAAGAACCAATCAAGGGAAATATGGCAGGCAGCACTCTTATACTAGATAACACTCTACTCTTTAATCATAAAACATGGATTCAGTCCTGATTCTAACACCTGCTGGTTATATGATTTATCTCACTTTCCTTTTATATAAAATCAGACCAGTATCTCCCCACTTCAAAGGTTGTTGTGAGAATTAAATGAGCTATTGGGGTACACAGCAACTATGCATTGGTGTCAATCTCCTAACAGTGAAGCTTATATATATATATGAAAAGTTCGTTATTTGTCTAGCATCATGAGGGACATTATAGATTTTTTTTTTTTTTGAGGGCAGTGTCACTGGCCCTCCTATGTGGGATCCGAACCGGGGTCGCTGGCTTCCTAAGCCAGGGCTTAACCACCGTGCCACTCGGCCGGCCCTAGATTTTTTTTTTTTAAGTGAAGTAGCACACAGTTTTTCTCCATTTGGAAGTAATATTGTATTTAGTAGGATTTATGTTCTTTCCTCACACCTTCCCCCATTCTATTCAAGGATAATCACAAAACTCCTGATCAGATTATTGTGTTTCAAATTTAATTTGGTTATTAAGACGGTGCAAATAAAACAAAACCAAATGATCTAAAGAGGGGATGGAACACTTCAGCCATAAAATCCTGTCAAGTGTGCAAAATTTATAGTCAACAACATGAGTCATTCTCTGTTTAGCTGGCACTTTCTGAGCAGTATTACTGCCTAGAGATAACTTGGTTCATTGTGATGTTGCTACATTTTATGGATTTTAGTACCCATTCCCCACTGGCAAACCCAAGGGTCTGACCAAACCAATCTAAAATAACTCATCGTTGAAGGTCTGTCTCGTAGGTCTACTTTTGGTACTGAATCTATTCTAGTCAGAGACAGAAGTCACTGTAATT
This sequence comes from Aselliscus stoliczkanus, assembly GCA_033961575.1. Taxonomy (NCBI): domain Eukaryota; kingdom Metazoa; phylum Chordata; class Mammalia; order Chiroptera; family Hipposideridae; genus Aselliscus; species Aselliscus stoliczkanus. Next base: position 52,158,228 of record CM066730.1, on the reverse strand, counting down.
TGAACAGAGAAAATTTAATATAAAAAAAAATAAGCAAATTTTTTCTGTAAGGTGGTAGTATATATTTATGCTTTGCAGGCCATAAGGTTGATGTTGTTTCTCAACTACTCAACTCAACCCTTGTGGAGTAAAAACAGCCACAGACAATGAAATAGCAAATAAATGTGAGGGCTGCATCCTAGTAAAATTATTTACCAAACAGGTATCAGACAGGATTTGGTCCACAATTTGCTGAACCCTGATATGAAATATTATTGACTAGTAAAAGAAGGTTAACTAATCCTCCCACCTCCAACTCCTCACCTAAGAGGCTGATTTTCTAACTTCATTAGAGAGGGTGTGGCTGTAGTGCGCTGTATGTCAGAGGAATTTTCTGGGGTGCCATGGCCGAAGCACAGGAAGTTGCCACCTGGGGTGCAGTGACATTTGCTGTAGTTTGACAAGGTCAGAGCTTAATCCAAATGCAGTCAAATTAAGATACATTCTACAGTTAGAGCTAGAAAAATTAAACAAGAAAAATAATAGTTTCAAAACTCTGAGGGAAACTTGCCAAGGCTACTTGCCAACTTAGGACAAAATACAGAAATTTATATATATATATAAAATACCTGTGAATAAAACAAGAGGAGCTATGGAAAGTCACCTTACAAGGTGATCTGCTCTGAAATTCCTAACTGGGCAGGTCATGGTGGGGAGTCACGCCCCAAGCATACAACTTTGTAGTAAAAAGTTTATCTTTGCCTTAATTTAAGCAAGCCCATTGTTTCTGTACATCTAGGTTGACACACCTTTGCAATAAGCCTTAACCATCCTTAAGGGAGCACAGAATCTTGTTACCTATCCTATAATCCAATCCCCACCTTACTTTCTCCCACCACCATGTAATCTTCCTTACATTCCCTCCTTAATTTCAAATGCATAAAGGAAGCTGCAAAAATGTTATTCTCTGGAGAATTTGAGAACTTGCTTCCTGACATTATCATTGGTTTGGCTCAAATAAACTCATAAAAATTCTCTACAGGTTTGGCCATTTCTTACATTGACATACCTGTATTATTTTTGTCAGAAAGAACAACTAAAAGCAATACTTCATTCAACCAGCCATGGACAATAGTCTCAATTGCAGAAGACTGGGAAACCATGGGAACTAGAAGTCAGGAATGACTCTGGAATGAAAAACAGAAGTCAGAACCAAAGACAATTGGATGCTAGGTAGGGTATCTACCATGAAATCTTGATGGCATAGATATGTGGGGCTTTATCATGAATAATACTACAAATACATAATCAACCCAGTAATAACTACGACTCTGTCCTGTTTTCAAATACTAATCCACATCTGTAACACTAACAGGGTGACTCCTATTGAGGTAAATTATATAGGAACAATGAGGTCTGAAATATGGTCCCCTTGGTAGGATATACTGCCCCAAATGGTACTCTAAAGAACAACATCTTGAAAGAGTCTACGTACGTAGCCTTGAGACAGGTAAAGTTTGCAAACTACTTCCCAAATTCAGTGGCCTGTTTTTTGTAAATAAAGTTTTATTGGTAGATCGTCTCACCTATTTATTTGATCAGTGTGTATAGCTGCTTCTGCTTCTATAGCAGAGTTGAGAGTTGTGATAGAAATGATAGTGGACAATGGTGGCTAAAATATTTACTCTGGCCTTTTACAGACAGTTTTCCAAGCCCTGAACAAGAATGTGATCACATAAGGGACTGATAAGTGGTATAGGAAAAAGGACTTGCCTGCTATGAGATTTTCTGGCAAAACTAAGATTGAGGTATTCAAACTGACGAGAGCAGAACTCTATAAAGAAGCATTAAAAATGGAAAATCTAAGATGAAAGGTGCTGATTCAATGTTCTGAGCCTCTATACTCTGAAACTGTGGTTAAAAGGGGAAGATCTAATCAGGAGAGTGGTCATAGCATGAGATGATGGTTAGAGTCTGAACTTGACAGTGTGAGTTGAATCAAGATTTTTCCTCTTGGTATGTATATCAACATTATGGAAACTCTGCTGACTAATTAATGCCAAATAATAATATTTTAGCACATCAGCGTTGTTTTCATTTCTGTATTCTCCTAGGATACAGCTCAAAGTCTTTAATAGTTTGAGGATCCTACATATTCTGGTACCTGTCTCTGCCTCCAATCCCTGTCTCAACACTTTCCCTTTTGTTGTTGAATAATAGAACTTCATTCAGTCCCTTCTATCTTTTAGTTTCCTGTTTAAATGGGCCCTTCCTGATGTGAATCTTCTCTGACTCTTTTACACATTGTTTTTTTTTTTTTTTTGAGGGCAGTGTCACTGGCCATCATATGTGGGACCCGAAAACCGGGGCCGCTGGCTTCCCAAGCCAGTGCTTAACCACCGCGCCACTCGGCTGGCCCAACCTTCTCTGACTTTTAAGTTGAGGTAGTTCCCCCTCACCCCACATATGTTTCCACACCTCGTGTTCCTCTTTTAACATGCTTAATTACAGCCATCTTTGTATTCTCTTTAGGGCCAGACAAGCTTTAGTAGGATAGGGACCATGTGTGTCTTGCTCTAAGTTCTATGCATGGAGCTTGGTTTATGTAGATAATTAATATGTATTTAAAAAAATAAACAGAACTATGAATAAATAAGTTAATGAAAAAGCTTTGCAAATGCCACTATCATCATTATCCTCAATGCCAGTGTAAAATGTGGCATTTCAGAACTCTTATTTGTATGATGTTCTTGCTTAAAATATTTGGGGAAATATGCTGATGACAGAAAAGTTGCATTCTATGAGCTTTAAGTAATGGCCTTTATGAGAACCTAAATTTAATTAATGACAGCATTTTGTTGATTAGACAAGATAACTATCTAAAGTGCTCAGGATAGCACATAGCACCTTTGAAGTTGCTCAGTAACTGCTAACCACTGTTAACACAAATGCCTCTCATCTTTAATTTTCTTACCTCCTAAGGAGAAGGGAAGAAAAAATACTGACTCTGGGAAATCCAGTCCACTGTGTAGGCATAATGATAATTTTTTCAGTCTGTGTAGATTATCTAGAGAGAACTGCTTGCAAAGGCAAATCATTGCAGGAGTTAAAATTGGTTGTACGTGGCATGTAGAAAAACATATATGGTGAATCTTGAGATTCCCCATGAAAAAAATCTTAGCACAGTTAAATTTTTTTTTTTTTTTGAGGGCAGTGTCACTGGCCCTCATACGTGGGACCTAAACCAGGGCCGCTGGCTTCCCAAGCCAGCGCTTAACCACTGCGCCACTCGGCCGGCCCAAATTTTTTAATAACTTAATGCTCTGCTGCAAGACACTGTGATGAGTTAGAAAGTAGGAATTATTCTTGAATGATAATGACACACTGTGTTTATCTTTCAAGGATCCGCAAATTCCTCACAATCATCTCTTCCACCTTAATCAAAGCATCAAGACTTAGTGCCCTTTTCAGAGACATTTTTGCAGGTATCAAAGTGCTATTCAAGAAAAAGTAAAGACAAGACCCGGGATTGAGTGTTGAGTAGAAAAGTTTTACTGCCAAGCAGGGGCCCCAATTAACTCAGCACAGAGTTTAGTATCACAGGTGAAGTTGAGGGAGGGGAAAAGGTAGAGGTTTCCAGTGACTGAAGATGACAGACTCTGCTCCACGCTACAACAAAAGCAAACGGAGCACTGCTGATCTGTTGGTTAGGCAAGTACTAAACTAGAAGAGGAAGTTGGTTGCATATGCAGTGTGTGCTTTGGGAGTATGGCACATCCAGCTGCTTTTTGGGCCTTTTGACATACCCAAATCAAGATTGTAGTACCAGGTAGGTTTCTACCCATAGTGCAGGCTCATTGGCCAGATAGGGGTGTTTGTTTTACTGCTATGAAAATATAGTAAAAGAAACTTCAGGCAATTTCATCATAATTCTTTGGTTTGATGAATGTAGCAAAAGATGTTTATGCTTGCCCACCGCCATGATCGTTATGAAAAATAGTAACTTCGCTAGTAATGTGACACAGCTACAGTCAACCACATAATTTAAGTCAAGTCAATAATTAACTGACATAAGTACAAATTTTCAATTATATTCCACAATTAAACTTCATAAACTCTTAATTAAAAGATTTTTACTCATGCCCAAGCTTAATAAGGATAGTGAACCGAGTTTTGGTGTATGCATGTCTCCTCAGATAAATAATAAAGATTTGGAAACTATATTTACAACACAGTCAGTACACAATTCAATGTGTACGTTCTAAATTATGGGAGAGAGGAAGAAAACATAACCTGGATTTTTTAAAATTTTTTTATCTCTATTGTGGTCTTTTACCCTTTCTAAATTTGTTCATTATTTGCTTTCTGGCCTTATATCTGGTGTCTGAAAATGTCATTAGTGTTTCTATAATGCATGGCATGACTTGGTTTTTGCATTTTTCCTCTGGAAATCTCCCAGCCTTTTGTTTTTCTCCTCTCTTCTGGTTTCCCAAATCTCTATTTACTCACAGAATGATTTGCTATAGAGAAAAAAAAGTGAGGTTGCTAACATTTCAACCAGAAAAGAAAGGCAAGGGCATGCGAATAATACAATATAAAATTTCCAATAATCTCCCTTTTATCCCCTACTCACTTCACCATTGATTGACCACTTCTAGGGAAAGTATATAGTTCTCAGCTTTGAAAACTCCCATTCATCCTTCAAAGGCTAGTTAGATGTAAATGAATTTATTGGCAGTTGGTTAACCTGCAAAATTTAATACCATGTTTATTTACTGTTGAAGTGCTGTGTGTAAACATAAAAGAAAATAAGAGAAGGATCCTTCTCTTTCAGGAACATGAGAATAAATACTCGTATAAGTAGTTAAGCTAAAGTAGCTGACATATTTTATTAGTGTCTATGGGAACTCCTAAGAGCATTTTTGCTTCCTAATTTTGAATAAAGAATTCATGGGCATTTTTTGTTTTGGCTCAACCTCTGTTCCTTCTGAGAAGTCTCCATGCTGAGGACATCTCAAAGAGCATTGAGCAGTGCATTCATAATGCTTTCACCCTGGAGTACTCACATTGTCATTTTGTCAAGGGCACCTCACTGCTCTAAGGTCACACCTTTTTGGAAGATCAAATTCATTTTCCTTTAGTCAAACCTAATACTAATCTCAAGGGAAAATGATGTGTGTGTGTGTGTGTGTGTGTGTGAGAGAGAGAGAGAGAGAGAGAGAGAGAGAGAGAGAGAGAGAGAGAGAGACAGAGAGAGAGAGAGAGAGAGAGAGAGAGAGAGAGAGAGAGAGAGAGAGAGAGAGAGAGTGAGAGAGAGAGAACCCCACATTAGATGTTGCCTCTGGGACTAACTTTATTAGTTACCCCATCGATGAATACCACACTATTAAGAGAGAAAGGACAACTATAGTGATGAGGCTGGAGTACCCCTCCCTGACTATATTCAGTGCTCACCACTGACATTTGAAAGAGTTGCACAGCGCTACTTTCAAAGGTCAGGGAAAGCCCTGGGTGATTTGGAGGTTTTTCATATCTACATTCTACATTAATATATGAATCCAGGTAATAGTAAGTTGGTCATTAACTAGGCTTATTGAGAAGCTGACTGCACAGTATTCTTCAGGGTTTGCCTTAACTTATGACTTGGTATTGTCACAGTTCTGTGACAATTGACTACTTTACCACCCTGAACTATATTTCAAATTCTTTTGATTTTTAGACTTATAGCCTAACAACTAGACCTAATCAATTCTTGCAGCAAGCACAATTTCCAATTACTGTGTAGAATGCACTTTGAATCATTTAGGGATTCTACCTTCTGGACAAAAGAGAAAGTAGACATTATACATAGAGAAATGGAAAAAGAAACTGTGGAGGGTAGTGAAGATAACTAACTGTGATACTAAGAACTAGCTTGCCTGAGACATAATGAGAAAGAGTCGAGACTCTGAAGTAATAATAAGTGCCTTATCTGTGCTTTTAAGAAGACAGGGTTTAAAAAGCTCTTAACTGAGTTAAAAGGCCACAGTTGAAAAAGTGGATGGAAGCCTCTCCTGGCTTTAAATATGTGAGATAGTCTCTTGTGTGAGTAATTGACTAGTCTAATTAAAATGGAAAAGCCTTAGAGAGGGAATCCAGCAGAGAGGAAATGGAAAGGAAGTTCGACATAAAATAAAGACCTACTTAATCTACTGTGAAAAGACAATGGAGTCCCTGCCTGTTCAAGGGCAGAGCTTGATGTCAGCAAAGAACAGACAGGACTTCTGTTCTTGCCACTGGACTGGCAAGATAGTTCAGCAACACATTTGCTCTGATCTGGCTTGAACATTTTTACAGGAAAGTGAGGGAAAGGAATAAAGACTGTTAGTAAGTTTGAGCTAAACTACCTATAAAAAAATGGACAATTTCCAAAGCCCTACATTCTGTAGGGAGTTCTCATGAAGAGAATATTGAAGATATTTAAGATTAAAAAGTAGGACGATCTACCTCACCACATAAACTTTAGAGGCTTAGATGTCAGGTATTTTCAATTCTATTTAAAGGTTGCAAGGGGACAGAGAAGCTGGAAAGGGAACACAGGGGAAGAGGGTCACATGAAGTAATCAAAATAGCACAAGAAACTGGACAAGAGGGAGAAATGAAAGGGAAAGAACATGAGGACATAAGTGCAGCCTGAGTTCTAGTTTCCCTGTGTTACCCACGCCTTTTCATTCCAGGAAAGCACATCTATATGCTTTTCTCTGGCTCACAGACAGCCCTGTGTGTCGTAGGTACTCAATACAGATTTGTTAATGATGCTCTTTCTTATCTGTCCATCACCCTTCAGACAAATTTCATTTCCATATATCCTTCTCCCATCCAAGAAAATCATTATGTTTAAAATTCAGCATTATAAAATGATTGATTCAGAGCACTTTACCTATGAAAACACAATTTAATGCAGGAAAGGACATAAAAGAATGAGTTTCTGAGATAAACCCTCTCTCAAATTATCATACACTCCTTCCTGACTATCAGTGGTGAGAATCTGACTGAATAACAATAAAACATTTGCTTTCTCCAGCAAAGAGACTAATAAATATTTTCTACAATACATTTGGAGCCTGTCATAAGACAATACTTAACTCTTTTGAGTCATATAAAAATGCCTACTAATAAAACAATCCCAAATAGATATATGATATTTTCAGCCCTATGAAATAACAATCCAAGGTTCAAAAACAAATTATATTGGTGTCCAGTCATACAGAATGATAATTACCACTTAGAATCAATGCTGTATTTAAGGCCCTTTAAACATGGATGAAAAATGTGTGTCAGCATATCTCTGTTAATATTCATCTTGAACTAAAGCACGTTTAATGTTTTCTTCACAGTGCTTTTCTTTTTTAGGTTCTTATCGTTTTGTAATTTGATGACACGGGAACCTGTGCTTGCTTTCACTTGTTCTGGTTCTAGACATTGAATAACTATAAACACTTATTTACAATATATTTATGTCTTTACTTCTAACTTTTTCCTGACTAAAGATAAGTTTTAAATACAACCTAAAATGGCTTCTTAAAGCTGGCATTGCATTTCTATATAATTATAAGATACCTTTTAAACTGAATTTAGCAAAATAAATGAGAGACTTGGGAATATTCCTTAAAGCCTTTTATTTTATGAATCACAAAAATAGCCCTTTCCATGGGTGCTTAAAACATTTTTTTGTCTTTGCAATTCCAATGGAAAAACCCAAATAAATTTGATCTGAGGAATTCGCAATATCATAAGAGATCATCAGAAAGCACTGAGAGTGACCTAATCATTAAAAAAAACCACAAAATAATTGTACTGGAATTTTCCTACAACTGATCAAATTAGTTGTTTTAGCCTAATAGAAAGATAAAATCCAGTAGCTACTGAAATTTGTAAACAATAAACCTGGTCAGATGCTTCTTTAACTTTCTATTCACAGTGACCACAATTCCAGTATTTAATCTCTATGCCCTGCGTTAAGATATATGTGGATATATAGCTCCTTCTAGCTCCTTCTATAATGTCCACAAAGACACAGGAAATAGTAGGGGGAAAAATACCACATATGAAGCTAAGACTAATTTAAAACAATAAGAATCAGAAGAGATTCTCCATTTAACATAAAATATATGGAGTTGAATTGAGACAACTCATATTGAACATGCATTGTCTTTTAAAAAATGAAGTTGCCATTTTTGAGGTAGCCATGTGACAGTCTCACTCCCTGTAAACTCTCACACACCTCAATTGTTCTCCATCGACATTCTACTTAGTAAACATCCCTGCACTGAGCTTGGGTGTAGGGGTGGGGTTGGGGCAGTAGCGATGAGCATCAAACCATGGTAATGGGAAGGTGAAATTCCTGTAGTGTAGGTAGGGCAGGGAGATTCAAATGAACCATATCATAACTAATTCTGATGTATCTCAGCTAGAAATGCTGTCAAATCAAAAGAACACAGATCACAACTAACAATGTTTTAAAGATTAGGAGTTTGCATAGTAAAAAAAAGTATAGACATAGAAGGCTGCTGGCATCAGCTACTCAACAATGCCACCAGGAACAAAGTTCCCACCCCGCCCCTTTTTTTCTTATATCTTATGAAGTTTGACTTATGCACCTGACTTTCTTAGTATCTTCCATCCGGCCATCACATCTGCATTCAAGGAAGAAAACAAAGGGGAAATGACAAAGGGGACTTTGGTAAAAAAGGAATGAGTTTTAGCTCAGTGTGGGTCTCAGGGACCAGAACTGAATTAAATTGCCATTCCTAGATGCAAGGGAAGCTGGAATTTGTTTAGTTTGTTTGTTTGTTTATTTTGTTTTTAATTTAGTGTCCATGGTGAGAGTTAGCAAGGGGGAAGTTTTAATATCTGTTCTACTTTGACTGCCATAGGACAACCCACCGACTACCCAATGTCTACACATGCCCTTCAAAACACACTAGTCTGTGCCCTATAAAGTCAGTTTCTGTATCCACTAGAAGTCTGTATCTCTGAGTGTTTTTTTTATGGGGTCCAGATGCTACACTCTATGTTCCAGTGACCTATATACCTATATATAAGCTAAAAGGCCATTTATTTGCTTCCAAAATAGTTACTAGGGCTAAACTGCAATAAAATCCCCTTTGGAGAAAAGAAAGACTAGAAATACACAACAGATATTGATCCATGGCTCACATAATATCCAGCTACTCAAAATAGAGAGACCTTCCTGTTATTGTAGAGAGTGATGTCTCTTATGGCTACATTCCAGGCCCCGGATCCATCTTGAAGTATTTTTCTTATCTATGGTCTTCTGTTGTTTCTAAGTCTATCATTTGGGAAGACTTTTTAAAGAATAGATTTTGTTTTTTCACTTTTTACTATGAAATATATCATACATACAAAAAAACAGTACATTAGATTTATATCTAGTTTTAAGAATGTTAACAAAATAAGCAGTTGTATATCTATTATCAAGCTGACTATATAGAAAAGTGCCACTAACTTTAAAGCTCCCTGTGAGCTATGCAGAAAAGACATTATTTTTCCTTCTGAAAACATAGTCTAATCTAAAATTGCCATTAATTTTTCCCCTTGCTTTTTATAATGTTATTTCAAAAACTTCTCCACATTTGTATACATATAAAAACATTATATTGGTATATTTGCATGTTTTTTACTTTAATATAAATGGAATCAATACTCCACATTTTTGTGACTAGCTTTTTTCACTCAACATTAAGTTTTTAGATTCATCTATATTGATGAGCTTAGCTATAATTTGTTTTCTCTCATATAAATGCCAAAATATGTTTATCCATTCTCCCAATGATGAAATTGTTCTTTTCCTTCCAGTTTGTACTTTTACAAATAATGCTGCTATGCATATACTCATCCATGCATCTTGGTGACCATGGGCAAGATTTTCTATGTATCTAGGAAGGAAATTATTGAGTCTTAAGTATACTCATCTTCATATTTACTGTTTTTGAAACTGATTATAATAATTTACGCTACCACCTGCAGTTTCTATAAATTAGGATGCCTCCATATTCATAAACACAATCTTGTGAGATATGATTCTAATATGTATTTTCCTGATTACTAATAAGGATGAGAATCTTTTCACACATTTTTGGATGTTCATGCTTTCTCCTGTTCTGTGTATTTTTGTACTTAGTCCATTTTTATATTTATGGGTTTTAACTACTAAATTTGATTTGTATGATTCTTGTTTATCCTCTAGACACAAACTTTTTGCTTCTTTTGTTTGTGTTGCAAATACAAACACTTTGGAGGGCATTTTGTTATTTATTTTCTATGATTTATTCTTTTCAGAATTAAAAAAAAATACACATTATGAGCAGTTCTGAATCTTTTACTGTAAAATTATTTATTCTTCTAAAATATTTTCTTATGTCCCCATTTGTGAAATTATTCCCTAACCAGATGTCATAAAAAAATTATCCTGTGAAGTTTTTTGCCTATCATATTAAGTCATTAATCTCCTACTAGGTATAAGCTTGGGACCCAATCATATTTTTTCCATGTAGTGTTCCAACGAATGAAGATCACCCAAATTATAGCAAAGGCTTTCTATTCAGAGATTATTATAGCAAGAGAGTCCATCACCATCACTTGCATTTGACAGAGACTCAAAGACAGGCAGGTGAGTGGGAAAATCTTCATTATAAATAAAAATACAGGTTTTGGGTATGCTTTGATTGGAGATTCTTGTAGGTAGGCTAACAACAAGTGGGACATTTTCTGTGATTGTTTTGGGGAGCATATTTACCATTCCCTGTTTGGTCAAAGTTGGAGGCGGGGGGTACAAAATATAGAAGCTGTACTGGTTGTTACAGAGGTTGTGGCTTGACTTCTCAACTGGTTGGTACAGAGGTTATGAGTCAGAGTTCTGTTATTATATATGGTTTGACCGTTGCCCTTTGTATATTCAGTCTTGGTAGATAACTCATTTTTCTTTACCATTTGTTGAAAGCTCTTTTATCTTTTCCCCACGGATCTGTATATCCATCCTTTGTTCCATCTCACGTTTCTGCATGTGTGTGAGTATACTCTGGACCTCAGCTGTGTTCCATTGTCTATTTGTCCACTTCAGCTAGTAGTATGATGACTGAATCACTATTGCTTTACACTAAAATTTGTCACCTAGGAAGTCTTAACCTCTCTTTTATTTTTCTTCAAGTCCATCTTAGCTGTTCTTAGTCTTTTATCCTTCAGTGTAAACATTAGGACCAATTTTAAGAGTCAGGAAATTAATAGAATTTCATAGAAATGATATCACTAAGGTACTGTGTCTTTTTTTTCAAGATTATTGTGTACCTATCCACTTATTTTTTTTTAATAACTTGAAATAGTTTTAAATCATTTAATGATTCACTCTGATGTAATTTATATACTTTATTGCTATAGTGAATATATTTTAACTAAATTTTCTGTATTTGCTAATGTGCAAGAATGCAACTTATTTGTGTATATTCATCTTACATCTAGTAGAATTGCTAAAGTATAGCTTTAACTTGCATAGTTATTAAATAATTTTGTGTATCTATATAAATAATCATATACATATTTTAATACTACAATGTATTTTTCCTTTTAAATCATATGAATTTTAATTTGATTTTCTTCTTTTGTTATATGACCTTTAGTAAAATATTGAACAAAGTTTTAATGGGATTCCTTGTAACATCTTGATTTAAAGAGAATTCATTTAACATTTTTAAATTAAGAGTATTATTTTCTATAAGTTTTTGTAGATATTCTTTATTAAAAGAAGTAAGGTTATCTTTCAATTCTAGCTTCGTTTCTTATTATATATATTTGTTGGAATTATCAAATAATTTTTCTGTTGAAATAAACATATTTTGTTTAACTTATTATATTAGTACACTTAATAAACCAAACTAGCTACTCTGATATAAGTTTATCTTGGTTAGTGTTATTTTATACATTGCTGACTTTAGCTGCATTTTGTTTGTATTTTCACATGTATATTCACTGAGATTGATATGTAGTTATATAATTATCCATGCTGTATTGTGTTTTATTGTTTGATATCAAGGATGTATTAGTGTCATATATAAGTTGCAGACTCTTCCCTCTTTCCTATCCTCTGAAGCATTAAAATAAAATCAGAGTTATCTTTTTCCCATTTGTTGTTACAAGATGTACACTTATCTGAGCTTGGTATTTTCTTTGTGGGGATACTTTGAATTACTGGTTGAACTTCCCAGCTGGTTAAAGTACCATTTGGGAATTTTTATTCTTCTAGGAATAGCCATTTGACTATAATATCTTATTTTTAACAATTTCCTTTTCACTCACTCTAATAATATCCTTTCCTGGGCATATTAAGCCAGCTACCACCTACTGGAAGGTAGTTTATATTGAACCTCTTATGTGATGAGAGATGCGGAAGTATTTCTTTACTAGAATGGCCATTTACTCTGAATATGGACGGGCCTTTCCTGCTGAATCCATAATATGGCATCAGCATTCTCCTTTGGGTTTAATAATAAGCATTGTTTCTGACCATGGATTTTTTTTTTTATAATAAAATAACTATTGCAGCAGACTTAAGCCTATGTAATTCAGAGGTCTTATCATACAGCCCATCACCCAGAAATAGCTGGACTTAGAAGCCAAATAACAAAATGACAATTCTAGGTAGGAGAAAACCTTATTAGTTTGGTGTTTTCATATACACAGGAAGTTTATTATTTGAATCAGTTACCATTCATCATAAGTCTTTCTCCTATGAAAGAGACTACAGAAGTCTAGAAATCAGGGAGAGAAAGTTGGGATCAAGGAGAGGAAGCTAGAAACTAATAACCCACTCTCAAATTCTTGTTTCTAAACTTGAGAGTTTGGTCTTCTGCACTGGCTTGGATTTCCATCAGGGACTCAACAGTGGCTCCAAATTTCCATCAGGGGACTCAACAGTGGCTCCATTGACTTGGAAATTAAGATGCTACTTTGCCATTGAACCTCATGCAACCACAGAATTTACAGGCAATAGAGGATTATAGTTTTGCCTAGGGTGGTTAATTTTGATTATTAAATGGCAATAGAGCTGTATGTATGTATAAAAGTATATATAAAACAGGCATCTTCTGAGACACCTCCGAGCACACATAAATACACTAGAAACAGTTAATGAACAGCTAGGTATGTACACTAAGTTATTATTATTATTCTTTTTGCAAGAATATAGTTTTGGGTCACAACATAAAGTAAAAAAAAAAAGAAAATCCTAAGCAGTGAAGAAATGGAAAGGAAATGAAACTTGAATTAGGTATTAAAGAAAGGAAACAAGGTCTGTAATATCTTCCCATATTTTATTATTTGATCAGTAGGAAGAATGAATGTGCATCTCTCTCTGTCTTCTAGCCCAATTTCATGTTTTCCACTCACTATATATTACTATATTTTATAAAGTATATTGATTATAATTAAAGGTTGATTTTAGATTGATCTCTAAGTTACATGATACCAAAATGTGATTGTGATGGGACCAGAAGAGAAATTATCATCTGCCAGAGACCTAGTTAATTAATGCAGGGATATTATACCCAATACAATATATTGTCAAATTGCAAATAATTCTAAAATGTGTTGTTCAATGAAAAAAATTCAAGTACATTTTGAAGACTGATCTTTATTAATTATGTGTGTAAATATATTTTCATAAGAAACTAAAGCAATATATACTTAAGTGTTAGCAGGGTTAACTAAAGCAATATATACTTAAGTGTTAGCAGAGTTAGAATTTGGGAGGATTTATGCTAATTTTCTTGTATTTTATAGTCTTTTCTAATTGGTCTGTTAAAAACATGAATTATTTGTATAATAAAATACAGTAAGAGAAAAATTAATGACATAGCTACAGAATTAAATTTTGTAGGCATTGATTATGCTACCTTTGAATATGAAATGTACATGAAATATTAATAAGTGAAAAAATAGGTTTATATTGTTATTACCATCATAAATTCAAAATGTTTTAAGTTAAACTATTTTAGTCAACCAGGAAGATATACATGAATATGTTAAAAGTTACCACTAGATTATTTTTGGACAAGGCATAGGCATGGGATTTTGTGTGTGTGTGTGTGTGTGTGTGTGTGCGCTTTTCTGTGTTTGATGAATGTCTGATCAAGGTTATATATTACTTTGTAATAATAGAACAAATCATTACTATCAATGAGGTTTTTCTCAGAAATAAGTTCTTATATTGGGTTGTCTGAGTAAGGTCTTGAATTCAAATTAGATGTCTTTATTAGTAATAATGCATCCTTGGCTACACAAATATGTAAAATGAGCAAGTGCTACTGCTTTTTCCTTTCTTATGACAGGAGTAACTAAAAGTTACATGAAACATATTGTATTCTGCATGGCATAAGCTCCAAATGAAATGTAATTATGGTCACAAATATTTATGTCATTATATTAATTATAACAAGAGACTTAAATCGTAGTGTATTTTATTATTCCACATACAATTGAACATAATACATATTTTAGTGTTGCTTCTTTTGCAGCACTAATTAGTCTATTTGGCTTGCCTATTATAGCAGCTATTTTCACAGATATTTCTAATGATTTCCAAATATTATGTTACTTTTTTCGGAATGAATAATTTGTGGCCATCAATATTTCAAATTGAGGTATAATTGCAGTCCTTTATATCAATTTATTTTCATGATATTTTACAGAAGAAAGTTTAAGATACTAAGCTAGAATTTACTAGCAGTATAGTAAGTTACAACATTTGGTAAAATATTGTTGACAAAAGCATAATACGTTATGCATCTTAATATAAAGTATGTGTGCCTATCTATCTATCTACCTGCCTAGCTATATCTATATTTGGAATTATTTTCTTACATAATTTTTTGCTAATATATTATACAGTTTTAAAATACATTGACATCTGACAACTATCACATTTGTTTAATTATTTAAGTCCAGGATTAATTTATAAATGAAGGCTAATGATTCATATTATCTTTCATCACTGGATGCTAGGGAATGTTAAAGTCCATTTAATTCTTCATAATATTTGAATAAGCTCTTATTTACAAGTATAAATGTGCCCCTTTTGTCCCTATATTCAATGAATATAGAACATTCAATGACAAAGAACAATGAAGAATATGTGTGTCACATTAGCCTTGATATCATAGAGAACTTCTAAGTAGCTTTAAAATATTATATAGGCATACTTCAGAGATATGGCAGGATCAATTTCAGACCACTGCAATAAAACAAATATTGCAATAAATCAAATTTTGGTTTCCCAGTGCATATAAAAGTTGTTTACAAAATAGTGTAGTCTCTTAAGTGTGTAATAGCATTATATCTAAAAAATGTACATACCTTGATTAAAAAATACTTTAGTGCTAAAAAATGCTAACCATCATCTGCACTTTTAAGTGAATCACAATCTTTTCCTGGTGGTGGGTCTTGCCTCGATGTTGATGGCTGCTGACTGATCAGGGCTTGGTTGCTGAAGGTTGGGTGGCTGTGGCAGTTTATTAAATAAAATAAGACAGCAATGAAGTTTGCCACATCAATTGACTTCCTTTCATGAATAATTTCTCTGTAACATGCAATGCTATTTGATAGCATTTTACCGAGAGTAGAACTTTTTTCGAAATTGGAGTTAATCCTCTCAAACCCTGACACTGCTTTATCACTTAAGTTTGTGTAATATTCTAAATCTTTTGTTGTCATTTCAATAATCTTCACAGCATCTTCACCAGGAAGAGGTTCCATCTCAAGAAACAACTTTCTTTGCTCATTCATGAGAAGCAACTCCTCATTCATTAATCTATCTATCTATCTACATCTATCGATATTTATACCTATATATGGGAAATTTAGGGTTCTTATGAGAGATTTCACTGCTTTGTAAAGGTCAATTTCTATTTATTTGCCAATTCAATTTATTCTTATGGTTTTCCTTAATATTATTAGTAGTAAACATCTATCACAGCTGAATAAGAATTCTTCTTGAAACAACCAACCCTTGTCAACAAGTATTAATTGTTGTTAAATTGTGTTCTAAGCAAATTAGTAATACTAGATAAATTAGGAAGTGAAGAAACATTATCTATATTTCATAATCTCTAAAAGTCAGTAGTAGATATTGAAATAAACTTATTATAATTTTCAGCTTAAGCATTGTCTTTGGTTTTATAAAAGAATGGAATGATTATCAAACTATTATATCATCTTTTGTTATTTTTGAGTAGTTATATTATTATAAATACGTCACATTTTTCAAGTTTCCCTAAACAATAATACTAATTTGCATTTGCACAGTTTTGATATTTTCAAATTGCTCCGTTTCATGACATTAACAATAATTAAATTTAGGCATGGTACAGCAAAATAAGAATGAAGAGGTTAAGGAAGTAAGTTATTTATTTTTTGTTTGTTTGTTTTTTAAGGGCAGTGTCACTGGCCCTCCCATGCGGGATCCGAGCTGGGGCCGCCGACATCCCAAGCCAGCTCTCAACCACCGCGCCACTCGGCTGGCCCGGAGGTAAGTTATTTTGATGTTTACCTGGATACACATAGATATTGTTTACTTCGTGTAAACAAGCAATAGATAGAGGGAAGTAAGAGCTTGTTAGTTGGTGTCCTAAGGAACTGCTTAATATCATCTTCACCTTATAATTTTCGGCATTGTCAGTATTACGTATATTGTTTTAATTATTAGCTGAAACTATCACTTTGTATTTGAGCTCTTTCCTGCCAGGTGAAAACATTTCTTCTCTGCACTTGCAGACGTGATCGCATTCACATGTCCTGAGATGAGCTCTTGTTCAGTAATGGGATATGCTTGTGGAAGGCCGCTGGATAAAGGAGGCCTTGCCTAGCAATGAAGGTCACCGCCTAAATTGCTTATGCTTTCACCTGGCTTACATATGATGCCCTTTCCCTTAATTCGAACCACCTGAGTCTTCAACCTTGGGTTGGGCTAGTAATTCCCACCAAGAGAAAGGCAGCTTGGGAACTGAGTTGATAAGTAACCCTCTGGTGTGTTGGGTTAAAGTGTGGAATGTGAGCTGGGTAAAAGAACAACTCTTCTCTGTCCCTCCTTGACCTTCTCCCGCCACCACCGTGAGTAATTATCCTTCCAGTCTGAATCTACCAGCTCGGGTCAGATAGACAGATGGCCACTGTCTATCTGACCACCCAGGGAATGCAAATATAAATAATTAGGAGTGCATTATATTGTACTATCTTAGATTATAGGCAACATAATTTAAAATAATGTTTATATTTTGGGGGCTAGGAGAAAACTTTGATAATACCAAACATGTTTATCTGTAAGCATGAACAACACATTTCATTTGAGAATTTGTGTGAATCGAAATATTACAGCCTATATCCTTAAACACAAATATCATTATTATACATGCAGATTTTTCTTTTCAGATATTAAAGTAATATAGTTATAGCCTCTCAAATAGTCCTCATGAGGATCTAAGTGCTTTAATATTGCCCTGTGATTAAACCTCACATTTTTCTTATTATATTGGGAAAATAAGTCACATAATTATTTTTAGTAGGACATTTCCATTTTTATTTATATTATCAGCCTACTATATCATCTAATAAAATACTCTCTCAACTTTTGCATATATAAAATCAAAATTCATTGTTTTTATTTTAGAGCTTGTTTATCCTATGATTCTACTGGTTTTGCTAAATAATAAAAGCCATTTTTTTCCACTTGATACCTTTTTTTTTTTTTTTTTTTCAGCTGAGCCATCCTGCCACCTGTTGGCAGCTCAATGGCAACTCAGCTAGGGCTGGCATTGAACTGCTGTGGCTCAGAGCTCAGCTCGCACTGTTGAGCGAGCTCTTAACCAACTGAGCCATTTGGCCGGCCCTCCCACTTGATATCTTGAGCTTAATTTTGCAAAATGGTAAAAGGAACCACACAAGGTATTAGCTCTACTGAACTTTACACTCTGTCTAATAGACCAAGGACCCAAAATGCTTAAGAGTTTCTATACCTAACACAAGTTAACTAGAAACAATGTCATTTTAGTTTCATTTGCATACTTACCTCTTTTTTTCCTTTTCTTTCTTTCAAATCGTATCTACACTCTTTGACCTAGAGTCATTCATTTTTTTCTTGGTGTTCCAAACCTTATTACCAAATTGGTTCCCACACTCAAGCTCACACTATGAGCATGCTTTTAGCTAAATGAGTGTTTTAAGAACTTCTCACCCTAAAATATTAACTCACCCCTTATCATTTCACCATTAATTCCTTTGTTGTTGTTATGATGCTTCTTAATATCCTACAGAGCCATTGTTCTATAAAACGCAGTATGAGCACAGCTGCTTTAGTAAACTCTTCTGGAAATGACCCAACTGTAAGTCCTTGGCAAACATTTTTTGCTGTGTAATATTGGGCTATTGGAAGAGTCATGACACATTTTTGCAATGGAAAACATAGAAAAAATATGTTATGACTTTTCTGACAACCCAATGCTTTAATGAAGATCAGAGGGCACCATATGCAGACCTTTAGGAGAGGAGGCATTAGGGAACTGACAGTTCCTATTATACTTATTATATTATCTACAATTTTAGGGTACAGAACTTGTGTCATGTTCCACTTTCTATCCTCATGTGTTACCTAATATGAACCCAAGTAGAGTGTTAGAGCAGGAATGCTAAGACAACTGCCTTGATTTGTATCTTAACTCTGGTCATTTCTAGCTCATGACTTAGGTGAATTATTTAACCTTCCTCTGAATCAGTTACCTCACCTGTGAAAGCGAATAACAATGCTTAATTCATGCAGCTGTGGTGAGGATTCAAGGAGTTTATGTAAAATGCTTAGAACATTGTCTGGCGGGCAGTAACATTCACTCAAATTGTGCTATGCTGCTTTGTGCATAGAAAGTGCTAAGGAAGTAGAGACATCAATAATTGAATGTATTTGATGATCCTTATAGTGTTTTCACCTTTACTGAAAACTCTGAGCAACTGCAGAAAAAGAGAATGAATTTTCTACAATTAGTAATAAAAAAGACTGATATAAGAGAATGGCTTTCCTGAGAGAATTCATGGGTGATGTGAGCAGCAGGTGCAGAGAGGATCCATATACAATGGAGGAAAGGCAAAGAAGTGAAAAGCAGCCCCAGCAGGAGTCTCCTTTGGTAATTAAATCCTTAGGTAGTTAACTAAGGATTTCTGTAATACTCCAATAGAGACAATTTTCTGCTTGGAGAAGAAAGTGATAAAGAAACAAATGAATAGTATAAAATGATGTAAAGTTACTGAAATTTCATAACAAAACTCACTGCTTTTAATCTGTAGCTAATCTGTAATTATAAGTGATTACATAAATTACACTATTTACACTGTTTAGTATATATATGTGTATATACTGTTTAGTTATGTTTTATAGGTTGGTTTCATTCATCTAAATTTAGTTTGTAAGGTACTTACATGGTCTTTCATGAAAGCATTTTCTTTTTTTTTAATTTTATTGGGGAATCAGGGAAAGGGAACAGACAAGTTCCTGTTATTTTGTTCTTCAGTCTAGTTGTGGAGGACGTCACTTCACTGGCCCATGTTGGTATTGTGATCATTGCATTCTTTCTGGTTGAGTCAATCAGTCCCCGGCCATTGGACAGCTGCTCACAGTAGCTCATGGCAGCCCACTCCAGCCCCACTGCAGCCTATGCCATAGAAGGCCACTCATGGCAGCCCAGTTCCAGCTGTTGTTTACCATCTTAGCTGTAGAGGTTGCAGTGTCACTGGCCCACGTGGGATCCGAACCCATGGCCCTGCTGCTCCAAGCTTGCACTCCCAAGCCAACTCTTAACCAACACACCACTGGGTCAGCTCCAAAGCATTTTTTAGTGTGATTGATTAGGACCAGAAAACTGAGCACATGCATCTCGTTCCTGCTCTGAGTTTCTAAGAAAGACATGAAACAGGCTGAATTACATCTCTGGAACACAAGCACTGCACTTCATGGACCCAAAAGTCTGAAGGCAGCTGGAAAGGCATTTCTACAGGGGCGAGTTTGTGTGAAAAGTGAAAGCAGCTCTCTGCTAAAAAGCAGCAGATGAAAGAGCAAGGGAGATTTCTCAGGTAGCCCTCAGCATCATGGCCCAGATACGTGGAAGAGGAACAACCAGGCAGGTAACTGCACCTCAGATGGGCAGGCTACAGACACGTGGATGCTCAGGAGAGGGCATGAAGAATGTGTACTGCCTCTCACACCCAGAAAGTAAGCTCCAAATCATATTTCGTCCTGCCCCCACAATCACTGGAGGCATGCTGCAATAGGTTAAAAGAGTATTTGTAGAAAGCTCTGAAACAAAGACAGACATAGAACAAAGAATCCCCAAACATTTGAGAAAATACAATATTGGGTCCAACAAGAGAGGTACCTAAGTCTACAAATAGTTTTTAAAAAGAAAAGAGAAGTTCAATTTGAAATAACATATTATGTAATTTCCTCATGGCTAAAGTAAATTTCAAGTTCATGTAACAAGAGGAGGTTGTGAAAGGTACACACACACACACACACACACACACACACACATATACACACATTCTTCCCACAAATATCTGGTTTCGCCCAGATTCCCTCAGATGGCTCTGTCCCTCAGTTCCTTTAGTTTCTGATTAAGTGTGACTACATAAGTAGTTTCTTTAACCCCTAGTATTTCTATCCGATGCCCCAACACACACACACACACACACACACACACACACACACACACACTTGGGTGTCCTTCTATCCTCTTTACCTGCTTACCACCTCACCCAGCTTGATTTTTCCTCATAGAACTTATCACCACTTGATTTATTATGTGTATATTGTTTTTATTGTCTTCTGTCTCCTTCTAATAGAATATAATCTTCATGTGGTCAGAGAGACTGTCTGTTTTGTCTTTTGTTGGGGCTTCCATGTTCGAAAAATCCCTCGTGTAATAGGCACCTAATAAATATGTGTTAAAATAATTAAAACATTTTAGTAAAACACATCATACAAAGGAAAGAAGATGTCATTTAAGTTTGGTTGTCCATGTTTGACATCACTCATATAGATAAGCTAGGATTGAACATTTTATGAAAAAGTGTGAGATTCAAATATTCTTGAGAGATTTAAAATTATTAATGAATATTTCAAACACCAGATGTTTCTGTCAAGCTCAAGTAAAAAATAAATGATTCTATTATTTAATGGCCCTTCTCAGGAGTGAAGAATTGTATTATGGCAGTGATTTCAGGTGAAATAGAGGAATGAGGAGGCCTCCATATACTCCTTACAAGTCTGTCTTGCTGGTTATAGTGTGAGTTCCATGAGGGTTGGTGGCTGGAATTTATTCTCCTTCATACTCCAACATTCTGCCATCGTATCCAGCCCAGGACAGGCCATCCATAAATATGCGGTGGATGAATGGTTGAGTAAATAACTTTGTTTTCCGAAAAGTGGAAATTCATTTTAAATTATTCTGTTTTTATGCCTTCACACTTTTTAACTTCTACTTTGTTTATTTATTCCAAACTCTAAGTACTTAGGTATTCAGACTTTTTAGCATATATATTATCTCTCTTAGCAGAAATTAGCTAGAGGTTAAAATGTCTCTGCTTTTGCAAGGTGTTTGTTATCTACTTTCTAAATATCCTGAAGAAGCTTAAGGCTAAGGAAGGAGACAAACAAGTTAGGAAATACCTTCAGTAACATTTTGTGCTGGGTGATAGAAATCTGCGTCAGACTCTGAGGGAAGCAAAGAGCAGCAGGAATGATTTAGGAAACTGTTGATGATGCTGAGATATTTGTAAAACTGCTAAGTAGTGAAGGAGTAGCCCAATGGGCAGGAGCAGCAACCTTCCTTGAGGTTTCTGGGAACAGGCTGTAATATTCAGTCACAGGCATGACAAAAGGCCAGGTTGCAGAAGCAAACCAGGCTTAGAAGACTGGAGCCTTTTAGTCATTCAGTTATAAATGTACCCAACGCACATTTATGGAGACTAATGTATTCTAGATTCTGGCAATAAAGCTGTGAAGACAAATCATTGCCCTTATGGACCCTATACTCTAGTGGTAAAGGCAGAGCTTTTAAAAAAAGAAAAAAAAATGTACAGTATAATAAATAAAAAAGTAAGCACTAAGAGAAAAATAAAACGAGTGAGAGGAATAGGAAATATCACAGGGCAGTCAGGAAAAATGACATTTATATAGGCCATCAAGAAGAGAGAAATAGCCAAATGGATATGACTTAATGTAGTGAAGGGACAGGGTAGGGGTATTCCAGACATAAGGAACAGCCAATGCAAAGACCCAGAGGCAGAGGTGTGCCTGACAGTGTGGTGAGAGAGAGAGTATAGATCGGGTCAGAGAGGCATGATGTCCCACTCCTCCTGGGACTTGTTGGGCATAATGATGATGACTTTCCCAGTGGCTGGGTGAGATGACACTGATGGGTATCGAGCTGAGGAGAGGGATACTGTGACTTCCATTTTAACATGGTTGCATGGGTGCCCAGAGAGGAAAGACGAGGTTTAGGAGAGTCATGTGTCCTAAAGTCAACTGTAGGAAATGCTTTAAAGAAGGTGGTATGGTTATTTGTGCCCAATGTCATCAATAAGTTAAGCAAAAATTTCCTGGGAACTGACCATTAGATAAACCAAGAGTGATAACATCACTAAATTGATTAAAATTGCAGATTTTCCTGTGGAACATTAGCAGCAAATGTCTAAATGGCAAAGACAGAGGAGATGAAAAAAAAGAAAAGAAAAATCTTCACAAATTTGTTGTAACAAGTAGTATGCATGTAATTTTGAAGGGACCAGGGGCCAAAAAAAAAATTATTTGCAGGAAAATGTAATGGTTTATTTTAATTTTTGGCAGATGGTTTGCAATCCAAGAATAAGAGATATTAGGGATGGCGACGCAAGTAGCAGAGTTCCAGAGGGAGGCTTTCCCAGTAGCCTTTTCAGAGGTAAGTCCATGGATAAGGATGTTTAGGAAGTGTCAACTAATTTGCCCAGAGAGCCTTCAAGTCAAATCTTTATATTGTGTCACTTTTAAAAATTAAATTTTTACTCAGCTGTTTTAACTGTAATCAGCTTATTATACATGACCCTATGCTGGCCAAGGAGGTGAGCTTGTTTTCTTAAGGTGGAGATGGTTGGCTGATGGTGCCTCCTTTCACAACCCTGGTCTCCTTCTGACCAGTGACAGATATTTACAGGCTGATGGATTGAGGTTGAGGGTTCAGATAGTGATTGTTAAATTCTTTCTTTGTGCAAAGCTAATAAACTCACATACAGATGGAGTCAGTCCCTTGGCCTCATTAGCAATGTTTTCTAGCTCCTCTGTATATTCTTCTATTTAGAACAGATACATCTGGGGCTGCCATCTACTTTTAGTTTTTTCTTCCTCCCAGTGTTTCATCTTTTCATCCCCATTCAATCAAATCCTATGTGGTGTTTTTGTTTTTTGTTTTTTTTTTTGTTTGTTTGTTTTGTTTTTTTAAAGAACTAGAACTTCACAAAGCGGTTGCCATAGGGTTCAGAAAACTCAATCCAAGTGCCCCAGGCAGA
Source organism: Aselliscus stoliczkanus (assembly GCA_033961575.1). Lineage (NCBI taxonomy): Eukaryota > Metazoa > Chordata > Mammalia > Chiroptera > Hipposideridae > Aselliscus > Aselliscus stoliczkanus. Next base: position 52,134,621 of record CM066730.1, on the reverse strand, counting down.
CTTGTCATCATGTGAAAAATTACTGGTTAGCCTGAGTCTGTGCTCTGCCCTGAAGAATGCCCTTTGGTGCAAAACTCCCAGAGTTTCTCTTGACCCTTGTCTTCTGGGTTTTCCCATGAGTGGTAGAACATTTTCTTCTTACCCTAGACTTGAAGTAAACAGTTTGTGGGTTCACTGTAAAAATTGGTGATGATTAATGACACAGTTTAGGGTGAATGGATTTTCAGAATAAATTAATTCTGTTTGAGTTGTTTACTTAGTGAATATGAGGCTTAAGTCTATATGATTAGACTTGGTCATATGACAGGGGACACAGACTCCAGTATCTTCAGGGATCAGCCAGACATATAAATGAATGAAACTGGCTCATGTATGACACTTAGGAGTGGTGGTGTCTATAGAAAAAGAGAGTGCCTACCCTGCCCAAAGATCTTGGAGGCGAGTGTCGGAATGGGGCACTAGAATAAAGGAACAGAGGCATCTACTTTAAAATGCATGAAGAGGAAACTGGCATTCATTGTTTGGAGCTCAGAGTTGAATACAACACAGGAGTGATAGGAATATAAAATGGTGGATGGAGAAGACAAGGTAGAACCAGGTCTGTAGCCAGAGGGTAGGAAATAGGGGTTTAGGATAAAGTTGGCATAATTCCTTTGGCATGGCAGTTCATCTTTATAAAATGCTACGCCCCATCTCCTATGCACATACTTATGTCTTTATTATATTGGGTTGTCTGAAAAGTCATGACACATTTTTGCAACAAAGAATGTAGAAAAATATTTCATGACCTTTCAGACAACCCAATAGATCAAGAGTTGGCAAATATTTTTGTGAAGAGTCAGATAGTAAATATTTAGGCTATGTGGGCTGTATGGTCTCTGCCACAGATACTTAATAATTAAAAACGTGTAAACAAATGAGTGTGGCTATGTTCCAATAAAGTCTTACTAATTAATTGAAATGGGTTGTGGATAAGATTCGACTCATGAGCTGTAGTTGACTGACCTGTCTTATAGAAGATGAAGTTGCTATCTCAAGACATGCTGACAGTCACTTAATGCTTAATTTACAATAGTCCTCTCTATTTAAAGTCATTTAAAGTCACTATGTCTGCATATTTTGTTGGATATTTCTGGACAATTCTTGGTAGTTCACAACTACAAATAGATCTTCAAGTTTTTAATAATTTTCATCATATATATTCATTTATTTATTCCTCCAACAAATATTTATTGTGTTTCTATTTTGCACCAACCTTATCTTTGACACTGAGACTATACAAGCAAACAGGGTAGATACAATTCCTGATGTTCATTAGATGTTCATTAGAGTTCATTGAAATTGTGACTTAATTAGTGAACATAAAAGATGACATTATGGGTCAATTCTGTTGGGAAGTGTGGAAATTCTCTGGAAGATTTCTCCCTCACATTCGAGAAAGAACATACATAGAGCAAAATAAAGAACTGAAGGAAATGGGTGTGAGCACAGGGCATTTCTGTTCTGTATTCCTCTCATTGACTCTGGTGCGGTGTAACTGCATGGTCAGCCCCTAGGCAACAGGAAATGGTCATTTATGCCACAGATGTTTCAGCTGGTGCTGGTACAGCGTAGAGGAGAGAGAGGCTCTTTCGAGTTAAGAAGTTTTTACTTTCTTTTTGGTTGTTTCATTCTCACAGAAAATTCCATTATGGTAGAATGGGGAGAGATATCCTAAAATGTGATTAAAATCGGGATTTTTTGTGGGATATGATGGCCAAATATTCTTTTTTAAAGCCATGATAATGGTTTCTCGTCATGGTCTGAAAGCAAAGAATAAACTATTTAAAATGCTTGATAGATCCCGTGATATCAGTACAAGTGCTTAGCAAAAGAGCTGAGGGCTGAAGTGCCCCATAAAGCATTCTATAGTAAAAGCAATGATAGTTATAGTCAAATAAAATAGGATGGTAGCCAAAGTGAAGATTTACAGCAACTTCTCAAACAATATAATAGCAAAAAGTGTGGGATGGATTATTTTTTCTATATGATAGTTCAGCCCACAATTCTTCCTTCTATTTTCAAAAATAAATCTTTCACAGTTCTTAAATGCACCACTTCCTCATTGTAACTGTGCAGCATTATACTTTGAGATAATCAAGAACCCTGAAGGCAAATACTTTACAAAGTTTTTAGATCAAGCATGGGAGAATAATCCTTGTGAATGTCATTTATGCTATATTTCTATCATCGTATCAATTATTTATGTGCAGCCTCTGATCTTGATGCATTTTGCCATGGAGGGATAGCTGTACAATGGATGTGCATGGAGGATCAGGGAATGCATATATAATGGGAGGAAATAGAGTGGTTACATGAGGATAAAGTGCACTGAAAGCTAGGACTATCTCAATTCAGTAGGTATTTTTTATGCAACATTAAAATGTAATGTTTACATTTAGATCTAAAAAGATTATTAAGCACATAGATGAAAGTTGGTTTACGATCTTTCTAGTTGGTTTACTATCTCATATGACAACTTGGGACACCGCCTTGTGATCTAATTTGATCCTTAAGATGGAATAAAATAAAGTCTGATTTCTCTGCTTTGTTGAATAAAATAACAGTTATTTAATCATTACTAATCTTTTTATTTTCAGCTTCTTTAAATGATTGTTTAAGCATGTGAAGAGATTTTCAGCCTGCCCCACCACATAGCAGCTTTACAGCCCTCATTCAACTACCTTGCCTGGATAAACTTGATTATGCATTTATATATATTTCTCCTATGTTTAAGGCAATATGTATTAATATATTAATATTAAGTTCTTATATATATTTCCTTGAACATAGTAAGAGTTTAATTAATTAGTTATTGAAACAACAAATCAAAAGAGATGAAAATTTAAGTTCTGATTTAACATGAGTGTAAGTAGCTTTTTGGGGGTAGCTTTTTTGTCATTTCATTATTGATCCTGAGAAAAGGCTGTATTTCATGTTAGCAACAATTCGACCAAAGACATTTTTATGAGGCTCAAACATTAGAAATTTATCTGTGTTAACTATTATGAAGCTCCATTTTAAATGAGTTCCGAATGTATAAGTGTTGGTCTTCATCATTTTTGTAACTTTGTTGGATAACCTCACATATACTTTTAAGTTAGGATTTGCTGGTTCATTTTATTGATGTTAATATGACACACTCAGGCAGTAAAAATGTACATAGGTGATTTTAACAGGGTTTGAAGACATGTGTATACTTTTCTCTCTGATACACAAGATTTGAAGAACACTAAGATCTTTATCATATACCTAGTTTCAAATGTAGCTTTGAAACATGGTTTCATTTTTTTCCACTTTAATTCTTTGAATATATTCTAGATTCATCACCAGAAATACATATGGAGAGGAATAACAGGTAAAATATCCAAATCCATAATTAGTTTCTCTTATGCAAATATTTATCAGACACTTGAAAATGTTATGCATAACATTTTAGTGATTACCTAGAGAACTAAGATGCTATTTATTCCCTGTGGAAGAAATACAGCAAATAATTAAATAGTGATATTATAGGATGGAAGATAAATACTCTGGGAGAGGAACAATTTAGTGCTTTGGGAATTCACAAGAGTAAGTAATTTTAGTTTGTTAGGTGGCAGATGGATAAGAAGTGTTTTAAAAAGAGTGTGGCATTTGAGAATGACTTTGATAACGAATAGGACTTCAAAAAACAAGTAACATGTAAGAGACTCCTAGGGGCAGAGAATGGCGTGCCAATGGAAGAGACAGAAAAGCATGGACGATGATCAGGAATGTGTATGTCATGTAACCTAACCTACTGGTGATATGCAAGTGCGAGGGCAGAGGACGATTCAGTTTAAGATGAAGGCAGGGGACACCGTGAATAGACCTTGATCTATGAGTCTACACTTAATTCTTTGTCAAGTCAAAGCAAGATATTATTTGTTTTCATAGTGTATTGGTATAGTCAGAGCTGGGACTTTGCAAAGGTGTTTTGCCTGACGTGTTTTGAACATATTAGGGCATCTTTGAAAAGGAGGAGTGGAATACTCACCTTCACAGAGGGTGAAGGAACTAGGCTGGCTTCAAGGATGGCAGCAATTACCTTTAGGAATGCACCACTGTCTGTTGTCTGAACCTTAGCCTAGGAAAAAGAGATGTTTCAGTGTGTCAGTTAATCTTTTAAATATGCAGATGAGAACATGTCACTTTCTTTCAATGGGCATTTATTGCTCTTAGGAAGAAAAATCAGAATCTCTCACATGGTTCATAAGGCCCTGAATATTTAGGCTTCAATTGATTTTCAGACCCTCATCTCAGAATATGTAGCTCATTTCTGTATCTGCTTTAGTCACATCAGACTTTGAGTTTCTCAGTTGTGCCAGGGGACCCTCCTTGGAACAACTTTTCCCCTCAATCCACTTCCCTTGGTGTTGCCACTTCTCTTAGATCACAGCTCCATAATGACTTTGTCAACAAAGTCTTCTCTTAACTCTAGCTTCCCTATTAAGAATTCCTTTAGGTCTATGTGCTTCTCATTGGTGATTCACATTCCAATCATAAGTTAACATTTATTTGTCTGGCTTTTCATTAATATTTTCCTTTCAATAAACTATATGCTCCACTTGATATTTACAGTCACCATTGTGCCTGAAATAATCTTCAACAAATATTTGATAAATGCATTTTTAAAAAATGAATGAAATTTCTGTTTATTCTGACAAAATTTAACAAAAATACGTATTAAAAAGTAATCAAGCCAATTGGCCCTTTATATTGGACTGTCTAGGGCATTCTCTATTCTATTATAATCGCATGGGAAAGGTGTATAGCATTCCATTTTATGAATATACCAGTTTACATCTCAATACTATGCTTGACAAAACATTGGCTTGTTTCTCACTTTTGTATTACAAATAATGCTATTTTAGTACTCTTAGGCATATTTGTAGGTATGAATTTTTGTGATAATTTGTATCCAGCAGGTTTGCTAAGTACATGAAATTTAATACTGTTTGTTTATTAGTTTTACATATGCAATCATATTTTCTGCAGATAATGGACATTTTTATCATTATAATAAATTTGATTATCTGTTTATGTAAATCCTTTTTTTATCTGTTCTTTTTCTTCAACATTATCTTATCTATTCCTGGACTTTTGTATTACTATACAAATTTTAGAAACACCTTTTCAATTTCTACAAATGTACAACTGATTTATTGATCATCATTGTATTAAATCTATAGAGAAGATATGGAGTTGGCACTCATGTAGAGCATGAAGTAAATATAGATTAGATAAAAAGAAGAGCGCTTGAAAAAGAAATCTGTAAGTAGCACACTTAAATTTGCAAATATGGTAGTCATTTAAAAGAACAAAATATGAAACATGGATAGAGATAAAGAAATAATTGAGAATTAAAATTTTTTTTGGAAAAAAATAATGGAAGTTTGGAAAATAAAGACTATTTCCTAGAACTACAGAGAAGATGTTACATAAACAATAATTATACAAGAAAATGTAAGACATATAGAAAATCAGATCAAGAAGTTGAACACACCAGGCCTAGGAACATTACAAAGAAAGAACCAAAAGAATGAAATCAAGGAAATAATATAGGTTTTAAAAAATGGAAATGATATCCTACACACATGTTGAACCATGTAGCAACTTAGAAAAGTTGCCTTATATGTTGATTTTATAAGGAAGTTACTTGAGGAGGTACTTGTCCCAAATTACAAAATACATAAAATCAAGAAAGAAGAAAGACAGGTCTTGTGAAACAGAGAATTCAATTCAAGAGACCAAAGTTCAGAAGCCTTAGGATGAAACCTACATTACAAACCTAGATAACAAGTACAGATTGTTGTAGACAGGGTGAGATGCCTGGAAAAAACAAAAAGGATTAAAAAAAGACATAAGTTAAAATCAAAACAAGGTGATCAATAGGTATTATTGAAACTTGGAATATCAATTATTTGAATACATGTAAAGGCACAAAAATACAAAACAAAAGCAGATAATTTGAAATTCCAGGACATATGTAAGTCTTACAAGAACATCATATGAAAGATATCTATATATCTATATATATATATATATATATATAGATATATAGATATATATCTATATCTATATCTATATATATATACACACACACATACTTTAAAGATATATACTTTTAAAAAAGTTGTATAGATACAACAAAAGACAATACACTTGATCTGACATTAGGATTCTCTTTTGAGCAGTCTAGGAGTAATGACATTGAGCTTAGAAGAACATATAATGCTAGAAAACTATCTAATCTGTCATTGGACAATGTTTCTCCAGTTTTAATTTCCAATTTTAAAACTTAACTAATTAACCAAGTACTAAAGATGGTTGTTGGATCAAGGAGTGCTTTTTGCCTCAAAATGTTATGTTTTTTTTATTACTTATTAGTTAAATACTTACTAATAGTACCTTATGTGCTAGATAAATAGGCTGCCCACCATAGACTATAATTGTTTAAGAGTGGCCAAATGACCAAGAAACATGATGCAAGTGCACATGATGGTAGAGCAGAGAAGATTGAAACCTTATTGAGAGGCATCTGACATTGAACCCATGACTACCTACCTCTAGACTTTTTTTTTTGTGAGATACTAATGTATTTTGTTTTATGTTACTAATTTTGTGGTAATTTGTTGAGTAGCATAGAAAATAAACACAGCCTGATAGAAGCATTTTCCTTCAGTAAAGACCACCTATCAACCCCTTACTTTTCTTTTTTTGTCTTTTTTTTCTTTTTTCTTTTTTTCTTTTTCTTTTTCTTTTTTAGACTTCTTTATAAAGAAAAATCAGATACACTTCTACTTTCCCTAAAATAAAATAATGGGTTTTCCTCCCTATTATATTTCACTGAAGCCAATATAACTGATAGGTTTGTGCACAGATGACAAGAATAATTCATTAATAATAATGACAATATTTGTTAATAGTGTGATGGAAAGATTAGAAAATGAGAGGATTTAGAAAAGTTAGAGTAGCAGCAATAATAGCCTTACAGAGTGGAGAGTAAAGATTAGAAAGATAATGAACTGAGAAATACAGACTTAGCAATATTATATAAAGTTACAAAATTTGAAGAGCATATGAAGAAAAATGATAATATATTTATAACACATGGAAAGAAAGGAACAGGGATGAGGAGTATATTGTAAACGAACTAATTTTATTTTTACTTTTATTATAGGGAGTAAATGATATGCAAAAAGATATATGACTTAGGTTTTTATTTTTAGTCTATCTGAAGATACCAAAACTCCAAGCGTAAATAACTAGGAGAATGTAGAAATATGTTGAATAAACAATTAAAAATGGTTTAATAACTGAAATAAAGGAGGAAGATAGAGCTATTCATTTCTAAGTAAGACCAAGAATAATAACCCAGTAAACATTTCTCTAGTCCTCAGATTTCACCCTCATCAAATGTTAAGCATACCTTTCTTTAATTTTATATGTTGGTTGTTCATTGTTACGTGAACAGTATGAGAATGTTTCTGAGAAACTTTTAAACTTTTAATCAGGCATATTTGATCATTGCAGTCACTCTGATACATTATTTGATGATATATAAATTATTTGATAATTCACCTACCTACACGAGTGTTTTGTTTCTCCCATTTTTAAAATTTATATATGCAGATACAACAAAGGACATATATTGAAGAATTTAGTAAAATTCCCATTGAGCTAACAACATTGTCTGCAGTGTGTTAAAATCACATTCTAGGTTCTATTTCACATGAACTTTTTCAACCTGATTGTAGTCTTTAAATATTTATTATTTAATATAAATATTTAAACATTTAATATAGGTAGCTGACCTCTGAGAAACTGCTGATGCTGAAGCAATCACTGGGCATTTTTCTTTGTAGTTCATTGAAAGCTTTTCAATACATAAACTATTTCCATGGCAAAGATTCTTAGGTGTACATGAGACGCATGTAAAAATATACCAAATGTGAGCTGAAGAGGTGAGAGGAATACTAGCTTTGGAACGGTATAATGAATTGATATTTGCATCTTTACAATGTTAAATAAAATTCATTGAATAATAATTTTTTATTATACTATAAAGTCCTTGAAGGTACACTTTTTGAGCTCTTGTCATTGTGTCACTTGATCCTTGTATAGTGACTGACCACATAGTATCTGGAGTGCAGTAAATACTTAATGAATACTGAATATGTGGTAAACATAAATGTTGAGCCCCAAATTCAAATATGTTAGTAATGTAATACTTATTCCCTGACAATGATAATCAAACCTAATAATCATTTCAGTCTTTCATTCTACCTGGAAAATAATGAAATCTCAATCAATTTTAAGTCATTTCTACTCTTTTCTTAAAGTGAATCTAAATTATATTGGAGTTTTCAAAGCACCAAGTTATTTGTTGGAAATGAGATCAGTCTGGGATTCTGTCATCATGTTTGTATTGGAGTCCATATTGAAATCTGTAATCCAATCTTGTCTTCACTATGGGCCCTTGCCCCCATTTAAAGCCTTTTTCACAATTGCAAGTTGTTCCAATGTCTTATGTTAGTGTCTTGGAATCTGGTCATCTACCCCATTGCACATTACTAGATCAGGAAGAAAATGCTTTGAGGCTGCCCCAATCTCTCCCTGCTTGGATAACACAATTGTTCTCTCCATATACCTCTCCCTGCTCTGTGCTAGGAATATTGAGTTCTGGGTTTTACTGCTTTTTACAGAATTATTCAGAATGGCTAGGATTAATCACATATTCTTTCAGTGTTTAGACTTATGCCCATGACCTAAATTTGCATTTTTTTCCTCTGCTATTTGGCTAATTTGCATCTGCAAGGAAAGTAGAATACTGGTCTGCCCAAATTGGGGGGTAATGGAAAGCTTATACAATAGATAACAGGCTAATACATAGCTATATAATAGCAAACAAATAATTCAATTCAACTAGTGCTCTATTTTTTTCTATAATGTTTTCACATACAATGCATTAGATCCACACAATCCATGAGATATCAATTATAAGTATTTTAGTTGCATAGATTAAGAAATTGGCTCAAAGAAATTAATTGACTTTTTCTCTATCTACTATAGACTTATTTATTGACTTTTTTGGTTTCATTTAATTTATTTCTATATTGATTAAATATGCTTATGTTATGCTCTATGCCTAGGAAAATTTGTTTTTGCCTATTTGTTTTTCTTGCTTAATCTCATTTGTGCTTTGCTTCTTTACTCTTTTTTTTCAATCATTAAACTCATATTATTTGAAATTTTAAATGAGACAATACTTTGAGAATTCTGTTGACAGCGAGTTATTCCATATAGATTTGCATTTTATTTCCTACCTGGCACCCAAGAATAAAAAAAAAAAAAAAAATTGGCATTTTGAAGCCAGAATCTTGGCCTGACCTTTGTTAGACCACCTCCTGAACTTGGGAGAGAATAGTGCATGAGAAAGATTTTTTTTTCTATCCAGAAACAAAACTCAAAGTTTTTTTGTTTTTTTTTGAGCTTTTTCTTGTTTTGTTTTTTTCCTCCTCTTCTAAGGATGTATTGTATGTGGGTGTAAAGGTTGATGAGATTTTTTTCCTTCACCATAAACTGAGAGATTAGGACATTGTGATGCCAGTTCTATGAACGTTATTTTCTTCTAGACTCTATATCTTATGTCCCATGGGCTGCAAAGCTATGAAAATCAAAGTTCAAGTTGCTTGAAATTGAAAAATACCCACAGGGAAATGCCACTTCACTGCTTACTTATATCTCTGGATTCTAATGTTCACGTAGTATTTGGCCTCTGAGGATTGTTTCCTTTTATGCTAGTTTAATGATGTATTTAAAAATATTGTTAAAAATACAGCCACCATTTTTAGTTGTTTTCATCAAAGGTGACATTCAACATATGCAGTCTTCTAAGCTACCAGAGACAGAAGTGCAATCCTCTATTGTTGGAATAATACTAATTTGCTTTCTGTTATAAACACATCCTACTAAATCTTTATGCACAGCCTTAAATAAATTTATAAGAATAATACAATAAGTGAAATTTATTGGCCAAATAACATACCTATTTTTAAGACCCTGGATATTTTTACTGACATACTGCCCATCAATAAGTTTGACCACTAGACAGAGCCAGCAAAACAGAAAAGAAGACTGGATATAATTATTATTTATCAGTTTACTTTCAAAACATGGAAAACGAATGTGATATTAGTGGCAGAAATATAATTTTAACTAAATTAATAAATGAAAAAAATAATTTGAAAAGGAGTGAAAAAAATAATTAAAAATGGAGTGAGGAAGAGAGAGTTCTGCCTTGCATTACTAAGTCATGGAAAGAGGGTTTACTTGCCTGTATGGTGGTCCCTTGAATAAATATGTCCACTGTGCTAAACCCCAAATCTCTGAATGTTACTTTATTTTGAAAAGGCCTATTGGATCTTTAGTTAAGGATCTTGAGAGCAAGAATTCACCCTGGATTTTTGGGTGGGCCTTAAATGCAATCACACACAACCATATAAAAGATAGTTTAGACTGAGAAACACAGAGAGACAGACACACAGAAGAGAAGGAGGCAGTGTGACCATGGAGACAGATTGGAATGATGTAGCACTGGTTAAGGGATGCCAGCAGCCATCAAAAGCCGGAAGAGGCAAGATATAGGTTGTCTTACAGCCTCCAGAAAGAGTGTGGCCCTGATGACACCTTGCTTTTCGATTTCTGTCTTCCAAACTATGAGAGCATAAATTTCTCTTGTTTTAATCCACCCAGTTGGTGGAAGCTCCAGGAAACTAATACTGCAGAGTTTTAAGAAAATTCTGTCTTGTCTGCTATTTTTCTGTCTTTCTTTCTCATCCCTTCTCATTTCTGTAGGTCAGCTACATTCTATAGGTCAATATTGTATAGCATCTAAAAAAAGATCTAGTAAGAAAGATGGACATTCAATCTGAGTTTTTAAGTCCAGGGAAAAAGCTCCTTGTTCACCAGTTTTGGTTCTCAGTCCTTGAATAAGTCACCATTACCATGGGATGACACACCATGATTTGTTCAACGTGAGTTACATAACTATTGATTTGAACAAGGAAGAAACACTTGCAGACACTAATAATAGTGCCTACATAGTTCACAAAACAAGAGAGGAGCTCCTCTAAACAGACAGGATTAAATAAATGAATAAATGTCCACTTCAGCTCACCCTGTTTATTCAGTACAATACACACACACACACACACACACACACGCACGCGCACGCACACACACATATATATTTTCTTTTTTGTATATGATCCAAAAGTTTCATCCCTAGCTATTTACCAAAGACAAATACAAAAAAATATATAGTTCTTTTATTCATAATAAAAACTGAAAACAATCGTTCATTAAAACAATAAATAAATAAATAAATAAATTGTGGTATAGTCATATAGTGTATTAGTTCTCAGCAATATAAAGGAGCAAATTACTGAAACACAACAACATGGATGAATCTCAAAATTTTATGTTGAATAAAAGAAAGCAGACACAAAATGCCTCAAATAACATTATAGTTAAATTTATACAAAGTTATAACAGGTAAAACTAAAAAAAACAGGAAGCAATCTAAATGCCCATCAACTTATAAACAGATAAAACATGTGGTATATTTTGTGCAATGGAATATGGAATATTATTCAGAAAAAAAAGAGTGAATACCTGTTACGCACTACAGGAGGTAAAGCATTATGCTAAGTGAAAGAAGCTAGATGAAAAAGACTACATATTATATGATTTCCATATATATTAAATTTGCCCCAAAAAAGAAATCCTTGACTACAGAAAGCAGATCAATGATTGCATGGGGCTGGAGGGTAGGATTGCAAATGTTCATGAGTTAGCGCAAATGCAGAAGTGGATCCTGATGTTGGCTGTACAACTCTATAACTTTACTAAAAATCATTGAATTGTACACTTGAAATGGGTGAACGTAATTTTATATACTTCACTAAAACTGTTCCAAAGGGGGAAAAAGAATAGATGAAGTTAACTCATGGTGATAGAACAGCAGCAGCTTTTTCTAAGTGAAGGATGGTGGTTGGAAAGGAGAAGGAGGGAACTTTTGGGGATGATGGAAACATTCTCCATCTTTATTGGCCTGATGGTTATAACATGGGTAGTTATATAATTGTCAACATTCATGAAACTCTTTGCTTATGATTTATGTATTTTATAGTATATAAATTATACCCCTAATTAAAATTGTTGAATCAGAACACACTAATATTTTCAATACCTGAAAAATGTTGGACTTTTAAGAACACTCTTTTTGTGCCGCTTGCATTTCTTATAACCAGAAAACACCAAAAGTTCTGGATTCAATGGGTAGATCTGGCTCAATATCTGGCCTCTGTTGTAGATGATGATAACAATGGCTCATTTTAAGAGTTGCCATTGTTTTACCTCACCAAGGGCAATGACAAATCTACTCTCCCATACACTCAAGATGCTTCACTGAGTATCCAATAAACTCTCAACAAATAGGCAAACTTGAATTTTTTTTTTCTATAGCTATCATCTATGCCATGTTAAATTTTTAATCTTAGTACAGGAAAGTAATACCAAATTTTGGAGATCTGGTTGTTCCAAGAAATATTCGTGTGGTTGGTCAATGGATATTGTCTAAATAGTTTATTCTCCTCAAAGGACGATTATGATATGGCTCTTCCAGCCACTACTGTACATATGTGCAATTATTTTACATTGCAGACTATGAAAAAAAATCTGTTAAGTACTGTAAGGAAGATGGAATACATGTAAATAGTTTATGGAATTCAACTAAACAAAGTCTCAGGAGATCTAGGTGTAATATACAGATACATAGTTGAAGATGAGACCTTGATCAATCATTACTATTAATTTAGTTAAGTGCCATACATGACATTCCCTAATCATGATATGGAGAGAATGCAACATTAAAAAGATAGTAACTATATATATATATATATATATATATATATATATATATATATTACATATATGTTATATATATAATACATATATGTTATATATATAATACGTATATATTATATATATATATAAACTATTACACTTATAAGTAGACAAAGAAAAATATGTAAAGCATAAGAATGGGATGGGTTGCACTGCTTACTGTCAGATGAAATTTTTGTCTCAAATTTTGCTGTCCAGCAGCAAGTTTTACATTCCAGACGTGAACTAGTCAAAAATGGATAAATTTCAGCTTCACATAAACTACAGTGATGGTTTCAGATATCTAGGGAAAAGTCATATAACATTATGAGATATACTTAGCAGATGAGAGAAATGATATACTAAAGGTATCAATTGAACTGCAAGTTGTATGTGAAGCAGCATAAAACACTAGCTAAGAATTTGATGTGCCAAAAATATGAAATTAAATATAATAAGGAATAAATCTGAGAGCCATTCCTTCTCAAAAGCAATCACATTTTTCAACAAAAGAAATGACAGATCAACCTCTGATTTCTTTAAGAAGATATAACAAGATTTTTGAATTCTCAGATCCGATAGATAAGCAAATCATGAGGAAAAAAAATCCATGCAAAATTGGTACGTTATTTAAAGAAATTATTTTTCATGGTTAAAAATGAACTCTTAGCTACATTTAACAAATTTATATTTCCAGAAAAATGACGACAAAACAAAAAAACAAATTAACTACTAGAGGGAGAAGCTATAATAATGAAAATTGTATTCTTATCAACTTGATTTCAGACATGCTCAAAAATAAGTTTTCAATGATATGGCATATAAAATTCTACCAAAAGTGGGTTTCTATAATTTTAGGACCCTATGTCTGGAACAGCATCTAGATCTTACATTCTCATTCAGTGGAATTTACTGCTAAATTTCATAGGGAAACATAAAAGGTCAAACGATTTGGTTTTCGTGCATCCTTCACCCATGGCCTGTGATGATGGATCAGGCAGTTCTGTTTATACAATGTCTGATAGATTTAAGCAAAGGATATTGACTCCATTCTGTTAAGTATTTTCTAGCACCTACATTTTGGGGTTTCAGTAAATCAAACATTTAATTAACGGAATGACACACTTTTCACCTAGCTCTGTTTTTATCATTGAGTAAATCAGGAGTCTTACTAAGGCCGATGGGTGAACTATGTCCATGGGTCAGATCTCACCTGCCTCTTACTTTTGTAAATAAAGTTTTATTGGGACACAGCCATATCCATTTATTTAGGCATTATGGCCTCTTTCTTGCTACAACAGCAGAATATCAGAAACCATATTGCCCACAAAGCTGAAATTATTCACAATAGGGCTCTTCACGGAAACAGTTTACTATCCTATGTTCTATGTATAGTCAATTGCAAATATTTTGTTGGACTCTCATAAGAAATAAAGTAAATTAATGCTGAACGTTAGGTCCTACGCTAAAATTTGAAATTCCTCTGGTCAGTGGAACACAGATAAATAATGGCATTCAAAACAGTCATAAAAGGCAAATCAGGAAATGGTATGTTGCTAGTAAAGAGAAGTAAACTTTATTTTTTTAAAAATTTTTTTAGAATGCAGTGTCACTGATCCTCATATGTGGGATCCGAACCGGGGCTGCTGGCATCCCAAGCCAGCTTTTAACCACCGCGCCCACTCAGCCGGCCCTGAGAAATAAACTTTTATTTAGGAAAACACTTCAAATTAGATACTATTGAAAACTCGGAGAAACAAAAGTGGCCCAGATTAGGTACAGTCTAGTCTGACCCCTTAGCTAAGAGATAAAAAGAGACAAAACTAAATTTTTTCTGCTCCTTCTTGGGCCTCATGCTGATTAGGTAGAGGTGTGAATGCTTTACTGTCTTGAGCTAGGTAAGGAGGAGGCTGTTGGTTCTACCCTCAGGTGGAACACCTCCTCACTCCCTGGAACCTTCAGAATAGATAAGTGGTATGGGGGTTATGAGGATTCTGTGTGATTCATGTTATCTGGTCAATTCAGTAGCCAAGTTAAAGTGATCATGTAGCAGCCTAATCAGTCATTCATTGATTCACAATGATAATAAAAAAGAAAGAAACAGTTTGACTAGTAAATGATTGATTTGTTTTGATTATATCCACAGAGGAGCTATAATCTCCTTAGCAGTTGTTTAAACATAATTCATAAAATTACCTGACTGCGGTCATATTGTAAACATGATAAATAAACGTGATCAAATCCCAAAGGGAAAAATGAAGGCAATTATTTCATTAATGGATATATCGAAAACCACCATTTTTAAATGTAAATAGTGGAATAAAAATTGCATTTATATATCTATATATAACATATATATTATATATACATATAATTATTTTATATTATATATATATGTATATATATATATATATATATTTAAGTCTGCCTTTGGACATTTGACATTTTTTTTTAAGATTTTTTTTTTTTCTTGGGGAATTGTGGGAGGGGAACAGACAAGTTGCTGTCCTTTTGTTCTTCAGTCTAGTTGTGGAGGACATTGCTTCACTGGCCCATGTTGGTATCATCATTGCGCTCTTCCCGGATGAGGCAGATCGGTTGCCGGCCTCTGGATGGTCGCTCACTGCGGCTATTGGTAGCTCATGCTGGCTGCTGGCCACTCACTGTAGCCTATGGCAGCCCATTGCAGCAGGGGCTGCAGCCTACACCATTGCAGGGGCTCCTGCCCAGCTCCAGGTGGAGCTGTTGTTCACCATCTTAGCTGTAGAGGGCAGTGTCACTGGCGCTCATGTGGGATCCGAACTGGGGCTGCTGGCGTCCCAAGCCAGCTCTTAACCAATGCGCCCCTCAGCCAGGCTGATATTTGACATTTTAAAAATACTATATATAGAATGACAAAACTTTGTTGTTATAGAAAGCCAAAGCTTTAGTGTTAAGGCAAAACAAACAAACAAACTTGGCTTAAAATTTCTGTTCCATCTGGTGAAGTAACATTTGAAAGTGTCATGGATATGGTGCTCGCACAGATTCTTCTTCAAGTTTGAAGGGCTCATTCCATCTTTTAACACTCATGGAGGGAAGGTAGACAGGTGTCAGTTGTCAGATCTCTCAAGAAATTGCCCTTGGCTGAAGAGAAAAACCTCTCTGAAAGTCACATGTTCTTCCCAGGCAGCCCCCATCCAATAAACCAGTCAATAAGTTTTATAAAGAACTGGCCCTGTCCTCACTGGAAACAATTCTGAAGGGCTATAGTGGTTTCAGAGTTCCATGTAAGGTAGGCTGAAGGCTTATTGTAACTGCTGTATAATCTAAATTATCCTTCTGTTAATGCTGCCTTCTTCCCTTCCCCAATGTATTGACCCCAAGGCCATTCTTGAATTATTCTCCAAACGCTAATTTCCAACTCAGTCCTCCTTCCCATGAGTCTATGATGAGAGTAGTCAAAGTAAGCGCATCTTCAGATGAAATTTTGGAGACAGAGCAGCCAAATCCTGCTTGAGAATGAAAACCCCATCATGGTGGTAGGTGGAGAACAAGTAGCCCCTGGATCACATTGCCTGACTAATGTGCCCTGGTAGAGGCAGAATAACTAACACCGAGTTATCATGTGCCCATTAGGTGCTTGACCACATGCACCTGTCAAGTCATGAAATCAAAGATCAGTAGAAATCCACTGTAAGATGGAAGTTGTGCATTTGGGATTGTACAGGAGCAGAGTTAGCAACCATTAGTATGTCACACAAGCAAGCTGCCCAGACCCTGTGGAATACACACTGTTGATTCAGCATCTCCCTCTCGTCTCTCCTCTGCTGACCATGCCAAGCTGGACATGGTAGCTTCCTTAGGAACAAATGATGGAGGCGAAAAACAAGGCCATGCTGTTTCTTGGATCAGGGTGCTTAATACAAGTGACTACAAGATGAAAAATGTATTGCAACCAGTAATCCACTTTGGGTTAAATAGAAATGACCTGAGAAAGTAGATAGATTCATGGGCAGTGACAAAGGGCTTGGAGAGTGGTCAGAGGCTGAACAGAGAAAAATAAAAGGGTTGGCAAGTTTGTCAGAAGCTAAAAAGAGAAAAATTGGAAAATTGGCAAGGATATTTGCAGTAGCAGCATAGGATGTGCCTACAGCAGTGGCCCAAAAGTGTAAAATTCTTTGTATCTCATGTTAATGCCCACTGGTGAGTAGCCACTGTGGCAGGGGCACTAACTAGCCAAGTAGAGAATGACCCAGCTAGATGACACCAGCCAGTCTCTATTATTCCTCTCACCTCCAGTGCTGGCACAATGGGAAAATGAACAGAACAGTCATGGTGGCAGGGATAGGCCCAGCAGCATGGATTCCCACTTACCAATCAGGTATAGTTATTGCCACTGATGTATCCCCATCCTGGCAGCAACAATGTGTAAGCCTAAACTCTGATACAGTCTCAACCCTCAAGGTAACCAATCATGCCCTTTGTAGCAGGTTTACTACATTACACTCCTTCTGTCAAGAAGGGATAGTGATTTATTTTGATGGGAATTGAAATGTATTTTAGGAATGGGTTTTTCTTCTTTGCTGAATGACCTCACCTGGGACCACTATTCAGGGATGTATAAGTGTGTGATACACTTACATGGCATCCCAAAGATTATCTGTTCAAAGGACTCACTTGATAGCAGTGGAGGCCTAGTCACCATGGAATCCTATAGTATACTATACAACCCAGGAGTGCCTGATCTCTAAAAGCAGTGGGATGATCTATTGATGGTGCAGCTGAAGCCCCAATTCAGGGACAATATCCTGTGAGGATGAGGCAGAATACTCTCAGCAGCACATGCACACTAAATCAGGGACCATTTCATCATTCTTCATCCACAATAGGTAGAAGAGATGGCTTGGGAAACCTCTGAAAGCTAAGGGGCCCTGATTGCTCACTCCAGGTGAGTCTCCTGGAGAAATGCTTCTTTCCCTCCCTGTAACTCTGGCTTCTCTAGGCTTAAAAGTCATGGTTTCCAAAGGGAGAACACTACCACAGGAGACTTAGCCAGAGACTTAGCAAATTACACTTTATGCTTCACTCCCACCTGGGCACTTTCAATCCTCTTGTCAAAGGACAAGGAAGAAAGCAGAAAAATAACCATCTCAGCAAGGGTAACTGACTCTGATCATCAGGAAGAGACAAAGCTGGGACTATACGATGGCAGTAGAAAGTAATATGTTTGGCACCTCAGGGATCCACTTGGGCATTTATTATCCTTTTGTCCAATTTTGATAGTAAATGGACAGTTGCAGCAGTCTAGACCTAAGATGTCCTGCTAAGCAAGAGCTCAGAACCGCAAGAGTGAGGGTCTGTATGACCCCCCAGGAAGTCTACTTAAACCAGAAGAGGTGCCAGCCAAGGGTGGTCAGAATCAAAAATGGACATTTTGAGAAGGTTATAGTAAGTATCAGTTTTTCCTCAAGACTACCTGGACTATCAAGGCCTACACTTCAAGCTACTATCCCTTCTCTTATGCGAATCTCCCAAAGAAAAGAAGTTGACTAGCGTTCTGAGATAGCTACTCATAACACATATGAATCAAGTGTATCAGCAGCCTAATGGGTGAACTCTCTTGGCTCAACTCCGCTGTCCAGATTTCGCTTCAGTCCAGCTGCTGAGGAATTGGTCCATTAAAGTTCTCATCTGTCGGCTCTTTCTAGTAATTTCCCTTGGGTGAAGAGATGCACCTGGCCTAAGGTTATACTCATTTTATATGGCATGGTTGCACCAAATGAGTGGTCAAAGCAGCAGTAACAAGTGTCTGGCTCCATAACCCTACTTGGGCCACTTCTCAAGGGCCATCCGACTTCAAACTTCCTCATGACTGGCCAAATCCCTCTTCAGACTGCATTGCAGTTTCTCCCTTTGCCCAATTCTGCTTCCTCGCCTTCTCCCCAATATGTTGCTCCTGAGAGCTCTGCCTAAGAAATCTTTTTGTATGCTAATCTCTGACTCAGAGTAAACTTCCAAAAGAATCCATTTCACAATAGAAAGTTACTTGACTTCTCCTAGTCTCATTTTTTCCTGTTCAGAATGATGGATAATACAGTCTATAAGACAGAGTTGTCATGGTGATTGAAACAATGTACCACAAAGTAACAAAGTGATTATCAGCAGAACTGACTAAAAATACAAATGTATTATATTGTAGAATTTCTTGGAATTGGTCAACTTCTGCAATTTGCAAGTTTCTTCTTCCTGGTGATGCCATGTATCATAATCATTAACAAAAACAGGCAAACAAACAACTATTTTCATTTTCTTTGATTATTGGGTCCACTATTAGCAAATACAGTTCAAGAGCAGACTTCACTTCAGCCATTGCTTAAGTAACTTAGAGATCCTAACTCATCTTTCAAGATAAAATAGTCAAAATAGACTAGCAGGGTACATTGCCAGCAACTTATGCCTATGGATTGAAATAAAATTTGGGACAGAATGCAATTCAATTTAACAATTTTTACATCTATTATTAGGTAATATGAGTCTACCAAGGGAAAGGTATACTTGGACTGTGGTTTAAGGTATCAGTGGGCATCGATTACACAGAAAAAGAGAGAAAGCATTTAAGCTCTGACAACAACATATATAAAACCTTAGTCATAAATGTATGAATGTGGGTGGATCTGTATGAGGTGGGAGATTTTAGGCCTTGAAATATAACAGGGACAAATGTAATATGTTGAATTTAAATTCAATAGAACATTGTCACTTGTACAGAATATGGTTTGCTTTGTTTCTGAAAAACTATATGAATTACATGAGAATTTTAATTAGCATAGACCTCGTATTGTTCAACAGTGACCTTGACATGACTGCTAAAAACAAACAAAACTGTTGTACAAGTAAAAACACAATATTTTCTACTTATTTCCCATAGGAATTGTTGTGTTCAGATTAGGTTATCACATTGGGGGAAAAGAAAAAGCCTTTTAAAATAAGGAAAGAGAAAATAGGATCCAAAACTATCTAGATTAGGAACAGCTCCACCGAGACAGCATGTATGTAAATAGTGTGGCAAAAACCTGCAAAGAAACCCATTCATATCAATCAAGGACTGACATTATATTTTTGGTCATTAGCATTATTTCCTAATCAGCTGTGTTAGCTCTCTGGCGCTATATAATTTTACCACTGATCTGATATAGTATATCCTCCAAAAATGGAATGTTGTGAGGAAACATGAGATCAGAACAACCGACTAAGCTTACAGATAACTCTGTGGGACAGATTGGTGGTCAGCCTTCTGTTTAATCAGCCTAGAAATGCTGAACAACTAGATCGGTTCAACTTGCATCTATCTGCCTATGGGCTTCTGTCTTTCTTTCTTCTGGCCTGGCCTATTGTCCAACTGTGACTATTATACATTGGCTTCCAACTCTACTCAGCTTTAACAGTGCTGAGTGTTGTGACTGTTCTTGAATTCTAAATAAGTATCCATTCTTTGATTCAGGACATGTGGGCTCAGGAAGCTGGATAGGAAACACACATATCTGGGAATACTGTAGGAATAGGGGACAATAAATAGGCAAAGGACACCTTTAACCTGCAATTAAAATGTTTGAGTCTGTGGAAGATATGGCTCATTGATATCAGGAGTCATACCCCACTTATTCAATTTAGGACCAGGACCCTGACTGCTTCTATGATGTACCTCAGTAGTATTAACAATTAGAGACAATCTTCCCCAAGCTCCCTTGCAATGAGTTTTTGGCACATGAGCAAAAATGATATGATCATTTCTGAATCACATATTCAAAGAGGAAACTGCTTACCCTCCACTTTTTTTTCCCCCTTTTCTGATCTCCAGGAAATAATTGAACACAAAAAAAGAAATTGTGTGTTGGGGATGAGAGTCATTGCTCAAAGTTCCATCTTCCCTCAGTCACTGCATTTTTGGAAGTCTCTTTGCTATAGCAGCTTAGTTTAAACCACATGAATAAATGAGCCTTATTAATCAATAAGTAAATGAAGAGAAAAATAGGAAGTACTGTGACCAGTATGTGTTGCTCACATCAGTCCTAGGAATCAAGAGTAAATAATATAGTCATGAGTGTGGTAAGAGATGCACAATATAAATAGAGGCAAGAATCTGAAGGAAAATCTAAAGAAGTAGAAAGCTGAGAACATGGAATGGCAACAGTAGACATATGCAAATTGACTCCATTATTTAAATACATGTCTAGTGCTCCTGGCAACTTTATATGAACTCCCAGTTGGAATGGCTGGGCACCTCAGCCTTACTGCAGATGTTTTACTCTTAGATTTCCAATCAGATTCCCCTGTTCTTTTCCCGGTGTTCAACTCTGAACTGTGGCATAGTCATGAAGAGTGGGGACTGATTGTATGCTGTTCAAAAGTATGCGCTATGGAATCACTTAGATGATTCTGTACCTTCACTTACTGTTCCTTCACGTATTGCTACTAGACCCTCTGAATTTCTGAGTTTATTCTTCTGTAAGTGAGGATAACAATACTCACAAAGGAGAGTAAACATAGGGTTTAAATGAATAAAAATATCTAATAGGCTTAGAGCATCCCCCGGCACATAGGAAATATGCATTAAAACAGTTTATTGCTATTAATGTGTTATTATTAACACTAAAACCATAACTTATGTCTGTTTTCTTCAGTAACCAAAGCCTATTGATATTAAAATGTATGAATGTGTAAACATTGCTTTTTTTTCTTATTATGATATTGTAGGATTTCATCACAGTAAAGGAGCGAAGCACACAACTACAAGTAGAAACAGTGAGGAACTTGCATTTACTTTCCTATCTCCTGGTAATGACTGACCCTAAGACATTTTTAGTGCTAGAATGTGAAAGTTGAATCTCAGGAGTTCTTCATCCATGCAGTGCTGTGTGCTTTCTGTATTTTCAAGTCACAGTGTACTATGGGTCAAGGTCCCAGTGCTTGATGATAAATGACAGTGAGGATGGCCTCTCCAAATGACAAAGCCCACAGGTCTGCTTGTGTTGTTCACTGAGCTCTGAATCCTGCAAATAGCTGCCTGGCATGTTTATTAGGATTATTATAGATTTTCCAGGGTAAAGAGACTTCATGTTTATAAGTATTCATAGGGACTGTTTTAACTTCTGGGAACTTTAAATGAGATAGGTAGAGCTCCTGAAGAAAGCAATGAATCACTGCAGCTGAACTTTAACACCCGTTAACATCTAATTAGTTGAATTAGAACCACTTTGTAAGAGGGTTAATCAATGCTCCAGCTTTCGCTGCCCCAGTGCTTCTGAATTTTGCTGATGTTATCATTACATTGGAAGGAAACACTCTGCATTTTAATGGGAGCATTTCTTCTGAGACCTTAGTGGCGCAACAGAAACAAGATTTACAATATTTGTTTTCTGCAAAATGGGGACTTTACCAGGACAAGATGTTGTCCTTATATGTTCAATAGAAGGAAATAATATACCAATCAAGCTTAACTTCCTGAAGGGCTGTTTGGTACCTAATGACTGTACTTAATGCAGTTATCTGGCATAAACTAGGGTTTAAGTAAACATTTTCAAACATTATTAATGTTAACGGCAATGCAATTATTTCCGTGACCAAACACCTAAGTACAGTGGGTTGCTAACTATATAATTTAATATAAGGACCCTAAAAAAATGTTTCCTTCAACCCCTAAAATATTTTTTTCATTAAAGTTTCACATTAACTTATCACTAAAATATCCTGTGCCAAAAAGACAAGAGAGTGAAGTTTTTAGTTTAAGATATATATATTTGGCAACTGCATATCAGGCAGGAAACTAAGAATTTGAAATGTTTAGCTCATTTAACCCTTACATGACACAGTATTATTATTATCATCAGTAATTAATAGCTCACTCTTAATTAATTTGAAAGATTAGTGAATTAGTCAATCTAATCATGAGGATGCTGGGAATTCAATCTAGTAGTTCTGAGGATGCTAGAAAACTATTGTAAAAAACTGGATATATCTAAATATTAAGATTTAGCTAAGTAATTAACAATTTATAGACTACATAATTATGAGTTAGCCGTTTGTAAATATATAGCATTCTCCCAAGTTTGACACTGTTGCACTCCAGACATATGGAGACAATATATGCAAGGCAGAGAAAATGCAACTCACTATCTGTAATATATTCGAGATGTGATGAGACAAAATGGCTTAAGGTAAAATATGTTGAGTTTCTATAAATGTCTCCAGCTTTACTGACTCTCTGCATTAAACTCTAAGTTCATATTCTATACCCTATGTGAACATCATTGAAAAGCTGTGAGGGAACCTTGGGTCACGGCATAATTCTTAAAGCCCCAGGCTAGAACTTCTGCCACTATGTATTTGAAAATTTTAATACCACCCTGTATTTGTATGACTTAATATCTTTTCTATTCTGTATTGTTGATCATCCCAAATATTATGTACCAAAGACCTGCCAATGCCTATGCCTAACATGGTCTTGATTGCTTTTTAGTTGAAATTTTTCCCTTTATTTTGAGATTGCTAAAATTTTCAAGTATGAAATAGAAATATTAGCTCTCCAGCAACACCACTATCATATCAATAATTCCTCATATGCCAAATAGTATAGTAGCAAGCTAAGAAGTTGAACTGTATTGACTCCTAGTATTGAAGTCATTAAATAGGGCCAATTTGAGGCCTAAACTTGGATCAGGACACTTTTGTCACACACTGTCCCTGCTGCCCACATTCCCAGTAGACTCAGCAGAAGAGCAAGCATGATCCCTTTAATACCATAAGTACAGTTTTTTGTTTGTTTGTTTGTTTTTTTGAGGGCAGTGTCACTGGCCCTCATAAGTGGGACCCGAACCGGGGCCGCTGGCGTCCCAAGCCAGCGCTAAACCGCTGCGCCACTCGGCCGGCCCCATAAGTACAGTTTTTTGAGACTCATAGATCATTATCACTCATTCTCCCCTCTGCCTCAAACCTGCAGTTCATTCATACTCTCCATTCTATCTCCATTCTGAAAGTGCAGCCAGTAGATGGAGAGCAGGCAATTAGGGAAGAATGGAGGCGATGGTTTATTGTATTATGTGTGTTAAGGTTATAATGGCAGCAGTGGAGATTGAAAAGTTTTCACAAGGAATGCCATTGGAAACTAGTTTTTAATACTATTTAATGCTTCCAGTTAAATTTAGCCCCGTTTAACATAGGACAGCCATAGGAGACAAATCTTTGCTAGGTTCAAGAAATTGGGTTAGAACCAGCATATTTCCACTGGCCATGAAGGTGTTAATCCTGTAAGAGGAGAAAACAAAATCCATATTAGCAGGAGGGAAAGCCAAGGAAAAGCTGTACATCCTGACTGATAAAAAGTCTAGGATAATTAAGCAGCAATAAAAGTATTGTGGGACCCATGGAAAGAAAAGAAAATACTCCAGGATAAGGGAAATATATCATCATTCTGACAGCTTGGTAGAATAGCAAAACCTGAACACTATTTATTCAGCTATGAGCAAAAACATATAGAAACTTTTGGGCATCTTCAAAAGAATGTCAAGACAATATTTTTATGAAACAGGAGAAGAGCATCAAAAGTGACTGAAAGGAATATGGGTGAACAAATGACAGAAACGCAATTAATAAAAAATGCAGGGATACCATTAAAATTTATGTCAGAGAGGTAAAGGAGCAGAATTAACCATGTGGAACATGTAAATAGTGTTTATATGATACACTGGAGAAGGTATTCTATTAAAAAATACAAAAATGAGGGCCGGCCGAGTGGCGTGGTGGTTAAACGCCGCTGGCTTGGGAAGCCAGCAGCCCCGGTTCGGTCCCACACGAGGGCCAGTGACACTGCCCTCCAAAAAAAAAATAAAATAAATAATAATAAAATGAAAGTGACGATTCTACGTGTAACAGATATGAAGTAGACATGTGTTGTTAATAGTAGCTAATGTTTTATAAGGAATTACTGTGTGCCAAGGATTCTTATCTATATTTCACATATTAAATAATTTATTCCTATAACCCATCTATAGTTTTACTACTTTTAAAAGCCCATTTCACAGGTGAGACAGTGTCAGAAAGTAAGCAAGTTTTCAACAAAAGAATAGGATGTGAGTCTGTCAAAGGAATACGAGACACAAGAGTCATTCTGGAGGAGGTCCTAGTGGCCAAAGGTGGACAATTTGAGCGACACAATAATATTGGATTATAACCTAAAGTATAATATAACTATACATGAGCCCATGTGATGTAAATAAATGACTGGACAAATTAATGTAGGCAAAGAGACAGATCTTTATTTTAAAATTAAAAATAATTCATGTAGATTCTCACCCAATTTGGTAAGTTAAATTGAAACAATAAAACAAAAGAAGACAGTCACCAAACCACTAGAAAAGAAGAGGCCCAGGTTTTATGTTTATCATTCAGTGTGATTTTCTTTTTTCTTTTTTGGAATAGAAGAGAAATGGGTAGAATTATAGGTGTTGCTCTAAAAACTGGGTCTACCCCTGACTCCCAGCCCAATTTGTTACATTTGTGATATCATCAACAACTTCTCCATAGGAAAACAAAGTTGAAAGGATTGAAGAGCCATTGAATTAAACAATTCCATTAATGTCAAGCCACCATGTAAGCACAAAAGAGTGTGTGAACATCATACCATGGTTTAAAGATGCCACTTGGATCGCAATGAGTATTGATAGTTTCCTTGATATTCTTGTGTGTGTGTGTTTTTTTTCATTCTTTTAAAGTATAATACGCAATTCAAAGAGAGTATGTGTCTTGGCATTTTTGACACCACCCAATGCCTAACCTTATGTCTGTCCCAACCTTGACTCCTTTGCAGACTATATTTATGCATATGTGTATGAGCGAGTCCAAGATCTGTGACTTCAGTCTTATCATTTCTCTTTCTGCTGTCAGAATGGATTCAGGTATTACGGGCTCTGCTGTTCATACTCTTTGGAGGGCCCTCTTTATGAAGAGAATTTAAAATTATAGAAAGCAAATTTGGTATGCAAATGAGTGTATATTCAGAAGGAAAAACAAACTGAACAAATTATACATGTTCAAAGTTGATAAATACCACAAACATCACAAAGAAAAATTATTAATTAACTAACTGCCTGGTATATTTCTACACGTTTTTCTGTATTTTGGAGTGCATCTTAATGGTCATTTTTTCATAAGGAAATATTTTGTAAACTTTTAACTGGAATTCGCAGTTAATTCAGTCTTTGATGGCAAAAGATACATATTATTATTGCAACTTGTTTAGAAAAATGTTTTTCAGCCCCACGTCTGGTTATAGGTAAGGCCATACACGATACTTTTTCAGCAGTTTCTTGCTTAGGGAGTACTTCTTAGGATCAAGAAGCTTTCTGGGAAGTAGAGTCCAACCCTTTGCTAGACTGACAAGACCCCATAATTCCTAAGGCAGCAGCTGGTCCAGATGGGCCAAAAAGCTTGGGTTGGGGTTGGACTCCCTTCCAGCAGGGAACAGAGCAGAGCTTGCTACAGGTCCCCTATTATGCATCATTGCCAAATTGTAGCTCGCTGATCCTTTACTGATATAATTTGATTGTTATTTGTGGGGTGAGAGATTAGTGAAGGAAACATCTCAAACCTACTTTAGGCTTTGATGTTATAAACATTGACTTAATTTAAAGTGTCTTGATATAAATAAATGCATAGTCATTATACAAACAATTTAAAATATAGAAAATATAAAGAAACTGGATATTATTTATGGGTCTGGAAGCAATCACTGTTTATATTTTCATTTATTTCCTTCCAATTTTCTTTCTGTGCATTTTACATAGTCATGAACATACTGAACAAATATTTAATATTCAGCTTTATCATTTACCATTTGTTATGGCCTTACTCCCAAGTCATTAAAAACCCCTAATAGATATTTATTAGTCTCATAATATTTTATTAACTGGATACATCATAATTTACCATTTCCATATTGTTACATATTTAAATCATTTTGTCACTGATATAAATGTTAGTCTATCATCTTTGTACTTAAACATTTGTCTGTGTGTCTTATGTTCATTGCATAGACTTTTAGAAATAGAATTACAGGTTTTAGAAATGACAATGTTTCTACTGTTCTATATGCTTATTGTCAAGAGTCTTTCCAATAATTTTTCACTCCCACTGGCAGTACATGAGATTACCTATTGTCACAGAACCCTTTCCAGCACTACTTATTAATTAAAACCCTTAGAGAAATATAAAATAACACCTTCTTAAATGTATAGTATTTTATGATTTCTCATACTTCCCTATGTTTTACTTTCAAATGCATATAACTTCTTCACTTTAATGCTGTGTTTAGGATCAGCTGATCATGTACAGTAGATATCAGACTGTACCCTTTGCTATCAGGCATTCATTACAAGATACATATTACATCTATCCAGTCTCCCTTACATGTATTTTCCATTTCAAAAACTGTGCCCACTCCTGCTAGTCTAATTTTAGTGAAAACATCACTACCATAATTGACAAACACTTTTTATGTTGATGTCATCTTGAATCTTAGCTTTACAAATAACTGAGAAATGCAGTGCCTATATTCAAAACAGTGGGGAATTAAATGAAGAGATAGAATCAGTCTATCTATCTATCTATCTATCTATCTATCTACCTATCTACCTATCTACCTACCTATCTACCTACCTACCTACCTACCTACCTACCTACCTATCATCTGTCATCTCTCCATCCTCTTCAAATCTATCAATGCAAAGTAGCACTTACTCCAGATGAATCACATACAGCAAATAAAGGTGTGAGAAGGCAAAGTGGTCATTAGGCTTACATGGTCTCAGTTTCATAGAGGGGAAGAGTCATGAGTCTTGGAGAAAGGGTAAATCAGAGGGTAAGGAGTAGGATAAAAGAAAAGAATAAAATGAATGACAAGCAAAGTTTTCAGGTGGGCAAGAACATGGCATGTATAGATAAGAAGAGGTGGGACTGATTTGACTGGAACTATAACGTTGGTTGTTTCATATTCTGCTCCATACACATTATCTAGCCACTCTCTCTCCTACACCCCTGGCTGCCTGTAGTGGAAAGGAGGGTTATAAACGAGGGACAGCCTCTGAAAGGTGGATCCTACCCACATTCCCCAACACCCAATTCTCCGCCTTATTTACAACAATGGTTTTCATCTGTTTGTCTCTAAGAACCCTGTGTAAAATTTCATGTGCACTTTTGCTTTGTTAAAAGATTTGGAAAACACTTTTGAATGGGCAGAACTATGGAAAGAAAGATGTATAATAAGTACAAAGCAATATGTTGGTAAGGGAAATCCATTAGAACAGTACAGGATATATTTAATTGAAAAGAGCTCATCACAAATAAATGAACTTGAAGATTATTACCAATGTTCAACATTTATCAATCATTGATTTACCGTCTTTATGAGATATCATTAGACTAAGACTTAAATGACAAACTCATTCTAGGGTAACAGCAGTTTGAATTACAGGGAAATATATAAGCGACACTAACATAGAAAATTCCAGATTTGATGAGAGAAAAGAAAAATTTAAAAAGGACCTCAAACTTTTCACATCAGGAGATTAAGAAATAGTAAGAAAGAAAAAGAAGGAAAAAAAGAAGAAAACATTGATAGGACTCTCTTGTATAGTTAATGTCATGTTTGGATTTCCACAGTATAAATTTATTAGTTTGAAGACATGGCAGGCTATTTAAAAGGAGTTGTTCAGCTGTAGCTAGAGATGCAGGGCTGTTGTACATCTCCTACCCAGAAGAGAGGTTTCTGCAAATCTTCACAAAGGTGATGATATTAGAAGCCTTTGGTGGATACGTCTTCTAAAAAAAACAGCTTGAAATGAAAACAAGAGGATACAATGTATTGAGCCCTGAGATTCTTCCTTGCTACATACTGAAAGACAAATAGACCCATTCAAGTGAAGAAGGGTATGGTAGGGTCAACAACAACCGCCCCTCTGCCACCACCCCTGCTGCGGCTAGGCTTTCTTCTTCAGAAGCTTAGGTTTTGGGGTTTGGCGTTTGTTTGTTTCAAGGTGAAGGAGGGATTTAATCGTGTCAATTCTAACTCGTTTGTCTGACCTTGAACACGCTCATTACTCTATTCAAACATTTCCTCCCTAATTCCCAGGAGGTCTGACTCCTTTCTGTCTCTTCAGCTCTGAGGAGTTGTTCTAATTGTTCCAAAGTTACACACTAAATGAGGGCAGTGTCTGCCCTCCTGTGGTTTGGGGGGGAGGGAGATTCTGCCGTAGGGGCTGCTAGGCAGTGAGGAGCTCCCTATTTCCCCACTCCCTACCCTTCTCCCTTTTGAAAAAGATAACTCTCCAGATAGAGGAAGACCTTTCCTTACTCAGAGTCACATCTGTGAACCATGAAAGAAGTCCCCAAAGATCCATTTTATCATAATATGGGGCAGTAAAGTTTACATGTTCCAGTTTTACGAGGATGTTGTTTTTGGATGCATTCATCCTTTCATTTGATTTGCCTTCTCTTTATTGCTTATCTAATCCATGCTGAGTCCCAGTTCCAAATCATGCAAGGAAACAATTATACCCAAACAAATCAAATCTCTCTATTATTTCCTACTGCATTTCACAATTGGTATTGGTATTACGTCTTTAAATTTTTTTCTAAAGTCTGTGGGTCTCTAACAGTAGGAACTGTATCTTAATCCCTTTTTATACTCTTCGTAATGTCTATTGTGGTTTTAGGCATGTAGGATGTTCTTTACAAACATTTGCTCATTTATGCTCATTTATTTAAAGTGGGCTGAAACAGCAGATAATTTAGCAAAAATGAATATAAAGTGTACTCATATTAATAAAATAGAAACTTTTGCCTTCTAAAAATCTTTGGAAATGTAAATGTGAAAAATTAATGCTACTGATGTGTTATCATTTCTCTTTTTTATTTTAGAAACTGCTTACCCTGGTCTGGGTTTCTTAGCATTTGGAGGTTAACTGGCACTTTAAGGGATAAAGGTCTTGTGGGAACTGCTAGGGTTTTAGGCCACCAGACATTGTTCCTGATAATCCTTGTCCCAGGTCTTATCTCTTCATTCTGCCTTTCCTCCCTCCCTTTCATCTCTAAACTTCAGTATTCTGCCCCTCCTTGCTCCCTTTCTGCTACATGGGCTCCCATGCTCCTTGTTTCAGGCTCCTGTCCATGCCCAGACCCTGGCTCGGCTGATGGGTGCTCCATTTGTTCCACGGTTTTACATAAGTTTTTGTGATTCTGAACTTGAATATGCCCTGACTTGAATGACTCCATACTATCCTAGTGTCTTTGAAAAAGGAGCCCAAGCTTCTTTCGCTGACATACAAGGTCAGAGAAATAAGTTTGCAAACTCATCCTAGAAAAAGTGCTACATACCTCATTGCTGAATATCACTATGGTCACCTTGAAAGTACTCCCTTGGGAAGCTATGCACCGATGCCAGCACCTAGTCCATCCTTCAAAGCAATCTGGAACTCTTTGTCTGGAATGGCCGTCAGAGCTGTCATTGTATTACCCTTGATGTCCTGAATCTCATCAAAATGTCTTCCTTTCAATATTTCCTTTATCTTTTGGTTAAGAAAGAAGTCATTGGGGGCCAAATCAAGTGAGTAGGGAGAGTGATCCAATACAGTTATTTGTTTACTGGCTAAAATCACCCTCATAGACAGTGCCGTGTGAGCTAGTGCATTGTTGTGAAGCAAGAGCCATTAATTGTTGGCAAAAAGTTCAGATCATCTAACTTTTTCATGCAGCCTTTTCAGCACTTCCAAATAGTAAACTTGGTTAACTCTTTGTCCAGTTTGTCCAAATAGTAAACTTGGTTAACAAATTCATAATGAATAATCCCTCTGATATCAAAAAAGTTTGGCAACATTATCACAAACTTAATTATCAGACCTCATATGTATCATTGGGATTGATTGCAAAATTATAAGATTAAATAGTTACAAAGTTAATCTCTTTCCCTGCAAAGCAGATGGGAAAAAAATGACCACTGGGAGCTGTTTTAGCTATTTTCTAAGTTTGATTGGCAGAGTGTTGATAGCAGTGAGAAAAGCATCAACTGAAAAACTGATGATTTGATGCCATATATAGATATAGCATAAGACACACAACCTAATTGGTTCAGGATAAAAGCAAACAAATAAACAAAGAAAAACATTTTAATGAGCTACCTGATGTTTCTCTTTATATTTTAAACTCAGCAGGTTGAGACAGACCTTTAGCTCCCTGAACACAAACTTATTAGATATTCAGTATGGCAATATTCAGAAGGGACAGGAGCTTTGGTCTCAAAAGACCCAAATGGAATCTGGACTCTGTCATATACCAGCTGAGTAACCTTAAATAAGTCATCCATTTTCAGGGTATTCTATCAAATTCACATAATAAATAATAGGACCCAATGTCATTTAAGTTGCTTCTGTTTATCTGAAAGATGGGCAGAAGGGACAGAGATGAAAATCAGTCTAGCCATACACAGGTACTCTTTCTTTTTTTTTTTTTTCCTGGCACTGTAAGTCCAGCCAATAGGGCAGCCCCCCCCTTTCTTCCTTTCCCTATCACCCCTCCTCTACCCCTCCACTGCCATCCATACAGGTGAACCACCAGAAAGCACGTAGACGATGTTTTTCAAAGAACAAGTAAAAGTGTTAGTTCACTAGCACACTACTTCCAAAGGTACTTCGATGTAGCTAACGTTTTGCAGTTTCCAATTCCACAAAATCTACATAATCTCACTGTCTCCTTTCCTCTTCTGAAACCTTGACTTTCTATCCTATTCTAAATAAAAATTCTCTTTGCAACTCTATTTGCTTAGTTTTTGAAATCAAATAAATTGATATTTTGCGGGGAGGGGTGGTAGAGGTAGAAGGGCCAGCCTGAAAATGCTACATATCATTTTCATCTATAATTTATTGGTCAACTCAGTGATCACAAGGGAAGTGGACATGTAGTCTAGCTGTGTGTAGATGGACACACATACTGTCTCTCTAAGACTCCCCAAAGGTAACAGGCCCGCCTCAGAGCACAGGATGTGCAGGAAGTGGCAAGCTCTCCCCATAAGACCCTGAGTGGCTCCTGCTGGCCTAGTGACCCTGCAGCGTACAACCTGTTCACAGTGGTGGAGCATATACTAGACATAAAACAGATAATCATGGTTCTGAACAAAAGAGAGAAATGGGGAGACACAGCAGTCATTCATCTGTTGTAAATATGAAATCTTGCTAGGTAGCTTTTGTAAAGTCTCCTTTACTCTCCATGGAATTCTGCGCTCTGGGAAGAATTCCTCTGGTTTTCGTTTCTTGTGATCTTTGACTATACCCACCCTCTGAATGTTTCCCCTTGTCCATTATTTTTACTGCTCAAATATGATGTGGAAGAAAGAGTTCATAACTTTTGAGAGGCATTTTCATAACTAGATACTTTATTCCTAAAGCCAGTATCTTGTTTATTAGGAAGACATTTTCATGAAAATAAGGAGCATGCATGGATGCCTACTATCTCCACTACTATTCACCAATGTACAAGTGCTTTTCGTCAATTCAATTAGATAAGACACAAGAATGGCTTGAAAGACCATATAATAGTATAACTGGAAAACACCAAAGGGATAATTATAAAACAAATTCAAACAATAAAACAATTCAGTGAAGTGACAGGAAATAAAATTAGCGTACAAAAACCTATAGTCTTCATGTACCTAAATAATAAACAATTAAAGAGTGGGGTAGACAGACTATAGAAAACCCCAGCCATAACAGCAACAAGATTGTTAAAATATTAAGCAATAAATTATTGGGATTTTTTACAGATTTATTGAGGTATTAGAAACCCATATTAAAAGATACGTGTAAAATCTCCATGAGAAAAAATTTAAAACACTCCTGATAGGCACAAAATTAGACTTCAACAAATATTGATAATTACTTGTTTCATGAACAATAAATAAAATGAAGCAGATTTACCAAACATAAATATAGATTGGTATGTAACCAATCAGAGGTCCATAGTAATGGTAGATAGATTTAGCCACCTGATTTTCTCATTCTTGCTCTTTCGTTGTGAGACATTTGGTTTAAATTTTGAAGAGTTACCAGGAGAATTAGCATCGTAATAGTAAAGGAATTAGCATCACAGTAACAATAGACATCTCACACTTATCCAGTTTTAGGATCTTTTATTTATAGTGCATTTAGATCTCTGTTATCCCATGTGCTCTGCTTTGTGACAGCCTGGTACCATCATGTCCTATTTCTTGCTGAGTCACATGGCAGAGTCAAAAGTTCACAGGAAGCTCCCCTTCATATGGTGCCCTTCTGTGCTTGCTGATTTATGAACTATCTCAGGAGAGGGCACGAATACTGTTCCGTTTATGTTAACATAGAATTAAATAATACAGATGTTCAGAACTCTCTGTGGTTTCAATTGCTTAGTAAATGACTTTTATATCTATAGTAACAGAAGCAGGAGACTACTCAATGTACTTAGGCTAAATGATATATGCAACATACACACACGTGCACGCACACACACTTACATTTGCAAAAACTTGAAACATGAAAGAAAATTTTATATTGCTCATAATTACTTATAATACCTCAATGTCTCAGATTTAATGTTTTAAACTTGTCAACAGGTGCTCTGTTAATGCTGAATTGAACAATATTCTGCAAAATCCTGCTGTGCCGTTTGGGGAAAAAACAGCAACAATAAAGGAAAGGAAAATTAAGAAAACTTGTGCATATGGTCTTTAGAACCTGAATCTTAGTGTTTTCCACTTTCTCTCCCTTGACAAAGATTACACTTTGTACCAAGGAAAGGACTGACAGAGAAAGTAGTAAGTGACACATATTTTCTAAAGCTCCATTATGATTTTGCTCAGCTGTTAAAAGGAGGAATTGAAGCCAGAATGTTGTGCATAATAAAATACTGTTGCCTATTTTTTAAAAGTGAAATATATTGAAAGTTAAAATTTGAATTTCCCAGCCTGTTATCTTTCAGGTACAATATAGCTATTCTTAAATAACTTACACTTTTCTTTTATTCTTCTATTCTTCCTGAAAATTCTTTTCCTTAAGAAGTATGTGGTAGTTTTTATTCATTTTAGTTAGCATGAGGACAAAAGCAGTTTTCAGTGAAAATTTTATCCAGAAATATTAGCTGTTGTTCAGGCACTTTTATTTGTCTGTTTTGGCAATACTTTAGGATTATTGGCAAAGAGAATGCTAGCCACTGGAAAAGAGAATTGATTCATTCTATGGGAGAATTGTTTTAAAGGAATTCCTAATTTATTGTCTTTGAATTTGAGAATTCTTACACTGGAAATATTGTCAAATTAAATACAAACAATATCAGATAAATGGAATTTTATTGTGGCATCTTTATTTTGATATCTTAGAGAACAGACAGATCAAAATAATAAATAAGTTACTACCTCATTTTTGGCTGGTTGATGCATTCATTATCTCCTATCCAAATGATATGCATTGTGAAGTCATCATTTTAAAAAAAATGATTTAATGTTTGACTTACTACATAAGCCAACTTATAAAACACTCATAAAGGGACAAATTTTATCCTTTGTGACACAGGTACCTTCATCATTTCCACTGAATGATTATTCATTTCCTCATCATTGTGCCTCATGGGTAGGAGGGTTAGCTGTGACTCATTGTACTAAATAGAGAAATCTGTGAAACTCACAAGTTCATTTAGTGTATCTCCCTGAGTTATATTGCGTGTGAGGGTTAGAGTTACAAGGTAGGAAGAATGCATTTAGAAATGACTTTGGTGTGTTCCAAGCTTTCTGGTCAATAAGAGATGAAACTTGGGAAATGAATAGTAGCTTGATGGTACTCATTTCCAAAGAGAGCATAAAGAGGGGGGAAAATATATATATATATATATATATATATATATATATATATATATATATATATATTTTATTTCATAGTTTGAGAACAGAATTCATAAAAAGGACTTAGTTCTTAGTTATTGGACTTATTCTCCCCAGTTCAGTTTTCTCTAGACAAACATTTTTGCGTTTAAATAACCCCTTTTTTTGGTTAAAGCAAGCAATGCTCGTATTGGCTCCCTATGCATGGGATAAGGGGGGAGTGCGAGAGGAGTTCTGTTTTCTATTTTCATGGATGTTTGTGGAGTGAGAAAGACAAGGAAATGAGAGAACATATGTAGTGTAATTATGAGAGATACAGAAAAGGTGTTGAAGTGTCATAAAGGGTCTGACATAATGGAAGAACGAGACCTTCCAGTATTATGCCAGCAATTCCAGTAGTTACCACCAGGTGCAGAGTGAAAGAGGGGCAGGGCACAGAAAAAAGGTAAGGCATATTTCATGACTGGATAATTGGAAAAGCTATACAATAATACAGTCTTGCCTAATGGTATGTTTAATAAATAAAAATTATATTACTGGAATAAGCTATTTCATTTATTAATTGCTATATAGATGGCCTATAATAAATACATCAAAATAAGAGTTAATTTGTCTTTCAAACCCAATGAATAATGAGGTAGCAGGAAAGAAAGCAATTTTCAGATCAAAAGATAAAGTGAAGATGGGAACCTAACTAGATAAACAGAGCCTTGTGTCAGGATTGTCACCCTAAAGACATTTGCTAAGCAATATGACTTTGAGTTTTGCTTTGTAGTCTCTGAGTACATAGGAAGTAATAGTGCCCATTCAAGTTGAATAATGCCCTAAGAGAGTCTTGATCCATGATGCTGGGAATAAACAGTCTACAAAATCAGTATTAGAGAAGATAAAAATAAAGCCATTCCATCATAAATGGAAACACAGAACAGTCTATTATTTCCCATTTACTTATTAAGAACAAGAAGAAGGGGGAAATAATTCCTGAGAAGTTGGAACAGGTGAGTCTTCACCCAGTTTTGTAAGCCATAAATATATCATATCATATATCATAATATCAAGGGAAGAAATTAGTTTAAATGGTCTAGCATTGGTATCCTCTGTCTCCTAGAAGAAGATATGCAAATCTATGGAGGAAACAAACTTTGTCCCATAATAAATAAAGTTTTATGAAAAATGACCGGCTCACAGTAAAAAGATTAAATAAGTCAACAAATTGGAAATGGGGAACATGTGAGAGAATGAGCAGTATTTGTGTTCCTGTCCTTGTTTTGAGGCACACAGCTTCTTCCCACCTTCATTGGTAAGGAGGTTTACATAAGTCATGGCCTCAGGCTTCAAGTAATCACAGGACTTTCCCAACCTTTCTACCAATGATGGAAGGTAGTTTCAGGATGAGAACTTCCAGACAATCCCCTGATTTCAGGTAGTGGTCAAGACTCGGTTCTCTTCTGTCTAGGAGGCAATTTAAATCCCTGATCCCCCTTCTAGGGAGTAGATTGCAACCCTCTCTGCTACTTCTGATCTAGAGCTCAGCAAGATTACGCTTTAGTCATCTTTCTTCCTTGCATTTCTGTCTTGTTATTACTGATGAATTTGTTCATCTTTTTACTTTTTGTCTTTTATATATTGCTATGAACTAAATAACAAGTTGTGTCCCCTGCCCCCAAATTCATATGTTGAAGCCCTAATACTCAGTGTGATGTTGTTTTGAAATAAGGCTTTGCAGAAGTAATTAGAGTTTGAGTAGGTCAAGCTCATTGTGAAGATGGGCCCTCATGATGGGAATAGTGGCGTTATACAAAGAGGAAGAAAAAGAGATAGGTTTCCCCCTCTCCACATGCACACGCTGAAGAAAGGTCATGGTCAGGGCATAGTGAGAAGTTGGCCATCTACAAGCCGGTAAGAGAATTCTCACCAGGAGCTGAATCAGCTGGCACCTTGATCTTGAACTTCCCAATCAATTTCTATTGTTTAAGTCATCCAGTCTATGGTATTTTATTATGGCAGCCTGAGGTGACTAAGATATATTATCACACATTTTATGAGTGTTGATAGTAAAGGAAGTGTCCTCATCACCTATTAACTTAATGAATAATTTCTCCTTGTCAGTTTAGTGATAAATGAGCAAAAGCAAGAACAATAAAACTGAGTCCTGCAGATAGAACTTGAGTGCTCCCCTAGTGGGAATATAAATTGATATTTCTTCTGTGAAAATCATGTTGGCAGTGTGCTTCAAAACACTTTTACTTGGGCCGGCCAAGTGGCATGGTAGTTAAAAACTGTCTTGGGACGCGAGCGGCCCCGGTTTGAATTCTACATATGAGGGCCAGTGACACTGCCTTCTAAAAAAACAAAAAACAAAAAACAAAAAAAACCCACTTTTACTTGTTAATGCTATCTCTCAAAATACATCCTAAGCTAGAATCAGAGATGTACCAGATTCACTTCCTGTTCATCGTCTAGACAGGCCCCCATTATATTTTGTTGAGACAAACTCTTGGCCAGCATCTAACACCATAAAACTTGCAGTAGTACCTTGGCACATAACTATGTTATTATTTACTATCCAATATTGGATAAGTTACTATAAAATCAACTTATCTCTGTAACCATATTAACTCACTGGTTTAATAAACACATATGAAATCTGACTATGCCAAATGTATATCAAATCCAGGCTTGTATGTCTTCTGACTGTTTGACCTTTCAATTTAAAAGTGTAATAAGCATCTCAACCTAATAGGCCCTGAGCTGATCCCTTCTCTTCCCACAACTTCACATTGCTTAGGGTAGAATGTGGAATCATCCTTCACTCTCATCATTTTCTCACGCTCCACATTCAATACATTAACAAATTCTGTCAGTTTCACCCTATTTTTAACCACCACTGCTGCTATCAGACTTTTAGAAGATACCAATATATCTCACCTGGCTTCATGCAAAATGCTTAACTGGACTCCTTCATCCATGCATGACTCCTATAGTTTATTTTCCTCCCAGTCCTCAGAGTAATAGACTTAAACAAATCAGGACAGGTTACTTTTTATTCCAACAACCTCCAATGGCTCCATCTTCTTCAGCACAAATGCCGCTGTGTTTTGGGGCATGTAAGTCCTGTGTGATCGTCTCAACGCCACTTCTGGGCTCCTCTCCCACAGCCCTCCCCTGGCGTATTACATTCAAAGGGACACTTGCTTCCTTGATATTTCTTGACTAGATCAAACACAGAACTGTGTCAGGACGTTTCATTCTTTCCCTGTAGCCAGAATCCTTGCTCCTGGATACCCACAAGACTTACTACCTCCTATCTTATGTACCTGCTCAGATATCATCTCTTTTATGAGACCTTCCTTTTCCATCCCATATTTAATAGCACATGCTCCCCGCTCTCCTTTTCTCCTTACTTTTCTTTATATTCATAGTTTACATGCCTTTTTCATATGCTGTGTATTTTCTCATGTAATTATTCATTAATTGGTTATTTTCTACTTTTATTGACTAAACAAAAAAATCCACTTATGCCTTCCTCTTTTCCTTCCTTCTTTCCTCCCTTCTTTCCTTCCTTCTTTCTTTCTTTCCTTCCTTCCTTCCTTCCTTCCTTCCTTCCTTCCTTCCTTCCTTCCTTCCTTCCTTCCTTCCTTTCTTCCTGCCTTCCTTCCTTCCCTCCCTCCCTCTCTATTCTCTCTCTTTCTCTCTCCCTGTGACAAAACAAGTGTGTGCTAATTATTGGTTAGTGGATAAATGTGCCATGCATCAAGTAAAATCCTGGTTTATTTGTAGCTTCTACTGTTTTAGAGTATAGGGCATTATCTCATAGTAAAAACCTGCAAACTTAAGATGATAATACACTGGTATTTTAGGGAAATATTTCAAGTGTTTTTTCGTATAAATTTCCCTGTCCACATTTGATATGGAAGTATCATAGCCTTTTGCCTCAAAAGGACAATACAGACTTTTACAATGAAAACATTGCCTGGAAACTGGTATGACCTAATTGATGGAAAAACCTGGAACATCTATTCTCTATTCCAGACTCACAAAATATTTGCTTGGCCAAAGGGTGGGGTGATGGAGGAACCCCAAAAGTGACTGATAATCACTTTTTACCAGTTTGTAAAGAATGGAACTTAGATTTATATTTTGACTGATTGTAGGAAAAAAAACCAAACTATAATATGTCTCATACTGTGTTTTATTTGTTACGTATTTATATGAGGATCTAAATTAAGAATTTTATTAGACCCAAAAAGAACCCATCTATCTAGCCATTTGTAGTTCTTGAACTTTCAGATTGCTAGAATATCTATAATTCCAGAAGCAGCCCCTTTCAGTCATTACACCCTTTCCTACTCTCTTGAAACTCTCTTACTCTTTTTTTTTTTAAAAGATTTTATTCCAGAATTGGGGAGGGGAACAGCATTGG
Source organism: Aselliscus stoliczkanus (assembly GCA_033961575.1). NCBI lineage: Eukaryota > Metazoa > Chordata > Mammalia > Chiroptera > Hipposideridae > Aselliscus > Aselliscus stoliczkanus. The sequence goes on along the minus strand of CM066730.1, from coordinate 52,095,259 downwards.
GGAACTGGAGAAGGGGAACAGACAAGTTGCTGTCCTTTTGTTCTTAGTCTAGTTGTGGAGAATATTGCTTCACTGACCCATGTTGGTGTCATCATTGCACTCTTCTCGGGTGAGGCAGACCGGTCGCCAGCCTCTGGATGGCCACTCACAGCGGCTCTTGGCAACTCATGCTGGTTGCCGGCCACTCACTGTAGCCTATGGCAGCCCACTGCAACAGGGCTGCAGTTATGCCGTCCCTGGGGACCCACAGCAGCCCAGCTCCAGGTGGAGCTGTTGTTCACCATCTTACCTGCAGAGGGCAGTGTCACTCGCCCTCATATGTGGGATCCAAACCGGGGCCGCTGGCATCCCAAACCAGTTCTTAACCAACGTGCCACTTGGCCGGCCCAAAACTCTCTTACTCTTGATGGGTATTATTCAAAACCAAAATATCTTATCACAATCACTAATGAATTCCTAAATTTAACCAACCACCTGTATAAATTTGGAAGAAAAATAATGCTCTGTTTGATTGTAGGTATCTACAAATTGAGCCACTTCTCAAGTTTAAAAAAAAAAAAGTCAGTATTATTTCCAAAACTGAGCCTTTATAAAGAAGACATGAAGACTAAAGACTAATATTGACATCTTCCACCTTAATATTTTTTATCAGAATTAGCCCTTTCAAGAATAGAGACCATTTCTGGTGCAGGGGGACAGCGATGGGGTTCACTGATATATTTTTAGCATCTAGTGTAGTGTTTGACAGAAAAGTATTCAATATGTGTTTATTAAATGAGTGAATGAGCCCCATATGTTCTTTTTCTTTTTTTTTAAAGATTTTATTGGGAAGTTGGAGGAGGGAAGCAGCATTGGGGAGTTGGGGAAGGGGAACAGATAAGTTGCTGTCCTCTTGTACTTCAGCCTGGTTGTGGAGGATGTCGCTTCACTGGCCAGTGTTGGTATTATTGCGCTCTTCCCAGGTAAAGCAGGTTGGTCACCGGCCTCTAGATGGTGTTCTTTTGTTCTGATGGCTTATCATCATAATGCATTCAGAGAAAAGCAATATCTTATTATGGTGAGCTAGGTGGCAGTTTGGGTCACTAATTAGATGCTGTCAAACAACTGAATTCTTATGGACCTTCTATCTATGCTGAAAACCTTCTCTTGGTTTCTTTGCCATCTTTTTATGAGCATTTCCATGTATTGATTAACTTCCAACCTGGGCTACAAGGGTTGACTGTTGAAGGCTATGACATTTATGTTCAAGCCCTGGCATTCTTTTTTATTCCTCCTGCCATTTGTTTTCCAGTAAGATTTTAAAATTCAAATTCTCATTGAAAACCATTTATTTGTAAATTTTTCCTAACATGTATGGCCTTACATGCTCTATTTACATAGGTTTATTAATGAGTCTTCAGTATATAAAAAGACTACATAACCATACCTTGAAGTTGTGTTTTGCTGGTTGTATTACTCAAGGTCTTAACCAGAAGGGTAGGAGTCAGAGATTCAGGGAAAACAGTATCTGGCATGACAATTGTGAATCTCGTAAGAACATCAATTTGCTGAAATGAAGTCTTATTAGCCAGCATCATTGTATAAGACTGGTGACTGATTTGTTTTAGCCAAAACATACACATACACAAAAAACAAAACAACAAAATAATTAACTGAAAAGACAAAACCTAACAAACTGAATCTTTTGTTTTGTTACATTTTGATATTTAAAATATTTCCCATGAAAATCTGGACATATATCATATTTTCAGATGTCATCTGAGAATATAGGGCCCACTTTCCTGTCTGATAACATTTGAATAGCTGAAGAGCAACTATCATTTTTCAAATAAGGCAAAAATCTTCCAATCCTCTAGATGTAAAAGAAAGAGTGATTTAACCATGAACATTAACTACCTGGACCTTGTTGGCATTTGAGTTTGCAATGTACATTTTGAAATGGAGGATCTTAGCTAAATCTAAAGTTTAATATAGTCACTTGTAAATAGGAATATAAACAGAATAATTTAGAAAAGTTTTATTGAACACCTGCTAAAATAAAATAGACTAGAAGAAAATGCCTCTGTTCTCTAGGAGATGCATTCCTTGAGAATCCTAGATAGGGAAAGTTTTATATTCTATTGGATTTTAGCTGAAGGCAAGCCTGTAGCCTCTAAGTTGAAAGTGACAGAAACAGAATTCGGAACAGCACACAGATTTATATATTGATCTAAAGGAGACTGCGGTTTGCTCAAGAGATACTGGTCATAGAATTCTACCAACCATAAAGTACTGAAAATTCTTTTACAGCTACTTTTATGGTAGCCTAAATTGATTTAATAGAACATTGTCAAATCAATTTATTCCCTTAACTCTTAGATTGCATTAAGTTAATTTGAATTGTTGGTGAACCAGGCCATCCAACAATTATAGGGCTGCATGGTGTATGGTATATTATCCATACAGCCAGGCACCTGAAGATTGAAAAGCAGAGGTGCAAAAGGAATTGTGAACTGAATATACTGTTGTAAGTAATAAATTTTTACCAAAATGGTATTTTATATATGAGGCAATCTTTCTCATTACACATATACTTTTTATTCTCTTCAAGTTGAAATGCCTTTTGGAAGTGAGTAAGTATGTGTGGTGGGAAAGACTATGTGTTTGGCAGATACACAAAATATTTTATTAGTGGCTAATTATAACAGCTAACATATTAATAAATGTTTTCTATGTCCTAGATAGATTGCAAATAGTTTTACATGTATTATCTCACGTAGCATTATAGTAAGTTTGTATTATAGGTGAGATCATTGAGGCTTGGAGAGGTGGTATGACTTGCCCAAGTGTTGGGGACTCAGAGAACCTCGAGAAGCTGTAAAGGAGGGGTGTTTGCAAGGCTCGCCCTCTGGCTGTTGCTTTTGCAAGGCTGACACAGCACTTCAACATCCAGAGGTGACCTCTGTTTCCATGCAGACAAAACACCTCAGTGCACGGAGGTGGTTTCGATACATTGGGTACAGAACAGTCTGGGTTTGATACATTGGGTGTAGATATCCTGCAGCTGACGCACGATAGAGTCCCTACCCAAGGCTGTCGCCTTCCCTTTTCCTCTCCCCGGCTTTAGCAAAGCCTATATCAATAAACCACGGCTGCTAGACTGGGTCACTGTCCTCCCATCAGGAGACAGCTGTCCACCTAGCCCCCACTTTCAAGTACTTCTTTGTCTGTCTTTCTTACCTCCTCCATTGTCCCCACTCTGGACCGTTTGGCCGCGCTGGATGCGGCACTCAAGGCCACAAAACTAATAACCATTGGGATGGGTTTGGATTCCAGCAGACTGCACCGGCTCTGTTGTAGACCACAGTGCTTCTTCAGTATGTCATTACTGTAGAGTCAGAGACCCTGACCCCGGAAGCCAATAGTTTAGCTGTTTGTATGTTACTAGGTGGGTGCTAAGTTCTCACAAAAAAGTCAGTTAGATGATGAACTGTGGCTTTATGTTTCCCAACAGAATTTCAAATTTTTGTGTTTATCTTTGTCAAAATAATTTTAAAAACTTTATTTTATTCTTCAATGAGTGAACACCTTACTGAAATATGTGCCCCCAAATTTTAATAATTTTATTTCTTGCATCCCTTAAATATTTTTGAACATCTGTTTTGTTTAGTCACAGTCTAGATACTAAGAATACAAAAGTGAATATATTACAAATAGATTTTAACTTTTATAATCACAGAGTTACAGTGCCATACAATAGTAATAATAATAATAATAATAATAATAATAATTGGCAATGCCCTAATTGAGCATAGAAGTTTCCAATCTCAATGGCAAAAGCACAGCCACTCATTATATTGCAAATTTTAAATGGCTATGGGTATGCTATTTTAAAAAGGGAAGTACTCCATTTTTTACATTGATAATCAGGATATATGAGAGTTGACTTAAGTCAGCGTTCTGTTTCACTAAAGATCCTAAGTCTAGAAAAATCATTGATTTAACGTAACAGACATTGCACCCTTAACATTACATATTGGATATTGAAATCAAAAGAAAACTAAGAAGGCAAAGAAGTTATCGAGGAGCAGGGGAAAAACGGATAGGGTATTGACAAATATGTCCAAGTACCTTCCAAATATTTGTAACATCTGACCAATGCCTATCCATTACAGATCATCCATGTACCTTTCCTCATTTCCCTAAAAAAAAAAAAAAAAAAAAAAGAAAAATTAAAAAACAAAAAAAATATATATAGCAGTTATACATCTTTTATAGTACCTTAAAGTCAGCTTTATATATATTATAATTATCTGTGCACCTGTTTTATTTATTTCAAAGTAGATTTTTTACTGTAAGTACTTTGAAGCCAGACCTATGGTTTTGTATAATTCAATGCATTTTTAAAATATATGACATATTCCAATAAGTCATTATTCCATTAAATTCACCTAATATGGTTTATCATTGGCTGTTAAAGTAATCATGAAGGTATTAAGGTAAAAGTTTTAGATTAAACTTCCTCTAAAAATCATCCAGGGCCTGAAGCCTTCCACATGAGTGAGCGTGGGAGTAACCCTACCCCCCCAGCCAGCCTTGAGATGACTGCAGCCCCAGCAGGTAACCTGATTTCAGCCTTGTAAGAGGCAATGAGCTGGAGGCATTCAGCTAAGCCATCCCCAACTCATGATACACAAATACTGTGACATAGTGAATGATTCTTGTTTTAAGAGGCTAAATTTGGGGGTAATTTGTCACAGTAAGAGATTACTAATATATTATTATGTTTCACCTATACTATATTATATCGTGCATTACATTATATTACATGTTTTGTCATAAGAAATTGGAGTTCAAAGTAGAAGAGGTAATTGTCCTAGAATGAAATCCTTGAATCTGAGTTTTCCAGAAATTTGGTTAAGAAGAAAACACAGAGGACAGGAGGAATATATGAGTATATTACCATGGTCCATGAAGAGCAGAGCTTATACTTCTCATAACCGGCTAAGAGACAAAATATACTGGTGACAATTATGAGCATTTGGTTAAAAGCATGCGTTCTGGAGTCAGAATTTTTATTCTAAACCCACATTAACCACTTACTCGTTGTATGATCAGGGCAAATTTATTCCATTGTCCTATAATACAGTTTCCTTATCTAGAAAGTAAAAATATTAGCTGTACATATTTCTTTGAGTTGTTTTGAGGTTTTAATGTGCTGATAAAATCTCATCACTCTCCAAAATATCTGGAATAGTATGGCCAATAAATGAGAACTATTATTAAATAATCACCATTGGCATCATTGTTGCTGGTATGAGACTTGAACTCTATAGTTTATTTCTGGACACCTCAGTCTGTAAAACTAATGTATTTGATAAATTATTACTTTGATTGTATATACTTTCATCCTCTAGGTAATATGAAAAACAATATCTAATACATTTTAGCACATTTTATCGTGCTTTTCATTGTATAAAGTCAGATCCATTATTATTTTATAAAAATATGTAAGATTGATATCATTATTATTTTATAAATAAGGGAACTAAGACTCTGAGAGGAAGAAAAAATATTTGTTGGATGTCTACTGTGTACCAGAAAATAAATTGAGTGCCTTACACATACTTACTACCCAGTGATATTTAACAAAATTTCTGGAAGATAAGCTCTGCCTCTTTCAAAAACACTGTTTATCATTCTGACCAATAAGGCATATTTATATGATTATGTACAGCATATATTTCTAAGTTTCAAAAGTGAAGAAACAGGAATATGGCATTTTTAGCTATATATGCTTATACATTTTGTTTCAATCATGCAAAACAACAGAGTTTATAAAAGGGTTAGGTATATTTTCATGATCATGAACACTATAATTAGCTGTAACTCAAGAGTATGGGAGATCTCAAAGAGAAATTCTTGCAGTATTATTATGAATAAAGCTAAAGAATTTTAAAAACAAGAATGTACTGGGCCAGCAGAGTGGCGCAGTGGTTAAGAGCTGGCTTGGAACACCGGTGGCCCCGGTTCAGGACCCACATATGAGAGCCAGTGACACTGCCCTCAATAAATAAATAAATAAATAAATAAAATAAAAACAAGAATGTACATGATGAAACAGAATGGATATTCAGAGAACTCTGTAAAGTAGTCAACTTTCAAATAAGATTATAAATAATTGGAAGATGGACACATTTTCAACAAATACAAAGTCTAACAGAGGTATCAATAGGAAATAATAATATGGAGCTTGTGAAACTTTTTGCACTTAGTATTTTAAATTTATATCCAAAGTAAAAAGGGAACAAGAGATCTCATTACCTGGATAGGATGGCACATTTTTAACAAATGCCAAGGAGAAGACCAAATTACCAACTCTTATCTGGATTCCATTTACTCCAACAAGAAGAATGATTTTCATATTTTTACAGATAAAAAACAACTTAGAGGAAAAGTTACAGGGTGATATCATCACCATAGCGGAATAAGAGATTTCTACTGTCTTCCCTCCAAAGAACATCAATTTAGACAATAACCGATGGACAAGAGGGTCTGTGAGGAAGCCGAGGAGTCCAGCAGAGAAGTTCTGGCTGCAAAATAAATCCAAGATGGAATGTATTAAAGAAGAACACTGAGGTGTGCTTCAAGACTGTGATATTCACATGCAAAATAATAAAATTGGACCCCTGTCTTATATCATCTGGAAAAATTAACTTAGAATGGATTAAAAACTTAAAACCTGAAACTAGAAGAAAACAGAGGGGAAAATATTTCTTGACATTGGTCTTGGCAATGACCTTTTGGATATGACATCAAAAACATAAGTAATAAAAGCAAAAATTAGCTAGAGGGACTACATTAAACTAAAAAGCTTCTACACAGCAGAAGAAACAATCAACAAAATGGAACAAAAAATAAATATTTTCAAGCCATATATCTGCTAAGCAGTTAATAAAGAAATTATATAAGAAATTCAATAGTGCAAAAAAATGATCTTATTTAAAAAATGGGAAGAGGGCCTGATTGGACATTTCTCCAAAGAAGACATACAAATGGCCTACAGTTATATAAACATCACTAATCATCAGGGAACTACAAATCAAAACCACAATGAGGTATCACCTCATACCTGGTACAATGGCTATTATCAAAAAGACAACAGATAACAAGTATTGGGAAGTATGCGGAGAAAAGTGAACCCTTGTACCTATTGGTAGAAATGTAAATTGGTTCAATAGAAATATAGAAAACAGAATGGATATCCCTCATAAATTTTTTTTAAACTATCATATGATCTGGCAATCCCACTTCTGAGGGTGATTTTGAAGGAAATGAAATCAGTATCTTAAAGAGATATGTGCACTTCCATTATTCACAATAGCCAAGATTTGGAAGCAACCTGGGTCCATTGACAGATAAATGCATAAAGAAAATGTGGCATATATACACAATGGAATATTATCCAGCCATAAAAAAGAAGAACATGCTACCATTTGAGACAACATGGAAGAACCCTGAGGGCATGGTGCTTAGTAAAATAAGTAGTAAAATAAGTCAGACAGAAAAATAAAAAACAATGCATGATTTTACCTGTATGTGAAATCTAAAAACGCTGGACTCATAGAAACTGAGAGAATGGTGGTTGTCGGGGGCTAAGGCTTGGGGAAAATGGGGGAGATGTTTTTCAAACATACAAAATTCCACTTAAAGATGAATAAATTACAAGGACATAATGGTGACTAGAGTTAACAGTATTGGATTATATACTTGAAAGTTGCTAAGAGAGTAGACCTTAAATGTTCTAACCACGCACGCACTCAAAAAGATAGGTAATTATGTGAATTGATAAATGTGTTAACTAACGTTATTATGGTAATCATTTCACAATATACACCAGTATGTGTATGAATTTATCATATTGTATACCTTAAATTCACATAATATTACAGTGCAGCAATTATATTTCAAATAAAGCCAAAAAAGAAAAGGGATGAATTATAGACCCAAATAATGGGGTATCCAGTGGGAGAGGCAAATACCTCATTAATTTAAGTAATTTTCCTTCTCAGGATCAATGATTGTTACCCAAGGGTACTAGAGGAGACTACCAATTAGTTACTTGCAAAATCATAGAGAAAAGGAAAAGACCCAGAATAGTACAAACACATTCTTCTTTCCTTTCTCTAAAAGGGAAAAATCATGTTTTCTAAAAACTGTACGAAAGTGAACTAGGATGAATTTTCAAACATGTATCCTGTCATCATTTAGCAGTAAATAATGTGAACATTGAGGCCAAAAAGAGTTCAATAAGAACAAATCATTTCAAAGGAACCTCAATTTCCTTTCACAATAGGGTTATTGAATTTCTAAGTAAGGGGAATGAATTAGAAATATTGTACCTTAACTTCAATAGAAATGTTTTACATGGCATGTTTACAGAGAAGATGATAAAAAGTAGATGATGATGCTGTGTGAAGGATTTTTGGCTGGTTTAAGAGCCACATCTGAAGATTATCAATTTATTTGTTATGCCTTAGAATGTTCTTGACTGACATGCCATAGGGTAACTTCTTCTCCCAGTCATGTCTCATTCCTTTTGACATGAATATAGATTTTATGTTTGCCAGAAATCTGAGAGGCAATAAGCATATTATAAATAATAATAATAAAACCCTAAATGCCACGTTCTGAATGTATAAAATAAAAATATGGAATAAAATAACAAGATGAGATTTTTATAGAAGTAGGTTAATAGATGTTAAAAACATCAACGACCATCAAATCACAAGGAAAGACCCTTTACTACATAGTTCTTCATATAGAAAGCTTTAGAATGAGACTATGTATAAAGTCAACAAAGTGTCAAATACTGAGGGAAAAAAAAAATTTATTTTTCTAAGATTGGAACCTATTTGCAACCACCAAGTTACCTATCATAGTTTCATGGCCCCTGACAGAAGACAAGGGATTCCTGGGTCAGAAACAAGGGTAGTTTATTACTCATTAATAGCAATGAGCAGACTATCATCATCTTTTAAGTTCCCTGAACTTCATTTCCCATTGGGTGAGGTAAAGGGGCCAGGTGACACCTGCACATGAAATGAGTTACATTGCAGGGGAGAAACTCTACTTTATAATGGACAGTAAGCAAGCTTGCACTTTGTCCTAGAGGCAAACATTATTTTTATTATACTAACAATAAACAAACCTGCCTTGGCTGTGGAGGCAGACACAATATTTCCCAAGGGTATTTACTATACAACCATCCTTGAAAAGGCAGTCTGGACAAAAAAGGCAGCTAGTGCCTTTGCTTGCAACCCATGCAAAAATATGAGAGAGCCATGGAGCAGTGTAGCTCACTTCACGGCTTTGAAAATACAACTGGAAGACTGACATCCAGATCTCAGACAATTAATGTTTGAGGGTACATTGTACTGGTTGCATCAAATGGATTATTTTGTACAATTTTGAACACCACATTTTAAAGCACATATGAAAAAGTATACATATTCATCCCAGCACTCAGGAGAAGGCCAAATTTGGAAAAAGCTTCAATTGAGACATTTGACTCTATAGCCTATAGAAGAAGAAACTAAAAGTACCTTGATTGGTAACTTATAATAATTCATTTCCTATCCTTTAAAGAAGTGAGAAATTCCCCCCCCTTTTTACCCCTGCCCCCAAATTCTAAACTTTGCAACTCCCCCAAAATTCTTCCAACTAAAAGTTGTATTTCTTTGAGCATAATCTCAGAATTAGCTGAACTTGAATCAGAATCTTTAGGAAATCTGTAATCTTTCAAACACTCAAGAGAATTATTGCATAAAATGTACTTGCCTCGGGGCCGGCTGAGTGGCGTGGTGGTTAAGCGCTGGCCTTGGAAGCCAGCGGCCCCGGTTCGGTCCCACATATGGGGGCCAGTGACACTGCCCTCAAAAAAAAAAAAAAATGTACTTGCCTCACCATTAGACCTAAAAGAAGCCACAGTTTTATAAAATAATAGTAATCATGAACTAAGGATATTCCATCTGAGAATATCTGAATTAAGAGGAAAATCATCTAATCAGTATAATGAGACAACTCTGTGAAATGAATGGTAATAAAAGTTTAGGAAGAAACAGGGGGGGGGAAACAGAGGGAAATATTAGAGAACCATAGTGGTAGTGGCATCATTTCAGAGATTCTATGTTGAGGAAGACTCCATTGACTCACACTCATGGACCTTTTGTCATGTTTTCTGATTCTTTTCTTATATATTGCGGGAAATGCTGGCATGGCATGGGAGAAGGTTCTCAGCCAAACCCTGGAATGTTAACATGTGAGTTATGTATAATCCATAAGTAAAGGACAAGTATAGTAGGTTTTTATAAATTTATGACATCAACCAAATCTCTAAAATATGTATTAGAATGTAAGGGGGAGAGAAGGAGAGACAAAAGATTATGATTTCAATGCTATGTGAGTGACAATACATCACCTGTGAAAAACTGATAAGAATATTTTAATACAAGAACAAATTCAAAATGGATTAAAGACTTAAATGTAAGACCTGAAACCATAAAAATCCTAAAAGAAAATATAGGGAGTACATTTGCAGACATTACCCGGAGCAATATTTTTACTGATACATCCCTACGGGCAAGGGAAGTAAAAGAAAAAATGAACATATGGGATTATATCAGACTTAAAAGTTTTTTCACAACAAAGGAAACCATTAATAAAACAAAAAGGAAGCCTACTGAATGGGAGAATATATTTGCCAACGATATATCTGATAAGGGGTTAACATCCAAAATTTATAAAACACTCATGAAACTCAACACCAAAAAAACAAACAACCCAATTAAAAAATGGGCAGAAGATATGAAGAGACATTTCTCTAAAGAGGACATACAGATGGCCAACAGGCATATGAAAAAAAGTTCAGCCTCAATGGTCATTAGGGAAATGCAAATAAAAACCACCATGAGATACCACCTCACTCCAGTCAGAATGGCTATCATCAATAAATCAACAAACTACAAGTGCTGGCGGGGCTGTGGGGAAAAGGGGACCCTGCTGCACTGTTGGTGGGATTGCAGATTGGTGCAGCCACTATGGAAGTCAGTATGGAGGTATCTCAAAGAACTGGAAATAGAGCTACCTTTTGACCCAGCAATTCCACTCCTAGGTATTTATCCTGAAAAAACCAAGACACTTATTCAAAAAAAGTTATGCACCCCTGTGTTCATAGCAGCACAATTTACAATAGCTAAGACTTGGAAACAACCAAAATGCCCATCAGTAGATGACTGGATTAAGAAACTGTGGTATATTTATACAATGGAGTATTACTCCGCTATAAAGAAGAATGAAATTGTACCATTTGCAATGATATGGATGGACCTAGAGACTATTATGTTAAGTGAAATAAGTCAGTCAGAGAAAGACAAATACCATATGATCTCACTCATATGTGGAATATGAAAAACTGTATGAATGAGCAAAGTAAACAGAAACTGTCTCATAGATATAGAGGAAAAATCAGTGTTGCTAAGTGGGAGGGGATGGGGATGAGGGAGAAGGGGAAGGGATTAGACTGCAAAAATAGGCAACTACAATATTGCCAGTGGGATATGAAAAACAGTTTGGGGAATATAATTAATAATGTTGTAAATATTCTGTGGAATGTCAGAGGGTCATAGGTCTTGTTAGGGAGACCATTTCATGGATGGAGTAGAGGTTTGATCACTGCACTGTATAACTAAAGCGGAGGTGGTATACCTAATGTAATTGAATATATATAGATAGTTACAGGATGCGGATTATACTGTGGAAGAGAGTCAGAGGAAGAGTAATAGATATATATGATATGGGGGGGAGTGGGGTGGCGAATTGGGGGTGGGGGGTTGTCACTTTGAGGGGTAAAATGTATAACTATTGCACTGTGTTGTACACCTGAAACTAATTAAAAATTAAAAAAAAAAGAATATTTTAATGACATACACACAGGAACACACACACACACACACATACTTGCAAATTAATATAGACAAAACTCTGCTCATGCAAAAAGTTCTGGGGAGATGAATCAATATAGAGAAAAGAAAGATATCTGAAAAATAATTTTATCATAGATTTCTAAGACAGTGATATTCTATATATCTAGATATGAGGTTCAGGAGTCAGGAGAAGCTTTTAAATAGTACTTTTAACATCTATTGCATTTTGGACTCACCTGGGGAAGCTTTAAAAATATTGATGCCTTAATGATATCCGTAGGGATTCTGGTGTACTTGGTCCCATATGTAGTCTAGGCATCAGGGTTTTTAAATCCTTCTCATACCTGAGAAATATTCTGATGTGAGGCCAAGGTTCAAGACCATTACTTAGAACTACATAGAATAGGAACCATTTACAGAAAGTGATGTGAGGGTATTAAAAGGCATTCTTGCCCAGGGAATTCTTACTATCAAGCATTAGAATCTTTCCCCGGGAAAGGTACTAGGTTTTTGGAAAATCTTTGTTGAAATACAAGTAGTGTCAGGAAGAGTAATTGAAGTGTTTTGAAACCTGGGAAATAGTAAATACTCAATAAATGTTGTTATTATCAGGGCTGATCATTAGCTGGCATACATCATTAATGTCACAGGTTCCTATCCACAGCATACAAGTTCTTTATTCATTATGTACAGTATACATAGTGGTAAGTCCCTGTGCCCTATACAGGTCTTTAAATACCTTGATAATCACCAGCTATTAATACCAGTAGACAAAATTTGTCATGAAATATCTTTCCATTTAGCAATTGCTAAAGGAAATTATACAGAAGACATTTAAAATAAGGAAGAAACTTAGTAGAGAGATGAGACAGCAAAGGCAGAAGACTCTGGGGCACTTTGTCATCAGGGATGGCATGGATTTCAGTTATTCAATGGAAGCCTATCAGCTTTTACTGGCAAGAAGTTAAGGGCCTGTATAGTCACAAAGACAAGTAAATGAGGGGACTATGGAAGCAAATTGACAAATATGTCAATTAAAGCTGGGCCTGCTCTAGCTAGAATTAGCCGCAATTGTTTAAAGTATCTGCCCTAGATTGCCATGTTGTCTGTGTTCACACTACAGCTCCAATATATTGTTAGGAAGCACAGAGATGGTGGTTGTGTTAGACTTTGAATTTCTAATCTCAGTATTGTGAACTCTTGTATTCTTATTATAGCTTCTCAATGAAAATTGATTATAGTCCTTATAATTCTAAAATCTTAATAATGCAATGATTATTTATTAAATTTTTACATAATATTTACCTATATAAGAGCTCCATATTCATTCACATGTTCTCTGATTTATTTTTAAAAATACTTACCTCTATTCCAGTGCAAAGAACTGTATGCATGCACAGTGACCCAACTAAAAGAAGTGTATAATGTTTAAATCATTAGCTCAGCAAAGCTGACATTCATAGAAAAAAACCCTTAAGGGTAATGTTTGAATACATATATAATAATTTATATGTGATATATATATATTTATATTTTATTTATATACAAATTGATGTATAAATATATAAATATATATGTAACACATAAAAATAAGTTTTGCTATTTATTTAAAAATTCCTTATCTATACATTACACATACATTTTTCAAATTAAACTTTTTATTATGAGATAAATGTAAGTTTATATGTAGTTGTAATAAATAATGCAGAGAGATCCCATGCACCCATTACATAACCTCCACCCAGCCCCCCAATTGTTAACAACTTGCGAATCTTTAGCACAAAGGAGCCATTCATGGCTAGGCTATTACGATGAGTTGGAATCAAGAGTGTACCCAACCACATGGCTGTTTTTCTCCATGGAAAATTTTCTGAGAGCTTGAACAATATAGGAGTCTGGAATGCAGGGTCTAAAAGACTTGAGATTCCCCCAGTGTCATCACACTTGTGAGAGATAATCTGGCTAAAGGGAGGACAGTGCAAGTACATGATAGATTTTACACTCCACATTACTGGAAAATATATGGACAGAGTCTGACTTCATTTTCAACTCAGCCTCAAACCATTTCACTGTTATATATTTTAATCATGTATTTAAAAATATGAAAAACAGTGCATTTACAAGTTAGTTTGTACAAATATCTGTATGTAAAAGAGAACTTACAAACATTGGAAGTTGTGGTCAATTAGGATCTACATTCTCTGCTGTTTGTTGTTAATTTCCGTACATTTTGTAATTTTGAGTACATTGTGTGATTCTCTTAATTTGAACATAGAGTATCATATGGTACTTTCCCAAAGCTTTGTCCATAGATGTTAACCTCCCATTGTCTGCCTTGAGGGTTCTCTTTCTATTACACTCATACAGTGTTATCATTATCTAATAAATCTTGGCTCCTCAAATTGAATAGCATTCATTCATGGGAATGAAAAGCTAGTTCTTTGCCTCTATTTTCTGTGCTCTTTCTTTAGCAAAACTACTAGATTTATTGAGATTAGGTGGTTGGAAAGGTGGGAAAAAAATTGATCCATAGTATTAGCTTCCCCACCTAATGATTTGCTTTCAGAAAGGTATAGATCAAAATGGACTTCTAAGCAGTCAAATTTGAAGCTTGGTGATTTATCTTAAATGATATTGACATAGAAAACTTGAACTTTGTTGAATTCTGTCTTCCAGACAGAATTGGTTATTAATATCTTTATACTAATATTGCAACAAAAATAACAATGTTATTTGGGAAGTTTGAAGTTACCCATGTCCTGTTAAAGAAAAACTATAAAGAAATGAAGTTCATAGGCCGGCTGAGTGGCACATTGGTTGAGAGCTGGCTTGGGACGCCAGCAGCCCCAGTTTGGATCCCACATATGAGGGCCAGTGACACTGCCCTCTACAGCTCTAACAACAGCTCCACCTGGAGCTGGGCTGCTGTGAGTCCCCAGGACGGCATAGCTGCAGCCCCTGCTGCAGTGGGCTGCCATAGGCTACAGTGAGTGGCCGGCAGCCGGCGTGAGCGGCTGGCAGCTGGAGTGAGCTGCCAAAGCCGCAGTGAGCGGCCATCCAGAGGCGGCGACTGATCTGCTTCACCAGAGAACACAGCAATGCTGATACCAACATGGGCCAGTGAAGCAACATCCTCCACAATTAGACTGAAGAACAATAACAAAAAAAGGACAGCTTCTTCTCTGTTCCCCTTCCCTGGTTCCACAACGCTGTTTCCCTTCCCCATTTCCCCAACAAAACCTTAAAAAAAAAAAAAAAAGAAAAAAGAAAAAATGAAGTTCCTATCCTATCTTAAGCAGCTTATGGAGTCATTTTTTTTATTTCAAGAAATTGACCAAAATTCCTCCAATTTCTTTCATTTTAGAGTCTTTTAAGAGATGTTTACTGTGACATCCAAGTAACTCTATTTTTCATTTTTAATAGCAGTCATAGAAAAAATGACATTTAAATGTTACCTCCTCATAGAAAATTTCCTGACCAGCCAATCTAAATTAGATATTCTTATTTTACCCTCCTCATAGCACCCTAAAGTTTCCATCATAGTAAGCATGCTTTCTAAGTGTATGTATATTGGTGTTATTAGTCTCATGATAAATTCATTGACAATGAGTAAGGTAAATACTATTATCCACATTTTACAAATTATGAGGCAGTTGCTCAGCACAGTAAAGTTATTGAGGACACACAGTTTCCAAGTAGCAGAGGCAGAGTTCAAGCCCCAAGCCCTCTGATAAGAGCAATGCAGTTTTCATCCACTTTACGATTCCATATTCTATGTACACATTCTTTGCATGTAATTGGAGAATGTGTGTAAAATTGGACCAGGAAGTAGCACCTGTACTTGATTATTTTTCTGAGCTTCCCCATCCATGGTGATGTTTATGGAGTGGAAAGCATAATTATATTAGAAAAAATAACTGATTAGCAAATAAACGTCACATGGATAAGAAATGGTTGAAAAATATAAAATTGAATCAATTTTAAGTTTTAGCCCTAGTTCTGAAAGATGTAGGTTGAATATACTCATATCTGCTTCTTTCCAATAAAGCAGGTAAATTGTCTAATAATTTGGACATCCTTTTCTTCTAACAAATCACATAAAAAATAATTACAGAGATTTAGCAATAACTTGACTATGTTGGAGAGAGAAAGGCACTGCAGTACCTGGTTTCTTAATTGTTTTAAATGTAAAGGCATATAATGGATATAACAGTGGTTTTAAAGATAGCAAAACAAATTACTTCAAAAATTAGGAGTAATTATCTCTGCATGGCAGACACACTAATTTCTATTGAGTTCCTTTTTGTCGACCCACTTTTTTTTTTTTTAAATTCTCTTCTCTTTGTTCAAACTCTGAATCAGTTTTTGTCTCTCCTCCAGTTTTTAGTGATGGAATTTATTATTTTACTTAATTTTTAGAAAATGTTCCCCACTAAGCCAATTATTATACGACTCATGTTAAATAATTTTTAAAACATCTCAATTTTTTTCTCTTTAAAATTACTTTTGCATAGTTTCTTAACATTATATACATGTATTAATAAACACTTCTACTACTTATGACTCTTATATGTACAAAATACAGGGTTCGACTTTTCTAACAAAGAGTATTTAATAACGTAATTATAGAGCCCAGTATTCCTCAAGGCACATCTAGCCCGTGGGAGTTCTCAGTTTTCAGTTATTCAGCTTTTTGCAAAACATTTTAGCCTGTTAAAATGATTTAATTTCTCACATTTTATGTTTAATGTCCTTGATGTATCTATGCTCATGGCAATGGACAGTATTTGAAAGCCTCCTCCTTTCTTCTCTGCACTTGGGTGTTCTGGAGGTGCTTTGTTATTTAGAGTTATGCAACCCTCCTTTCTTCTTAAATTTCTCTTGAGTCTCCATAATTGAGTCTAAAAACAAAGCATTTTATTAACCATGCATAGCCTTCTTTATGAAATATTTTAAAAGGAACTTTAAAGGTGAAGTAAAGTCAGCATAGGATTGAAGTGTTACATGGGTTGAGCCACCTTCCACTCCTGGTGACTCTGGGAATGAGTCACGTCCACCATGTCCTGTCCTCAACAGCTGTGCTCAGCTCCTGTAGTCTTGTGCCTGTGGCTTGTTGTATGGAGTCCATCTATATCATATTTGGTCTTCATCTTTTCTTGTGTCTATTTGTATTCACATGTTTGTTCATGTCACATTTTCCTGTTTTCTGTGTCATATGTCCTCTAAGTTTTATTTCCTATTGGGCATGATGGATGATATGTTAGAGATCCTTTAATCTGTTATCTTTCTTTTAACAAGGCTGATCTTTTTTTTTTTTCCTATTGAACAGTTAATATACTGGCTTATCACCTTGAATTAATAGTAGCTTGATTTTGTACTTCATTAGGGATGCTCTATTTAATTCCATGATAGTCTTTACTCCTGTAATATGGCCCTTCTGATGTTTGAATGCAAAGCATTAGATATTTACCAAGGAACTCTAACTTGGCAGCATTCAACCCTCAGTATCTGTCTTTTCTGAGATTAGTGACAGTTAAAACTTCTGCTCTGCTTTTTCAGCTTTCCAGCTGATGTATTACACTAGATTTCTTGGAATTTCCCCTTCACATGCATGACTCATAGAACTGACAAAAATTGGAGGAGAGTTTAAAAGTAGTTACGTAAACTTTCCAAATGTGTGACTCCCTCCTTGCTGAGATTCCCCTCCTCAATTTGTAGTTTCTCAGGGAAACTGGAACTCTGTCTTCTGCAGTTTGAGGCTGAAAATTGAAGTTTTCTTTTGCCTAAGTTTTTAATATGCTGCCTCATTTGAACAGGAGAGTTTCTTTGGTGGAAAGCTATACCAGTAAATAGCTCACGCCCTAAAATTCCTTCTTTCAAAGGACAAAAATCCCTCCAAGTTATATTTGCTTTTGTTCATTCTCCAACCCCTTCAAATAGAGGTGTGTGTGTTTACCTTTGTATATTTTGTACAGAGTTTATAATGTTCTTCACGAAAGGATCAATTTATTTAAGCTACCATGCAATGATCAGAACTGAAACTACTCATTTTTAAGTAAAGTAAATTAAATTAATTTTTACCGAATATTAACCAGGCTCTCCATTTCTTTTCCTAAATAAAGGTTCTTACTATTAGAACTACAGACTTTGGATGCTTACTAAAAACTTAAATATTGGTGTGCTATGTATATTGATAGACTTTCTAAGATTAATGTATCACAATTGTCAACGAAAAAAACATGCAGTCTAAGAGAAGGCTTATAAGAGTTTGAGTTAAACTGAATGACAATTGCCAGGAAGCAATTGCCATTTTCTCAACAGATGGAGAAAATGCTCCACAAAATGAAGGTTTGCAGTTTATTTTAGACATAGAGAGGAGGAGGGTTACATGAAATCTATTGGTAGTAGGTTAAGGGGTGGGAGAAAAGCAGGGGTGGGGGAAAGATCTCGGATTGGATAAAAGTAAATTGGAGAGACAGACTTATTTACCTAGGGAGGTACAGGATAATTAATAGTTCACTTTTTACAGCACATAATCAGGGGACAAGAATAATAATGAGGGATTCTCTAGTTTCCTGCTCTGGTTCAGAGAAAGGGATTACTGACATTCCAAGGATGTCATCTAAGGTGCAAAAAGAGGATAGACAGGCTCACTTCTGGTAAAGATTGACCTTCTGAAGGAAACTTCAGGCTAAAGATGTGACTCCCAGCCATGGCGCATCTTAGTTAGGAATTTTGACGTTCACACCATCCTCTGTGGTTATTTTCAGTCTCCTAAACTTGTCAGGTTTAACATGTGGCCCCTTTTCCATCCTCACATTCATATTAGAAAATGTATATAACTCTGCTTATACATTTATTTTGATGTTGGTTTTTTTTTATATTTTGTATCTACATTGAAATAAGGAACACTTATTTTAGCATCTTAATGTGACTACATAATCTTTCTCTATTTCCTGTACTCAAAAAATTATAAAAATGGTTACTTTCTAAACATTTGAAATGTAATTAGCAAGAAAATACATTGACCCATTTCTAATTTTTGGTTATTTTGTTAGTTTCATTTATCAGATTATTCACTTCTTTTTAAGAATAAATTAATTTTCCCATCATATCATCAGTTTTTCTTGTTTTAAAATTAACTATTTTATACTCATAATTATAATAACTAATTTATTTTTACTTTATGCATTTTACTTACATGCTTGTTTAAAATTTTGTGTTTTATATCACTTTAAAGCAACTTTGTGAGAGTTGTTTATTTTCATGACTTTTACATTAATTCCAAAATCCATTCAGGTAATAAATTTTCTCTCTTATTCTTCCCATAATTACAAGAGTTTCAAAAATAATGGAGGATTTATGGTAATTCAAATCACTTCAGTTAGGATAATATGCTCTATATATTAGCTAATAAGCTTGAGTTTTTATTCTTTAAGTTGTACCATTGGCCTTAAAGTCAGTGGAGATTCTAGCCATATCTCTTCTTTAGGTAGAGAATAAGAAATATTTTGGTATAATTTGCATATAATAAATTCAGATATTAAGTGGATTACTCAATGATTTTGGACAAATGTATACATCCTGTTACCACCCCAAGAGTAAATGGGAGAATATTTTCATCTTCCCAGAAAGTTCCCTTGTGCCCTTTTGTAATTAGTTTCTTCTGCGCAATTCTTACCCCACACAATGATGTAATTTCTATCACTGTTGATTAGGTGTTACTAGGAATAATCATCTTTATCTCTTTTTTGTGGATATTTTTTGGGGGTAATTTTCTTGTAGAGGTAGCATTTTAAATTTAGGTCAACATGCATTGAATCAAAATTTTAATTTGAGGTCAGTAATTTTTATTCTCCAGAGATATAGTTTATTTATTTATTTATTTATTTTGTATTATTTTTTTAATTTTTTTTGAGGGCAGTATCACTGGCCCTCATATGTGGGACTGAACCGGGGCCACTGGCTTCCTAGGCCAGCGCTTAACCACCACGCCACTCAGCCGGCCCCAGAGATATAGTTTAAATTTTAACTAAATCTCATGGGAAACACTTTAGGGAGAGTATGAGTTATGATGCTAAGAGACATCAACAGATCACTGTGAATGTGGGCTGCATATTCTATAACTATGTAACTGAGTTAATTAATAAACTTTTTGAAGACTGTATTTGCTAGCACTAATAGGTGTTATAATAATGCTAAATTCAAAGGCTAATTGTGAAAATTAAATGAGGTATTATATTGAAGGCCTAGG
Source organism: Aselliscus stoliczkanus (assembly GCA_033961575.1). Lineage (NCBI taxonomy): Eukaryota > Metazoa > Chordata > Mammalia > Chiroptera > Hipposideridae > Aselliscus > Aselliscus stoliczkanus. The sequence continues at coordinate 52,075,042 of CM066730.1, read as the reverse complement.
CATAATATTGTTATATATTAGAGACCACGTAAATATTTCTGATTTTCTACTGTTTCAGAGAAAACTGCACATTCTCAAATAAGTTAAGTATGCTGTCACTAACTTTGGTGTCTTTTCAGTAAAACTCATTTGGTATTCAAATGGGTACAATACTATGGTAAAGTCATACTATTTGAATTTTCTTTCTTTCAAAAAAAGTAAGAAAACCAACAAACTAAGAAAAATAATTTCCTAAACAACATCTAAATACAACATAAGTAGCTAAGTACATTCACAAACTCAACAGGTGGAGACATACATTTATCGTAATTCAAATATAAGATCATCAGTTCAGTAGTAAATATCTCAGGATGGGGAACAGGTTTGAATACAAACAAGGGAATTCTTTGGGGTGCTAGAATCATTCTGTATCCTGTTTGTGATGGTGGTTGAAAGGATCTATGCATGTGTACGAATTCATGTAACTGTGCACCCAAAATGTTGAATTTTGTTGCATGTAAAATTTAAAAAGTAAAAATAAACAAATTAATTATCTGTCTACAGCAGATATAGAAAATCAGTAATTAAGTTAATATCATTGGGAACCAATGTAGTCAACGTAAGAGAAAATAGATACAAATGTATAATCATCGATGTTAAAAAAATCTAAGAAATATTAATTTTGATCAGGAAATATCATTATGGATTTCTATTTTTTCCTAAAAATATACATGTGTTCTATTTTATTGCCAAAAGCTATGAAAACTCATTAGCAATAACAACATGTAGTACATAGATTTTAATCTCCACATAGAATTTCCAACAAAAACAAATCAGGCATCTTGGAGAAATAGCTGATCTCAGATCTATGACAAGAAAAGGATAAAGGATAAATTTGAATCAGAAAGCAAGGCATCTGATGGGCTTATGTTAAATGAATACCAGAGCCAACTGGCCAAATGACCTCACTGGCCAAAGATGGGACAATATGAGCATTAAAACCAGAGTGCTCAGTGATTGTAACTCAGATAATATTTCATCATGAATTCATAATGATACTCAAACAATAAAAATTAAAGTCTAAAAAGGAACTCACTCATAATTTTTGGTTGTTGTTCCACAGCAGGTCATTCTAAAAACTAGTATAGATATAAAAAGGTTAAAAAAAAAAAAAGAAAAGAAAAGAAAAAAGAAATCCTCATTTCTTTCTCTATAAGCTTTGTTTCAAGGTAACCAAATAGTTATAAAGTGTGATGAAGTCAAGTTCTTCCTTATAGAGGAGTTACAGTTCATAAATGTCAAAAACTAAAGGGTCTGAATTTTTACCCTACTTGCAAGCTTAGAAATTAGACTGATGCATGAAATCCTGCATAATAGCAAAACGACAGCTTGTTTAGTACGCAAATCAGTAGCAGTAGCCATTTTCTTGCACTGTTTCCCTGAACTCCAATCCCATGGAGTAATGTGACGAGGGTCAGGTGATATCAGCATATACAGGAGATTGTGTTAAGGGAAAGCATCCCTAAGCTTGAGAAGCAATGTTCTTTTATAAGGAACTTCAAACAAACTTATTCAATATTTGCTCTAGAGGAACTCATTCTCATTATCACACCGGACAGCAAGCAGACCAGCCCTCTGCCCCAGAAGAAGCAGCCATCTCTAGCTTCTGAATCTGCTCATCATACATACATCCTTCAAGAAATATTCTGGAGCAGAGGACATCAGTGTCACTGCTCTCAAGATGTGGGGCAATGCAAGAGACCCACAGAGCAATGTGGGTCAATAATCAATGCAAAAGGAATATAAAATTAGAAAATCACTGTTTTGCAATTCCTAATAAAATACAGTATTAAGGCAGTGATTTCAGTAGATGTTAAAACCATTAAGGCAATGGTTGATGAAGTTACAGTGAATGGATTAGGCTGACAACACCTAAGTTCACTGACTAAAGTTAAAAATCATTAAAAGTGGAATAACCAGATATCATGTACCTCCTGGTATGATGCAATAGGAATTCCAAAGCAACAACTATATTGTAGTCTTTCACAAATAATTTAACCTGACTATTCGCAAGCTTCTATATCTAACTACTGAGATGATTATGGTAATTTGATCATAATCTGGGTATTAGATACTAAGGAATTATGGTTATGTTAGCTATGGTCATGGTTGTTAAGGTCCTTAATTTTTAAAAAGATACCCTGAAGTAATTTATGGATAAGATTCCTGAGATTTACTTTAAAACAGTTAATCAAAGAAAGAAAACAAGAGAGGAGGGAAGGAAAGAAGGTAAAAAAGGAGAAGGGAGGAGGTGGAAGGACAGGTGATGGATAAATGCAAAAAAAAAAAAAGGATGGAACAAGTTTAGCAAAACATTGATATTGTATAATGTATACAAGTGTGTTTAATACACCATTTTCTCTAATTCTGTTTGTGTTTAAAAATCTACATTGAAAACATTTTCCTTAGAAGCTATTAAACATTCTCAAAACAAGAACTTACCTGCTATTATTTCTCTTGAAAATGTTTTTGGAAGGAAGAATTGCCCTGTTAGAGCTTGAAATATACCTTAATTAAAAAGACAATATTTTTTTCCAAATGTATGGAGTCATTGGAGGGTTTGGGGTAGATTGTTACTGTCTTGAGGAAAAAAAACTCCTAAAAGTATTATGGAAGTTATATACCCAAACTTTATATGGTTTACCTTTTTTCCAACTATTGACTGCTAAAGATAAATGTGAAAGACACAAAAGTGGAAAACAGAACCAGATTTACTGAGATTTAACAAAACAACACAATTGTATGGGGATTAAATCAGGAAAAGGAAAAATGCTGCAGAAGCATTTTGTAAGAAGTGAAAACATGTTTAGGATCCATTAATTCTAAGGATAGTGGCACAGGTTTCAAAGACAGAGTTGTGCTTTGATAATATATGATTGTTCAATTTCCAGGATCTGTACAAATTTTGTAAACACTCTATTTCAGAAATGAAAGAAAATGTTGATTTATTGTTCACAACCATAATCTATGTCCAGCTAATAGGGAAATTAAGGTGAAGGTGACATGCCAGCCTGGATTGACTCATATTAGCAGCCATTTAGGTTAGCCAGCCATTTAGAAATCTTACTGAGTTGGGCCAGCCGAGTGGCGCGGTGGTTAAGCACTGGTTTGGGAAGCCAGCAGCCCTGGTTCGGGTCCCACATATGAGGGCCAGTGACAATGCCCTCAAAAAAAAAAAATCTTACTGAGAAGTGGTAACCATGGAGGGGTTCACAGAGAAGGCGTTACGTGAAGTCTGGGGAGTCAGAGGAAAGCCACAGAAGCTTGGAGAGTTGTGTTGTGTGCTCTGTTCCTTTATTATTTCCTACTGAAGCCCCTCTGTGGAACTACCATTCCCCTTTCATCTGATTTATGATACTTTGCTTCTTCTTCCACAGAAGGGAGAATTGGAACAAATGCTATTTTGATTCTGGCCAAAAGAGTTTTCAAGCCTCAAGAGATCACTTCAAGTCCTTGCTTCTACTTTCTGGCAGGATTGCTCTTCAGTTATTCCAAATAATGTGGATATGACTCTCATTTCAGTAGAGCAGCCTCCCCGCTCTCTAGAAGGCCTGGCTCCATAAGTCACAATATTTATAGGTAGCTCAGGAAAGTGTGTTTCCCTTGTGTACTGAGTTTTAACTTTGGAGTGATTCAGTTGATTGAAATGCCCCATACATCACTGAAGAGTTTACTTTTCTCTGTAAGCTCCTATTTACTGTTTCTTCATCCTATGCTTTGGAGGATTTTAGAGTGCTCCACACTTAAATGATATATCACTTTGGTATTTAAATCAATGAATTTAAATGACTGCATAATGATTACTTCCAATTTGCTTTCACTTAAGAAAGATGATATAATTAAACATGTTTGTTTGATCAGGTCTTGCAAATGAACTTATACAGTTATATTAAGTCTCTATGAGATGAATTAATTCTCTTGAGCTTTTAAACCACTGGGTGAAGTAGTCACTTGTATGACTAAACCAGCAATCTTTCTCCTTCTCTTTTTACATCTTTTCCTTACCCTTCTTTCTTTATCCCCATCCCTACCCTTTTTTTCTCCCCTTTCTTCTATTGCATGCTTATTGTGTAGCCTACACTATGCTAAATACTAGAAGAAAATGTTGAATAACTTAGAAGCTGATATGACTTGTGTCTCCAACCAGGGGCTAGTTCAACTTGCTCTCACTTTCTGTGCCCAAGAAACTTGCAATTTGGTCAGAGAGGTGTTGTGGAAGTTGAAAGGGAAAGTAATTTTAAAGAAAGGCCAGTATGTTCTAAGCTTTTGAGAACCTGAGATGAATGAGAATTATAGGCAACTAACTTAGAAGTTTTCAAATCCTATTTCATCACTAGAAGTTCAATTTTGGACTTTTTATACATCTATGCTTCAACATTCTCATGTTTCGTTATGCCTTCTTGAATATATAGCATATAATTATAAAAAATTGTTGTATATCCCAGTGTACTAATTCTCTCATCTGTGTACTATATCCCTTTGTTTCTATTGATTGATTCTTCTCCTCATTATGAATTGTATTTCTCTGCTTCTTTTAATGCCTGGTCATTTTTGATTAGATGCTAGACATTAGGATTTTAACCTTTTGAGCGCTGGGTAATTTTGCATTGCTTTAATTATGAGCTTTGGACTGGGATGCAATTAACTTAGTTGGGAACAGTTTAGCCCTTTTAAGGCTTGGTTTTAAACTTTGTTATGTGAGACCAGAGCAGTTTTAAGTCTAGGGCTAATCCTGCTCCACTATTGAGATAAAAAAGCTGTCTGAATCCTCTCCCCAGTGGCCTATGTTTTATCAGATTGTTCACTGTATGCTGTGGGAACCCTAACTATTCTCATCCCTTTGTGAACTCTGAGGACTGTGTCACCTTGTCCTTTCTGGTCAATCTTTCCCAGCCTCAGATAGTTTCTTTACGTGTCCAGACCAGTATTCAGCTGAGCACTCAAGGGGAACCCTCCGAAAATCTCCAGAGCTCTCTCTTCATGCAACTCTCTTTGCAGCACCTTTTTCTCCATGTGGCTCTTTCTTCTCCATCCAACAGTCTCCTCTTTGTACCGTATTCTGCAAGTCCTGGCCAGCTTGTCCTCTTTAATTCTCATCTGTATCTCCTCAATTGAGGGAGATACAGTTAAGTTTCTCCCTATGTTTATGTTCCACCTTGCTGTGCTGTGGCCTGAAAACTGTCTTCAGGCAGTATGTTGAGGCAATCAGTGCATCATCTGGTTTGTATTTCAGGGGTCACTGCCTTGAGCTGAAATTGTTGTGTCATACATATTTCCTCCAAATGTTTTAGTTAAGACAGAGGGTATTTCAAATTCCAGTTATTCCATTCTAACTAGGAGCCTATCTATGTTATTCCAATCCTTACAGCAAGGAGTTATTACTATATTCATTTTTATAAATAAAAGATCTGAAGCTAATCTAATATTAATAACTTACTTGAAATCGCATATTTGGTACAAACATAGTCAATAAGCAAACTCTGATCTCTCCTATAGAAATTTATATTTATTTCACTCTTGCATTTGACTACGCATTCTTGATTTTACAAAGTAGGTTTGGTGTGATGAGATGAATCAAAGCTTACTTCTAAGAATTCATAAGCAGGTGGTGGGAACTGAATGTGGAAAATGTAGACATTTTTCTAAGAAGTTTGGTAGTGAAAGAAGAAAGAGAAGACAGCCTGAAAGAAAGGAGAGAGAGAAACGACTCAACAAAGTATGCTAAAATTGAGGGGACCTTGTATATCATACATCGGTGGTCTCAGTCTTACCTGCTCATTAGTAATAATCAAAGACCAGCAGTGTCCTACCTACCCAGAACTTCAAGTCTCAGGGGTAGAGAGCCTAATGAAAAGAGTGTCAGGAAATGCTTGCTGGAGGAGGCGAGGTTCAAGCAAATTCCTGAGATATTCACTGAGGATGTAGAATAATAAAAGGCACAAGGGAATTCACTGCACTGGAGAGAGTTGGGGGACATGGAAATGTATAAGCTGTGTTTGCAGGTAGAACCGAATTTTGAGCACACTCTCATTTCCTGGATTTAATTCCAAGAAACACACCCATTGACAGCCTGTAGCTAGAGATGACAGACTAGCCTAGCCCATTGGCTTGTCTAATTCCCACTCCTCATACAAACACCCTCAGCTATTATCCAACATGACTTTCTACTCTATCTTTGCAAGGGAACTTGGAAGGTTTGGGTGGGAACCATTAGGAATATAATTATAGTGATCAATATGTAATTGATAGCTTTATTTATGAATAAATGAGCTCCGTTTTTCTATGCCACTGGAATCTGAAGAATACTTCCCCTTGGTCTCTGTTCTATGCTATCTTGTCATCCCTTTGTGGACTTATATCAGTCATCCTTTCTCCAGACACACATTTTCACCTTTCTGTAGATAACAGAGGAGATCTGTGCTATGGGTAGAAAGAAATAGTTAATTCATTTTGCTGTTTTGAATTTTTATCTAGCTCACACCAATTTTTCATTAACACACATGGGCATGGGCACGTGCACACGTGTATACACATACACACACACACACACACACACACACACATAAGACCATTGGATAAGAACATTATAATTGACATGTGACAATGTGTGTATCACTTTTCCATGAACAGGCTTGCCTATGAACTCTTATTGCCTAAATGGAAAAAGAAATTGAAAAAACACTCCATTGGAAGAATCTTCAGTCTATCTAGGTTTCTTTTAATCATAGGGCTAGCTTACAATTTTGGAGGGACAGGATTTTAGGGAGACTTGAGTACTGAGAAATTAGTCTTAGGAAGTCATTTCTATTGGTTTAGAAAAATCAGTATTTCTGAGCTACAAATTACTCATCTATAAAATAGCAATAAGTGGCCTGCTTTATTTACCTTGCAGACTGCCTCTTCCTTCCGTCTGTGAAGAGGCATGCTTGTTACACAGTGGTCTGCATGGTCACAGCTAGGGGCAAGGAGGGAATGGAGGGGAACGGAAGACCAGCTGGGAGGGGATGTGGTATATAATGTGTGAGCACAGGCCTTGCAGAGAGCACTGTGATAGGAAAAACAAAGCCAGAAGCAGGAAAATCACACCTCCCAGGAAATGAGTGCTGGCTTTGACTGAAGATATAGTGAGTGTCTGTTTTCCATGAAGGTGGATCTAATTACTGCAGAGGTTTTTTTGTTCAGAGGTTTTTTTGTTTTGTTCTGTTTGGGTTTTTGGGTTTAATAAAGTTATTGGATCCAAATACAAATTATTTGGTACAAAGGTCCCAAATTTGAATATAGTTACTCCCCATTACATAACACCCAGGCTGTTTTTGATCGTTGAGTATTTATGAAATATAGCTTTGAAGGGGCTCCAAGTAGAATGCCCATGGTACCACATATCAGTATTCAACCTTGCCTGTCTCCGATATAATTATAGTGACAGAAATAGGTCTGTGTGGGCATAGGTACAGTCAAGCTTCACCTAAAAGCACCTGACCCTCAAAGCAAAAGGTACTTCAATGTGGCAGGAGGAGTGATACCCAATTCTTTGCCCCAAGACAATTCTGCTTAACATGATATAGCAGGAGTCCTATGAAGAGACATAAGCTAACTGAGGTTTGGACATGAATACGAGAAATAATTGTGCACATGAAGTAAAAAGTGAACAGGAGTGCATTATTTTTCATTTACAGTCAGGAAATATGATGATGTACAAAAGAGTCTCAAAAACACATATCAGACGCTGCCTAGGGAATGAACTGAATACAATGTATTTTGTTTTTGTGAGAACATAATTATAACTTTGATTTCTGTAGAATTCTTAGAAAGGACAAGTGCCTAATAAAAGAAAAGCCAGTTCCACCCAAGAAAGGGAGCTTTGGGCAGCCATCTATTTTGACATATGCCACCTTTCCTTTAAGCTTCATTCTAATTCCTGGTTTGCCTTTTCATATTTAGCTCATTCTGAAGTTTAATGTATACCTGAAGGATGTGTTTCAGAGGTAGTTAAGATGGGGAGGGGATTAAACCCTATAAAATAAAACCACTTCGAAGTATTAGGATTTATTATTAGAAAGTTCTACTTAGTATACATTCTTTGAATATGTTGATTCAAAACCTAAATCAGACAACATGGAAGTAAAAAAGTTGACATATTTTTTTATACAAAGCTCTTCTACTTTTTGATTTTTTAAGAAACTTTGGAATTCCACTCCCCGCCCCGCCAAAAACAAAAACAAAAACAAAAACTAAATTGACCCCTGATAATATTTAAGGAGGAAAAAAAGGTTTTTTTGGAGTGAAATTGTTGAAAACTGCTGTCTGTCCATGTTTTTCTTTTAATGTCTGAGAAAAGAAATGCTTGGGTAGGTTTTGTAAAAAAATGTAGTTTTTAAACTGACACTGAAAAAAGATGCTTTTGATCATGTTAGGATTAAAGGTGGGTATCTCTAAAGATTTAAACATGTGGAGAAAAGGGTCAAGAAAGATGCTCTTTAATAGGATTGGCAAAGAATATGAAATACATAATAAAAAGTAGGTCAATGTACAAGATGGGGTCAGAATTCTCAAACCCTTGAAGAGGTTAACTGGTGTTGTGGTAGCTTGAGCAACACCTTGCCTGCCATTTTTCCATGGAATTTTAACAACAAATGAAGTTACCCACACAAATAGAATGTTTGAAACAAAGTAGAGCTGATTACCTGATATACGCCAATGGATTTCTTTAATATACACTTGGGTCAGTCTTCTTTATATGCAAATGAGCTGAAAGATGGAAAAATCCTTAGAAGAGAAAATTAACATTCAGGCATTCACTGTCAAAGGACCTGGCATTTAACACTGTGGCAGTCAGGGTTCTAGGAAAAAGTTCCATAGCACCTGTAGGATAACCTCACTGCCAGTGAGCCAAACCAAAATAGGAATTTGGGTGACAAAGCTCTAGAATTGATCACAATAAGTGAACTGATATCTATGCTCTAAAGAAAGCAAATTGCACAGGGAGAAATAAATTAGAGATAAGCAAAAACATTCAGGCCCATGTTTCATATAGCTATTGCTTCATAACAAACCAGCTCAAAATTTAGTGGTTTATCAGTGTCGACGTAAGAAACATCCAAACCTATAGAGAATTTTTATGAGTTTATTTGAGCCAAACTGACAACAATTGCCGGGAAGCAAAATCTCAATGGATTGAGAAATTGCTCTGGAGAATGGCAGTTTTGCAGTTTATTTTATACATTAGAATCAAAGGAGGAGATGTAAGGAGGGTTACATGAAATCTGTTGGTGGTAGATTAAGGGAGATTAAAGTAATAGATTAAGGAGAGCAAAATGCGGAAATCTCTGAGAGTGGATAAAAAGTAAAACAAAGAGACATACTTCTTTTACATTGGTGGGTACAGGATAGTTAATAATTAACATTCACAACACATAAAGATGGTATTTGGAGTAAAACAAGATAAGGATGAGGGGTTCTGTAGTCTCCTGCTTTGATGCTGTGGGTTGTGCCCTAAGGGTTCTGGGAAAGGGATTACTCTGATTTTCCAAGGATGTTATTTTAGATGCAAAAGAGTATAAACAGACTCACTCAAGGTGAAGGTTGACCTTTGTCATGGAAGCTACAGGCCCAGGGTGTGACTACCCTCCATTACCTGCTTTTAGTCAGGAACGTTTATGTTCAGACCATCCTATGAGGTTAATTTCAGCCTAAGAGTTTGTAGGGCCCCCCAGGCTGGCCTCCCTTGAATTTTTCAGGTTTAGTATGTGGTTCCTTTCTCATCCACACCAGCAACAATGATTTATTATGCCTCCAAATTTGCAATGTAGATAGGGTATAACAGGAAAGGCTCAGCTCTGTTCCATATGGTGTTTCAACTGGGAAATTTGAATGGAAATGAATAATTCACTTCAAGGTGGCCTCTATCACATTGCTGACATTCTAGTGGTGACAGGGAGCTTGGCTTGGGGAGCTTGGCTCAGAAAGCAGACCAGGGACTTCAGTCCTATTCCACATGGACTTCTTTATGAGACTGCTTGGGCTTCCTTAAAGCATGGCAACTGGGTACTAAGAGTGAGTGTTTAAGAGGACAAGAAGAGACTGATAGTCTTAAATCTCAGCCAAAACCTGGCAGATGGTCACTTCTGCCATATTGTCCAAAGCAGTGACAGAGCCTGCCCAGTGATAAGGGTAGGGGATATTAACCCAGCTTCTCAATGAGGAGAGTTGGCCCTCTTTGGTCTGCCACAGCTCAGGAGCCACTGGAATATCTGAGAGCATTGGAAGCAGTGCCTTAGTAAATATATGGTGGTCTGAATACTAGAAAGCATTTCTTCTTTATTATTTAGTGGTTCAGAAGAAAATGGGCAGGGATATGTGCAGGAAGTAGACCATTTGCAGAATGGACATGGAATATTGCCCAAGCCTAGAGTTTAGAAAAGTTTGGGGCCACAATTAGAGTACTAAGACGTTCCTGGATGGAATTATAATCACTTTATACTCAATTAGTTCTACCACTGAGGATTTACTTTGGTCAAAAATCTGATGAATTTGGTCAGTTCATGAGGTACTTACAGGCTTCACAAATATATATTCTTATAAATGATCCTCTTCCAATGGAAGAAAACAATATAATACTGCCTAAGACATGCAAATCCTTTGTGATGGTTACAAGAGAAAGAAAATAGAGTAAGTACTAAATAGAAAAAAAACAAACAAAACATGAATACCCAGAATCTTTACAGTTAAGTCACATTTACAAAGTATCTATTATAAACTAGTGCTACTTTGAGCTAGGCATATAAAAATGGAAAACCTTAAGCCCTATCCAAAAGGGAATTTTCTACATATCTTAGAGATGATGCAAGCACTTAATCTAATGACTTCTGTACAAGTATAACAAAAGTAGTGTGCATAATGTAAAAATGTATCATTCAAAATTCTAGGGGATGGAGTCCAAGGCAAGCGAATATACACAGTCAGAAAAGAGTGGAGAAAAATGTGATGCAATAATATGAAAGCTGCAATAGACCAGTGAGTATTCTAGTAGAGGGAAACATACACAAGAAATTAAAAAAAAAAAAAATTGTAGTTATAGGAAAGTAACCTAAGCAGTATTTCAGGTACCAAATGAAGTTTTCTTAAAACTCATTAATAAAAATCGCATGACCAAAACCATTGTTGATGTGTGTTTGAATATTCTCACTCAGAGACGAGAATGAAAGATGCTTTCAAATCCTTATTTTATTTCGAGAGAGAAGAGGCAAAGAAATCCAAACTGCTAAGAAACTGATAACAGTAAAGAATTCAATGAAATATATAATAGTTGCTGACAAGTTTAAGCCGTTAGGGAGACGTGGTGTGCAATAGGAGTTCAAATTTATTCCAACTGACAGATAAATCCTGTTTTAAAAATAGCTTTTTGTGATCTGAAAGAATGATCAGAAGAAAATTCAGAGTATGCAAACAACTGTAATAAATCACCTGCAGATGGAGAAATAGTATATCAGATAATGCCAGTTTAAATATCTCATGAGGAAGTGAATTAAGATCAGCAGCAAGGATCTCAACTGAAATTTAAAGCAGGTTACATGTAAGGCAGGCTGGCCATTGCTATGCAATGACAGAGACATATCTTGATTTGACAGCCATGACACATGGCTAGGTATATTAATCTCACTCACCCTCATTAGTTGTGTAAGCATGGGAAGATATGCAGATGACCTGCAATTGCCTCGACTTTCGTCCAACTGACATATAATAGTTATATGTATGTCAAATGTTTCAGTCTCTAGTGTCACATTACAAAGAGGTTATTGCTTCATATATAATTTTGAAAGATTTATGTGTCTTTAGAAAAATCTGTTTCTGGAGGCACTCTGTAAATAATGCATGTGTATTTAAATTATACAATTCAGTTTACTTTTTTGTGTAGATAGTATTATAATTTTTTGTTATTGATAATTTAATTCTATGAATTTTAACATGTACAGATTCACACAATTGTCACTGTCATTGGGACAATTCCTTCACTCAAACAGACTCCCTCATGATCTCCATATATAGTCACATGTTGTTCATCCGCCCCTAAATGTGAGAACCAATCTGTTCTACATCACTGAAGTTCTGTTTTCCAGATGTCATATATAAATCGAATCATACAGCATGTAACCTTTTGAGACTGCCTTCTTTTCCATAACATACTTAATGCGTATGTGATTCATCCAAGTTTTTCTGTGTATCAATAATTCACTCTTTTTTTATTAATGAGTAGTTTTCTGCAGTAGCATTGTATGTAGTATGTAGTATGGTTGTACCATAGCTTTTTTACCTACTTACCCGCTGAAGGATATTTGGATTATTTCTAGTTTTTTGCAGTTATTAATACAGATGCTATAGATATGCATGTGCAGATTTTCTTTGTGGGCATGTTTTCATTGCATGTTTCCTAGGATAAATATCTAGGAATAGGCTTACTAGTTCATATGGTGAGTGTATGTTTAGCTTTATAAGAAACTGTCAAATCATTTTTCAGAGTAGCTGGAATTTAAAGCCATTATCTCCACATCCAAAACTTTATCATAAAATACATATATATTTGTGTGTGTGTGTGTGTGTGTGTGTGTGTGTGTGTGTATTTAACTGTCAAGGATATTTTAAAGAACTCAAGTGGAGAAACATAATCTATTAGAGTTACCCAGATATTTATCGTATATGGTACTCATCCTTTTCATCTCATGTTTCATGGCTCCTCTGCTGTCATTTCCCCTCCTTCTGAGGAACTTCTTAGTCATTATTCCTTCAAATGATGTTAATGAAATTTACAGTGTCACTCTTTCACCAGAGCTCATAAGTAACTTTATGGGGTTGCTTACCCAAGGTTCCCCCTCCCGTGCCTTTGCTTCATAGTCTCCCGGGTTCTTTTTGGTTCCCTAATACTCTCTTTTTTGATCCTCCATCCAGAAGCCATTCATTTCCATCGTTGCCATTTTGCATCTCAGGCTAAGCATAAATGAGAGGGGTGGAGAGTGAAGGAAGGGAGAGAGGAAAAGAAAGGAGAGAGGAGGAAAGATGCCGAAAGAGGGGAAAAAAAATCAGAGGAGCTGGTCCCCCACTCTTGGAAGGGCAGTTCTATTCAACCTGGAGAAAGACTCCCTCTCTTAAAGTTCGGCTTTTATGGTTTCCCATTGTGGCTATTATGATGTCACCATAGGATGGCCTGAAGACTGGACCATGAGAGAATGAACATTGGGTTATTTCCAGCTTTTAGAAGTCACAAGTAAAGTGGCTATAAACATGCATATGTATGTTTTGGGGTAAACAAATATTTTTATTTCTCTAGGTACAATACCAAGAATAAGAATGATGGATCAAATGGTAAGTTTATGTTTAACCTTATATGAATTGCCAAACAATCTTCCAAAGTGACTTAACATTGCATATTCCCAGCAGCAATGCATGAGAGTTCTAGTTGATCTGCATCCCTGTCTGCACTTGGTATTGTTTATAATTTTATTTTAGTTATCCTAATAGTTGAGTCATGGTAAGTGATTGTGGTTCAAATTTGTAATTTTCTAATAGCTAATGATGTTGAAATTTTTTCATGTGATTGTTTGCCATCCTTATATCGTTTTTGGTGAAGTGTCTGTTCAAGTCCTTTGTTCATTTTGAAAAATTGAGTTTTGTAGTATTGTTGGGTGTTGAGAACTCTTTATATAGTTTAGATACAATCCTTTGTAGATGTGTGGTTTGCTGATATTGTCTTCCAATCTGTAGCTTGTCTTTTCATTCTGTGATAGTGCCATTGGCAGGGCAACAGTTTTCAAAATCGATGAAGTCCTATTTATCATGTTTATCATCAAATATTCTTTTGGAGCCAATTTGTATGAAGCCTTGTTCTAAATCCAGGTCATAATAATTGTCTCCTGAGTTTCTTCTGAAAATTTCCTAATGTTTAGTTGAATGTTTAGATTTAGTTACTATTTGGAGTTGACTTTTGTATTTGGTCAAAGTTCATTGTTTTTACCTATGGATGATCAATTGTTTCAATAGGATACATTGCAAAAACTATCTTTCCTCCATTTAAAAGTTTTTTCACTTTTGTTAAATATCAAAAAGCCATATTTGTTTGTGTCTAGTCCTATATTACCTATTCTGTTTCAGTGATCAATTTCTTTCTGTCTTTGCCAGTACTACCTGTTTGGTCACTGCAACTTTATAGTAAGTGTTAAAATCAAGTAGTATGATTCCTCCCACCTTATTCTTTTTTTTCAAGCTGTTTTATCTATTCCAACTTCTTTATTCTTGCATATAAATTTTAGAATCAGCAAAAAAAAAGCCATTTCAAAGCAATAATAACTTATGCCTTTAATCTTAACCAATATAAGAGAGAAATCACAGTTTCAGTTGCTTATTTAAGAAGAAAAATAAATATTTTTCAAATAGATTTGGTGTTTACAAAAAGCAATTTATAGAACATTAGCTATATAAAGTTAAATAGTAAAATATACATATATAAATATCTATAAATATATATAAATATCTATCTACATAAATATATATGCATATATATAACTATATGTACATTTGGTGTTTACAGAAACTGGTTTATAGAACTTTAGTTATAAAAAGTTAAATATTAAAATATACATATTTATTTATTTATTTATTTGACTTACCTACCAATTGCTTGTTATTGATTTATTTGAAATTGATTTATTTCCCATAGACTACTAAGTCCATGTACAAAGATATAAAAACCATAGTGAAAGTAAATTTTATAGTTAGAAATTAAAAGTCTGCAGTTGAGTTGATAAAAGTTTAACACATCTTCTAAGAGCCATTGCCAATGACAAGATTTGAGTTTTGGTAGCCCTCAAGATGATTAACATTAAGTGTTTTGAAATACTTGATCTTCCGTTATGTCAGGCACTTTCTGTGGTTCAACTATTGTACTACCTTATTTTTCTCTTAGATCGCATCTACTTCCATAGAACTAAAAGTGCCAGATTGTTTCTTTCATAGTGTTTTTTATAATGATCCAACTCTGGAAAATGGGATCAGAGGGAAAGTCCACCTGTGTTTTTTTTTGAAAAAGTTTTCCTCCTAAAAGACACATGGAAAAATGACTATATTCATCTTCCCTGGTTGTGGCCATGTCTCATGGAGCAACGATCTTTTGACAATGAGAGAGGAATCATGGTTATGTTTAAGGGTGCTGATGTAACAATAAAAACACCTCTGTCATTAATTGCGCTTCTCAGTTGCTGAAACCAATTCTGGGATTGTCAATTGCTTCCAGGAGTATTATTTGAAATGATAAATTTCTAAGCCACTTTTGGTTAGGCATCTTGTTATTTGCTATCAAAGGTCTCCTAATAGGTATATCTCTATAAATGTGCAACCACATTGAAAATAATTTCATTACAGTCTCTTAATTTCTCTTCTGGAAAATCTGATTAGGATATCTATCCTGGACCTTTTTAAAGGCCACGAAGTACAAACAATCCAGTCTATATACTCTGCCTTCCTTTATCAGGAAAGTTTTCTACTTTACTCATATTTCACAGTTGTGACTGTGGTTATAATTAAAGTGGGATGATATAGTGTAAAAGGGCTGCACTTGGAGTCTTCAGATCTCAGTCTTGTTCCTACTTTGCAGTAATTTACTCCATTGGTTAGGGTGACTCATTAAGCACTCTGTCCTTCAGGCTTCCTCAACTGAAAAATGATACATTTTATGGAAATACTTTAGACTCCGTGAGAAATTAACCACTGCAGTACTACCTCCCATCACAAACACATTGGATCCCTAAATTGCAGGAGCCCTGATAAATTCCAAAAATAGGAATTGTCACTTGTACCTGAAAGAGGTTACAAATGTCTACTGCAATGTGGAATGCTGTTTGAGATCCCTCTTTGATCCTTATTTTTGGAAATCAAAAACTCTTTAGGTTTGCTTTGTTCTATGTCATTGGTAGAATGTGACAAGTTTGGCATTGTATCTCATTTGAGGTTACTGTCCCCACCCAGACAAAGAGAGGTAGGTAGCTTAGGAAAATACTGTTATTGGACTTGCATCAAAAGGTTATGATTTCTGCAATTCTTCTTGTTATTAGAATAGAAAAATAATTAAGTCTAAGATTACAGTGTAGGGATGGAGTAAAGAGACCAAGGAGTCCATTAAGCCAGCTCCAATCTTGCCTTAAACCGGAGGTAGAAATAAGAGCTGTTCTTGCTTTAGACCAGATCACTGCTCCTTAATACAACTCTTTTCTTTGTATTCTGTTGCTGATTCCCTCAAAACGTCTACAAAGTCTCCAAGCCCTCAAGTAATCAAACCATATCATCTGAATATCTGGCCCATCTTGTGCAATCACTGTGTAGGTGATTGGCACAAGCTGATGGAAAGAACAACTGGTGATTAATCCGAAGAGATAGGTCTGCACTTTCTCATTGACTAGACCTCACTCTTTGCGATAAACTGAGGAACTTTTGCCTAAACTTTAGGAATGCATATCCCTTAAGTACATAGTGAGAAATGCATATGAGCTCTGGCCAAGATGATGGGGAAAAAAATTACTGTAAAATATCTTAAAAATTGATTGCAACGCTGGTGGTAGACAGATTGGCAGAGAGGAAAGAGTAACTGGAAGAGCATGTTTTTGATGGAGACCAAATGAGTGGCAATGTCATGAAGCATGGTACCATGTGGTCTCACCTATTGGCTAAGATTCTAATCAAGACTTGCATGAACATCAAAGATACTGGGGGTTTTTCTTGTCATAATTAGATCGTGTTTGAAATAACCAAATTTCAAAGGACTAACTCATACTTTATTTAGCAAGTGTGACTTTCTGTGTCTAGAGCACACTAATAGAGTGAGGGTTCCAAAGGTTATGAGGTCATCATCTTAGTCTTTGATAGGCTAAAATCTAAACAAGACAAATAATGAAATAAGTACAACGACGTGTTCTATCTTATATAGAGGCACATAATAGATACTGAATGTTTATTCTAAAATAAATACATGAATTAATGCAAGTGTGTATGTGGCAATTTGAATCATCGTTATGTGATCAGAAGAAGGGTTAAGAAGTATTTATTAGCAGAAGTTGGTCTAGAAAAAAAGGTTGGAGTTGATCATGGTGAGCACAGAGGGGAAGACAATTTTAGGCTCAGGATGCTGTGATCTCAGACTCAAAGGGTTACATTGTAGAACTGTATTTATATCTGGCACAAGTCTACCTGAGAGTATGCCCAGGCATGTTACAAATGAGTAGAGGGAGTATTCTCATGACCCCTTCCCTACCTTTACCAAGATGAGAAGTATTTGTAGTCAGCTCCCCATGGAAACTTTCCTAGTTCCTAACATGCTGGGAATTTGCCTAGTTAGCATGGAGAAAGCTGTTTGTTCATTTGTGAAGCCATGTATTCTTGCAGTCAAACATGTTTATTATTGAGTGAATATTTATGTGAAAATCTGTGTTGCTAAGTCTGCAAGGCTTTGCAGTTCACCATGTTTCCCAGAGACAAGAAGCATCTGCATCACCTGGGAGATTGTCAGAAATGCAGATGGTAAGGGCCAGCCTCAGACTCACCAAATCCGATTTTGCATTTCAACAAGATTCCCAAGTAGTCCATGTGAGTATATCTGAGACATACAAGGGAAGCTTGCTTACAGCTTTCTAGAACTTCCAAGTCCAATGGGAGGGATAAAATACATGTCCAAACAATTATCCTAGATTACCAGTGCCCACATGGCACATATTGATATGAGTGACACAGCATGGCACAGAGTTTAAAATCAGACTACCCCTAATTCGAGAAAAATATCTCAGATGCTTTGTTTCCTGTGTGAGTTTGGGGGAGTCATTTTTTTTTCTTTTTTAAATTAAATTTTTGGGGTGATAATGGTTAGTAAAATTACAAAGGTTTCAAGTGTACAATTATGTAATGCATCATCTATATATCACATTGCGTGTTCACCACCCAGTCAACTCTTCTTCCATCACCATATATTTGATGCCCTTTACCCTTATCTACCACCCTCTACCCCCTTATCCTCAGGTAACCACTAAACTGTTGTCTGTGTCTATGAGTTTTTGTTTCTCTGTTTGTTTGTCTTGTTCCTTTGTTGTCCTCAGTTTTCTCTGATTCAGTATCTTTTTCTATGGAGTATTAATGATGACCACTTTTTACTGTGCTGCACCTGCAGCAGAATAAGCTCTGATTAAATAATGATGATTATTCTGGAAGTTTAAAAGTTCAGTGTTTGCAGGTAGATATGCTGTTGTAGATAAAATTTTCATAGAAAGGTGACATTTTATCTGTCTCTTGTAGATAGAATTTTAATATATGGTATTAAGAATGCACAAGAAAGGAGATAATTACCCTATAGCCATGATTTTCAACTATGGGAAGGTATATTTATTGCACATATAGATACTACTTAGAGTCAAGAAATTTGTAAGTTATAACACATCATCCATCATGCAATTTTGACATAATGATCAATTTAGACCAATTATCTATGCAAATTCAGTAATCTGCAAATTTAATAACATGGCATAAACTAGATAGGTTGTTCAAATTACTAGTTTTATTGCTTCAAAATACCTTTAAAACAAAATCCTTTTCAAAATAAACAAATACTTTATGTATACTTTATTTAGCTTATACTTTATTTAGCTCTTATATTTGATTTCACTCTTATACTTTATTTAGCTTAGAATTAAAATTAAATGACTTGGCGTTTTTACTGTTGGAAGTACAGTGAGGCTTTATAAAAATCATGAAATTCATTCATGGGTGTTTGTTCACAGTGAACAGGCAAATACAAATCATTCACCTTAGAATTTGTTGCAATTTGTCAATTTAAGGATTTTTCTTAGGAAAATATAGATTTCTGTATTTTATGCATTGTTTGATTGAAGGAATTGTGAGTAAAATCATTTCATCAGGCCCACCTTGATTATCAAAAGGCAGCATGGGTCATAATGGCCTCCCTGATCAGTAGGCATTTGGGGGAAGTGCCAGCTCTCCCACAAGCATGGACCAGGGAAGGGAGAATGCCTGAGTTCAGCTGATGATACAATGACTGGCGCTAGTCACTTAATTGTTTCATTTTAGTTTTTCTAAATTTTTAGTTAAAAGTGCTGTGGTTAACGCTTATTGTAGAATTGTCCAAATTATAAGAAAAAAAGAGTAAGACTACTTCCCAGGAAGAACTGTGAGCATTGTTATTAACTGACCCAACCTTTCCTTCCTCTTCCAAAACCCCAGTCAACGAAAACAAAAGCATCTTTAGAGGGCCATAGGGAGCTAGCTGCAAGGAGACCAGGCACAGGCGCAGAACAAAGGATTTAGGGCTTCCTCACCAAATAATCCTGAGCCTGGAGGCTTGTGTGTTTCCATCTGGCTCAGGTATGCTTTTAATCAATATGCTGGTTTTCATTTTTTCTTTTTCTCATTTGGGAGAGAGGATACTAAGGACAGCTATCTGCCTTCCACTTGGTTACTCAGGAGGGTGGAATTTTTGCTGTAGGCAACAGATAGACCAGCAGTTTGAGCTGCTGAAATCTTTTAGGTTTTGGGGTATGATGAAGGCCATAAAGCAGGAATTTCCACAGTATATTCTGTGCGCTACTACTGGTGGTTTTTAGATTATATGTAGTTTATAAATATTATAAAATTTATGAGTGGTCTACATATAATTTGGTCATTTTGGAGGATAAATGATGAAGTATTTTTTCCACAAATTTTATTATATGTAAGTTTCAGGTTTCCATCAAAATACCATTATACGTTTAAAAATGTCACCTGTTTCTTTGTTTGTTTGTTTTGAACAAGATAAATGCAGGAAAGCACAGGGGATTTATAGAAACACAAATATGCACTTGAGAGGGAAGGGAAACACACACAGGTGAACTCAGAGTGGCACCTGTTTTTATTAAGAACTACTTGCAGCAATTCCTTTCACATTCCTTTCAGTTTACGGGTTGTTCCTGGTCTCAACCCAAGCAATTTTCCATCTTTGGGTGTGCTTTTGTTTTCATTTACTGACTGGCACTTTCATTGTTCTTGTTACTTTACTTCCTAAATTATAATCAGGTTCAGTAACTCAAAAAATGATACGTTAAAACACAAAAGCATCGATACACATAGGGAACACTCACAAATCCTATTACTCCAAATATTGAACATGAATCTGTATGTTCAAAAAATGAATCCGCGCGTGCGTGACTTTATACAGATATCCAAAACAAAAAGTGGATGAGAAATATAATATAGATATCTGAAAATTAGATTTTTTGGTAAAGACAACCATTGTGCTCCTAGTCCCCACTGTCTTGTTTTTTAAAAATTTGATCAAAGTGTCTTGAAGCCATTGATTATTTTCCTGATATTATCAAATAAAACTTAGTAACCTCTTTGTTTTATAAGTAGGTATTCCAGGGCAAGTACAGAGTAATGCTGTTCAGGATGATTTTGATATGGGGTTGTCAGAAAAGTCATGACGTATGTTTTCTGTTTTTCATTGCAAGAATGCATCATGACTTTTCTGACAACCCAATAGATATAGTCACTAATGATAGAAAAGATAAATCTATGAAGGCATCATTGGAGGTTTTTGCTTGAGACAAAAATAAGGAAATTAATTGCTTGCAAGTAGCTTACAAAATTAACAAAGTTAGTGTCCTTTCAGAGAAACAAAATGAACTATTG
The DNA here is from genome assembly GCA_033961575.1 of Aselliscus stoliczkanus. Lineage (NCBI taxonomy): Eukaryota > Metazoa > Chordata > Mammalia > Chiroptera > Hipposideridae > Aselliscus > Aselliscus stoliczkanus. Next base: position 52,054,297 of record CM066730.1, on the reverse strand, counting down.
TCAAAATCCTTAATTAGATGACATTTTTGGCCATCAAAGATGGTCAACTTTTTAATGGCACTCATAATGCTGGTAAAGACCATTTATATAATTTCTAATACATTACTCAAATGGAATATTTTAGTAATATAATTGATTTCTTGAAGAATTTTAGCCTATTTTGAGACTAGAATATGATTTCAATGTGGTAAAATATCTGGGCTTAATAGATAGATTAAAAACTTAATGCAAGTGGCTTCATTGCTGAGAAAGGCTTTCTTTTCCAGAACATGATAGTTGTTCTCAGTCATCCTCTGTGATTCACACCTGAATGTTGAGAACAGAATGTGATGAAATCCTTTCCAGAGCTGAAAACAATAAATAAATGGATTAATAATCTATTTATCCTTATCTCCCAAGTTGAACCATTTTAACTTCCCAGTTTTTGAGTTTACCAGTCTTATCAAATGTAGCTTATGATGGAGCCCATGAAAAGAGTGTTATGTAAGAGAATCTTTCTTTTTATGATTTCATGATTGATCCTAATATAGAGGACTATCTAACATAGCCATCAAATAGTTATGTCCATTCCAGACCACATATAATCATGAACCACTGTAGTATAATTTAACAAAAATAAAGAATGGTAGAAGAAACTTACGGGATCATGGTCAAGTTACTCATCATGAAATAAAATAAAGGGAATTTATAGAAATACTGAAAATTATATCATTTCAGGAATGTCTCCCACCCACAGAAATCTCACTCTTCTGAATTCCTATGACATTTCCATATCAATTATTTTCTTATGTTTTTGTGCTTGGCTTTGCTTTTCTTCTTTATTTGATTTATATTCATATCATGTGTGAGTCTTACTGTTTATTTATAGCAAGGCAAACTACTAGTACAAACTATAACCGATGGGCTCAATCTGGCTGGCTCACTGCCTATTTTTCAAAATAATGTTTTATTGGAACAAAACCATACCAAACTGTTTATGTATTGCCCATGCCTGTTTCAAGTTAACAATAGCAGAGTTGAATAGTTGTGACAGAAACCATATTGCCCAGAAAACCCAAAATATTTCTTTTTATCCTGGCTCTTTACAGACCCTTGTACTAAATAAGGTACAAGTTATTCAAGGCTGAAGATTTAGTATGTGTTTTTTTTTCAAATACTTGATGAATGAATTATTTCAGGTTTAATACCATCTGATATTTTTATAGTGAATTTATCAGCCATTTATAATTACCCTTAGGATACGTAGACTGGGAATGTTACTCATATTCAAACTATCTTCAATTAAGCTAAAAACCACTTGGAAAATTATGAGCAGTTATGCATATACCAGAGTTTTTATCATATTTACTACTAGGTTGGTAAAGTAAACCTGGTAAGTTTTCATGGAACTGAAGCAATACATTTTGACTTAATAATAATAATAATAATAATTTCCACTTAGCAACCACAAACTCTTTTTCCAAACTATGGCTCCTCAAAAGACCCATTTTCTCCCCCAGGTAGAGTTACTATAAATCATAGTGACACAATACACTCACCTATAAAACCTAGTCTAAAGCACATTCCAGTTCAGCCTTATCATAAAGAGCACCTTGGGGCATACTGAAGTCTAGGATTAGTGGTCAGCTTTGTGGATGATGCAGACTGAATTCAGCATCATTATATTTTCCATCACATCTAGAATCTCCAATCTGTAAGATGAAAGTCTTTAAATTCTTGCAGCACATCTCCACACTAATTTACTCAGAAATGGCAGGGGAAAGGGTGGTACTTCTTCATTTGATGATTGAAATAACATGGTTGTTTCAGTCATGTAGTCATGAAATATTTTCTCTATTTTGCACATACTGAAAGTATACTTCTGATACCCAAAAGATTTCAGGAGCAAAGAGATAAATAGATATTTAAGTATTAAAAAAAACACAAAACATACTACTAACTTATATTTAAATCATAGTTTTAGAGATGGATATGATTTTAAGGAACATCTGTTCAATTTTACAGATGGGGAAAGAGGAAAGTAAAGTGATTTTTTTTCAAAGCCAAATTGTTATCCAGTGGGAAAATGAGGCTGAGATACCTTTGCCCCAGTTCCTGATTAGGCAACCACACACTGCTATCTGTAGATGGTATTAATCCCCAGGGAAGACTTCAACCATTTTACATGTAACTCTTTGAGAAGAACTGAATGAGGCTTCACTGAGTCTGACTGAGAGAGATAGACGCCATTATTCACACATGGCAGCTAACAAAATGGAAGATTAGATGTGAGAAGTTATTTGTCCAAGTCATGTCACAGACAGGACTCAAGTACCTTCTCCACTGTTCTTTTCCCTGGACTCCCACTGAGTTTGCTAGTTTCTGCAAGAAAGCGTATATCAATTGTGGTCATTTCACAGACAATCAAATGATGTATTTTGTAACTATATGGCCACAGGATATGATTAATTGCAGTATGCACTAATTTAGATGTACAAATTAAGAGATAGTTATGTGTCACTAAAATTATCTGTACACTTCACCAATTACCTTGGATTACTGTAGTTTGTAATAACACTGCCCTACAGGAAAACACAATGTGAGAAAATTCATTTCTCTAGGATAAAATTTTTATTTTCTACTTATCAAGGTGGTACACACCACTCAAATTGTGACTTGAGACATTGTGCTCTTCCTTTTTGGCATAGAAAGCCTTACTATAGTCTTGTAAAATGATAACGCCTTCTTTATTTCCCACAGTTAACATATCTGGGTGCTGCATTTAGTCTTCAAAAACTAACTTTGGCAGTACTTCGTTCAGGAGCAGGAATTGTAAAATATATGAAAATATGTATCCAATGAGCTATAAATGAATACAAAGAAATCTAAAGACTGGCATTTCATCCTAATTAGGACTCTTCCAAAAACCACCTCGAATTATACAAAGATAGGCTCCGTGCCATTTCTCTGAATTGCCCCCTTTTGCATAGCTTTTTTGTTTGTTTGTTTGTTTGTTTGTTAGCTGAACCTCCCTGCCATCTGTTGACAGCTCAACAGCACAGTCCCAGCTGGGCATCGAACTGCTGTTGCTCAGAGCTCAGCTTGCACTCTTGAGCGAACTCTTAACCAACTGAGCCACTCAGCCGGCCATTTATAGTTTTTTGATGTGTTCCTCCAGATTGGAAATAATCTATAGGATGCATAAGTAAATGGAAGCAACATTTTGATGATCATAGATTTTAAGACTCAGCTAAATTAATGAAATGAATCAGTGAAATGTGTATCTTAATACTATCAATTTTTTAAAGCAGACTAATTTCTTTGTTGCATGTATAGACTTCCCTAGAATTTCCAGTTCTGGTCATTAGTAAACCATGTTCTAAGTTTAAATCAGTGCTAATAATGTGTGTGTGTGTGTGTGTGTGTGTGTGTGTGTGTGTGTGTGTGTGTGTGTGTTTGGGAGAAATGGCTACTGATGACCAAACCAATTTAGCTGCTGTAATGGCATTAGATATTTTTGTCCTTAGACATAATTGTACAATAGGCATTGTACAATTATGGCCTTAGCTAGCTTGTTTCTGTGACAGAAGCTTTTATATGACTTTTAATTCAGGAAAGAAGAATATAATTTAGTTGTCTGTCATGGAACGTGTTCTTTTAAAATCTAGATACCAGCCATGCCTACCACTTCTTTCTGAGGAAACCAGCCACAGGAAGTTATTTCTGTATAGATTTCTCTCTCTTTTTTTTTTTTTCCCCTATTTTCTGTTTTCTTCCCTGGTAACAATAAATTGGATTTAATGCTAAAGGCAATCATGGATTAGTTGTAAATAAAAAGATCAATTACTCCAGAGGTGATTTGATATAAGACCTCCCCATAGTGGTGTACTATTGGGTTGTCAGAAAAGTTATGACCTATTTTTTCTATTTTTCGTTGCAAAAATGCGTCATGACTTTTCTGACAACCCAATATATTGGATGGTAAAATATGGAATCAGGGGACATTGAAGTGAAGTCCACATAGAAGAGATAATATGAGGAGAATATACACTTTTCTGAAAAGATTTAAAGAAAGCTTGGTCAGGGCCGGCCGAGTGGCGCGGTGGTTGGGCACTGACTTGGAACACCAGCGGCCCCGGTTCGGGTCCCACATATGAGGGCCAGTGCCACTGCCCTCAAAAAAATAAATAAATAATAATGAAAGCTCGGTCATTAGAGTATCCCGAAGAACAATAAAATACTTTTCCTGTCATTCTTGACAATTCTGAAATATTCAGTCTAAATTTCTTGGACCCAAAGAGACTATGGTGATGTAATCACCTTATAATTCCTTATCATATTAAATACATCAGGCAATGAAAAAAAAGGGATGTGGTCTTCAAATAAGATACTGTGAAAACATGAACTAGAAGGGAACAGGTGTCATCAATGATAATCTGCTTATCTTTATTAGTAGTAAAGAAGGCACTAGAATCTACATATTCAGTAGTCTTTCCTCTACTAACCTAACTTTCTAGACTTATCTCAAAGTACAACCCCACCTTCCATTATTTATTCCAAAATAATTACTTGATCCATCCATCACTTATAGCTCATGACACACAGGCAGCTCTTTTTTGCTTCAGCTTTTCCCTGTTCTCCTCTCTTACTCTTAGCTGTGACAAAATCATATTCACCTTTGAAGATCTGTCCAAAATGTTTTTTCACCAACATATCATTCAGGATACATAACAACCCTCTCTCTCCACACATGTGCATCTCTGTTACCATATTCTGTCTCGGACTTGAGTAGCTTCAGCACTTACCTGCTTCTTTCAAGTGATTATTGGCTTCTTGTTTTTTTAGCTGAGCCATCCTGCCACCTGTTGGCAGCTCATCAGCAGCTCAGCTCAGGATGGACATTGAACTGCTGTTGCTCAGAGCTCAGGGCGCACTCTTGAGCGAGCTCTTAACCAACTGAGCCATTTGGCCAGCTCTCAATTATCAGCTTTTTAGAGAAGTGATTCTAATTCTACGTGTCTCTCTATTCCAAGGGAGACACTAAGGCCTCCCTATATTGTTGATGCTCCAAAAATATGATGAGATTGACAGAGGTGAATTGTCTCTGATTCTTTCTGTCCAGTTGTGTTGTGTTTGTCCTTGTAGTAGGCTTTGGGGTAAAAGTAATGAACTTTATTCTTTTTAGGATATTACATTTCAGAATAGTTATTTGTCTTTAATTCTCAAAATATGATTTAAGGAGAATAAACATATCTTCTCAGAAAACAATATGGTAGCCAATATATATATACAAAATAATAACATGAAACTCGGCGATCAGAATGGATCTTGCCAATGGCACAATGAACCCCTTAATGTTATTGTCTCCTATTAATTTATCTTCTCTTTCAGCCAGCATGTACCACAAGCAGATTTCAGAAATTTCTCCCAATAATTCTCATGCTAAAAGAATGAATTATTTATTTACTTATGAAAGGTATTAATGGTCTAAGACTTTGAAGAAAATAATAATTGCTCTGTTTTGTTTGTGTAATTCCTTTTAAAGGTTTTTTAAAACAATGTATTGCAGTTACCTTAGACGTCTAGATTTTGAGAGCTGGAATGTGTCTTAGATATAATTTGGCTAATGTTATGTAGTTAGTAACTGAACAATAGTTATCTATGCAGATATATATATATATATATATATATATATATATATATATATATATATATATATATATATATATGAAGTTTTTTTTGTTTTGTTTTGTTTTTTTACATCCCCTTAACTACAATGCTTTCCCTTGTGTTCCTAAGGCTCTTGGTACTTGGTGTCTCCACCTTGACTAAAGCAACTTGTGGTTGTTGGCTTGCCTATCTTCCCTTACACTTTACTTTCCTCACCAACATGTGTATATTCAGTTTCTACCAGAAACCTACTGAACGCTCAATAAATGTTTGGTGAAAGAATGAAATGACTTGTTTTAACTATACATGATATGCATCTGGTTAACATCTGATGATTTCCAATGAATTGCTTAACTATTGCCACTCAAAAAAATTGCTTAAATCCAAGTTAAAGCCACAAATGAGATTTTCAAATATTCATTAATCTTTCATCAAGCAGTAAATTACCTTAATCCTTCTTGTTTCCCCTATTCTCACTCTAATCTCCTCCTTTAGAAAACCACACCCAATTCAGCAACCAAAGCAAAGTGATAATAACTGAATAATTCCCTGCATTTTTTTTTCAATCTTTAAATCCCTACAAAGTAGTTAGGGCAATAGTGTTTGATTTCTAGATTATGAAAGCATGATTTGTAAAACTTATATCATTCTAACACAATCAAAACATATCTGATGCTTCCATGAATTTCATGTTTTTAATATAGTAGAATGTGTCCCCTAAATAGTAAATCATGTATGAAATTAAACACACCCTGAATATTTTCATTGCATTATACTGATAGATTAAAAATCAACAACTATTCTAAAATATCTGTTTTATGTTTTAATGTTGGCTAAAATGTGGTTTACCAGTTTTAGAAAATAACCAGAAGTAAGAACATTTTGTTTGTTTGTTTGTTTGACTAGAGGAGAAACTTGAGCACTCCCAGGAGAGCTGGCTTCTGTGTGAATGGCTACAATACCATGTTTGCCTCCTCACTTTCATTTCTCATACACTAAGCATCTACTCAGGGATGCTACTGAGTACCCTCTCTCTACAATTGAGGTCTATGTTATCCATGTGTAAACCTTTCTAGAATGTTGTCAGAGATGGAATTGGGAGATGGGATTGCCTGACAAGTGAATGCACAATTATGAGAAATTAGGAAAGACATCACATTTTCATACTAAGTACCAAAAAAATGAGTAGATCATTAGCTTCTTTCTACCTTTCTTTTGATTTGAGGGTTATATATTTCATTTCTTCTATGTTTCATTAAGGAAAGGGAGAATATAATTTCCATTAGGACAGGGATTTTTGTATTTTTTAATATGTTCTATTACTACTGTATACCTAGGATCTAGAAAAACACCTGTGACATAATAGGTGAAATAATATGAATTGAATGAAAGAAAACACAGGAGTGATTTCATTTCAATTTTTTGAATTAAAAAGGTCACCCTTGTAAGATTTCCACATTTCCTTTCTGTGGCTTCATCTTCATTAAATTCTTAAATGAAGATAATTTACAAAGACAGACTATCTAAGCTCAAGATCATTTATTTTCACGATCTGAACAATCTCCTCTGTAAATAGTGCCTACCTCTCCATGTCCTCCTCATCCCTCTTCTATGAACATCAGGTCTCTATTTTTGTTGTGTCTAATTTTAGATTCTTAATTTCAACAAACCCCAGTTGAAATCCAGGCATTTTGTCCCCCAAACTGATCTTCATCTGGATTAACCTTTGATGAATGGGTTAGCAGATACCTATATTATTATATTGCAACCAGTTCTGATGCTTCTTTTTGTAGTTTCCTGTACTCAATAACACATCACACCCTACTCTGTTCTATTTAATATCTCTGTTTTGAGCCCCTTTATATTCACGATAGGTGCCCCAGGCACTAATTGTCTTTATTCTAGCGTATTGAAATTAATTACTCTTCAATTATTTATTCACATACCAACTCTCCCTGTCTTCCTAAAATATAAGGTAGATAACATTACTCCCTTCCTCAAAATTCTTCAATGTCTGCTTATTGCCTGTAGTAGAAAATCTAAACTATTTTGACTGTCCTTCAATGCCCTCTGATATCTAGCCAATTTTTTAGCCTCATCTCATTTTATAGATCCTAAAAATTAGAGGATGTTTCTTCAGTCTTCAAAATATGTTTTAAGATTTCCATAGTTAGCTAATGGTTCAAGTCAAATGCCATTCTTGGATCAAGTGTACTCTGACCCCCTCTGCATTGTTTTGCTAATCCTCTATTATAGCACATGTTTTTTCTATCTAATACAATTATTTATACATGCCTGTCTCTGTATTGCCTGGGAAGTTTCTGGGGACAGGGATTGTCTTATTTAGCTTATTTCAATTTCCTCATAAAGAGACAATATCTAGAAACTGATTTTACTTATTAATTAAAATAAAATAAGTATTTTGAGATCTAACCACAATATTAGCATGGAATGACAGCTTCTAAAATAATTATGCACAAGGGTCCTGTTGCCACCCACCTCTGTTAGTATGAATGTTTTGAGCATATGAAGCTAATTACTCAGTGGATTGAACTGATGCCTAAATGGTGTGTCTCAACCAGTCTGAGCTACAAGAGCATTTTCTCTTTGTGCATTTATTTTATTTTTAGAGTTTGTTACATTTCAATTTATAATGTATTTAATATGTGTAAATATGTGACAGCTACAATGAAAAACTACCCCAGGGAAAGTAACTTATGGCACTCAGAATCTTGATTTTTTTTTTTAAAGAAGTTAAGGGAATAAAATGTAAAGACATAAATATTTAATTTGTGAAAATACAAATAAGTTCGCCTGAGGCTTAATGTGTATGAAATCATAAGTTTTACTTAAGGGTCATCTGTGGAGATTTCAAATAGTTTAATTGGCTGTAAAGCCAACCACAGTAACATGAAAAGAAAAACAAAATAACTCTCTAAAGTGAGGTTACTGAGTGGAGATTTTCTGAAGAAGATCCTCAGAAAATGGAACCAAGGAAAAAACCATTTAATAATTGAATGCCCTAGAATGAAATTTCAATAAAGGTCTCCATATCTACAGCAGTCAGTCAACCCCACAGAAGACACCAAATGGGTCACAGATATTCCCTTAAAGCCCTGATAGAATGTTTTGATGATTGAAAGATCAGCAGAGACATTTCAACTCAACAATTCTCTGCGTGGAAACTCCCTCCTGTCTCAGGCAGAGCCCATTCTACCCTGATACTTGACACTTCGTGCTATGGCAAAGCCTCTCCCATTATCATATATTTCTTTACCTGTATGACTTCTCCACTAGACTGCAAACGGTTTTATTCAGCTGGTGTTTGACATAAGCTGACTAGATGAATAAAGAGAAAATGAATTATGTCATGGGGCAGAAGGGATATAACTGGCAGTATACTCTCCTTTGTCATTCTGTCCTGTTACCAACCACTGAATGTGTGTGTGTGTGTGTGTGTGTGTGTGTCTGTGTATGTGTGTGTGCATGTGTGTTTATGATCATTATTTATGTAAGTAAGCATTTACCAAAAGGTAAATCTGTAATAAGCTCCAGAGATATAAGTATGGGTATGGAAAGTCTAGGCCCTGATGAAGTTTATCTAATAGAGAAAATAGGGCATTTCATGAAATGGGAAGCAAACTTTTGGAATTCCATTAAAATCTGGAGGATTGTCTTTATATGAGGTTAATAAATCCTCATTTGCCTCCATTATTACAAAATTTAACTTCTGGTAAACCTGCCCTAACATTGAAATATGGCTTTAGGTACAGAAAAGTATTAATTTCAGATATTCTACCAGTTTTCTGCAAAGTAAACCATTAATAGATTTATAATGAGCATTGGCCTTGTGTTGAGAGCAAAGAGGAATAAGTATTTTGACACTAGTTATATTGAAGCAATATTTCCATTGCATGTAGTATACTAAGCAGAGGGTATTATGTTTAGAAAAGTATTTTCTTCTTTTTATTGTCTCTGAACAACAATGTGCTCAATCTTTGAGTGTGTGTGTGTGTGTGTGTGTGTGTGTGTGTGTACTTGTATGAAATAATACTGAGGTTACCAATTGGTTGACCAAGGAGAGTATGTAATATCTCTCACTGTGAGGAAATGTCTAATGTCACAATACCTGTATTGGGCTGCTCTTCCAGTTTTCTCAGGTAATAATCTAGACTGAACAGGTTAGTTTTGCAAAATATGCTTTGAAGAAAACCGCATTTCAAGTGCCTTAAGGTGAAGGAAATGGAGGCCTCATTTGCATGACCAGCCCTTAAGGTGGGAGGTGGAATTTTCTAAAAGAACTCTGGTCAAGGTTTGGAAGAGGCATCCATAGGGAAAAACAAAAATCTGAGGGCTCAGTGTGTCCTGAGGTGTCCCTAAACAGATTCCTTGCACAAAGTCTATTTGTGTCTACATGTTTTTATCTAGTCTGTGGGAACTGTCATGAGAATCATACAGTTCTATATTTTATCTATGCTGCATGGACTATCCTGGCCAGACTGGTAAGAGTGGTGTGAAGGGAAGAATGCTTGTGCTTGAGTTGCATACACATCTATTGAAAACTCTGCAAAGCAATAATACTATGTGCCAAAGATGACACAAGATAGGTCTTATGTAGAAGTGGTCTGATGTGGGAAAATTTTTTGGTGGTTGGGTGATCATATATGTAAACAATTGAGCTCCCAGAAATACAGTGAGATGACCACCTTTTGTACAAGCTTTCTTGTTAATCTCGGCCTCCTATGGCTTTTGGTAGAGCCAGCAAGGATTTATGGATGTGTTTCTTGTACTAACTTTGTGTGAGAACAGAATATCAAAATAAATGAAAAATTTAGGTAATATTTCCAAACGTTTTATCTATTACATACTAAATGCTCAGATGTTAGTTCTATCAGGGGAAAATACTATAAATAAAAATAATAACAGAGGACACATTTTTTGTATTTAGCAGCCACTACCAATTCCTTACCATAGTAAATCAAGACAGAAACAGAATCCACTCAAATTATAAGATTTTCGAATACTATTCACTTTTTCCCCTTTTTTTAGTTTAGACCAAGAATGGTCATAATGTACATTGTTTTTCAAATGATACCATCTATTCATGGTTATCCTACTGCCTACTTTTGAAATCTATCTCTATAAACTTTATATAGGAATATAAATTGGACTTTCAAGCGATACTATTTGCTTTGCAGCATTTTTGCCCCAGGCCTTCTCTAAATTTAAAGGCTCTATAGAGACTTATAGGCTGCATTTGAAAATGCCATCTGGTTTAATATGTTTAGCTTTTCTTCCTTAATGAAAACATGTTCCCTTTATACGCAAGTCTAAATTCTAAAATTATAATTGCACAATGTTAAGGTATATTATGATGAAAAGTCATTTTATTAAACAATATTTTTTCTCAGTGCTAAGGATGACACATATATTTCAGATCTGAAAGTTTACAATATTCCCATTCACAAGAGCACTGAAGCCAGCAAAGACGAAAAGGAGGTAATCTAATTTAATGGTTTGCAATTATAGTTGATGAAGAAAGTGTTAATTGGGAAAAAATAACTCAGATGACTTCCTGTTGGGATAAAAAAAAAAAAATCAAGAAAGTGAAATAAGCATTCTTGCCTACAACTTTTTCTTTGTCATACTGACAAAGTGGCAAAGCCATAAGCCAGACATATGTTAAGGAGAGTATCAGGCAAATGAAGTCCCATTCTAAAAGTGAACCTAGATTGCTTGAAATTATGTCTTTTTAAAAGGAGCAAAACTATGAGCGAATATGTTTAGGCTGTTGTAATACTGACACTAAATGTGGTATCATAGCTCATGAAAATAGAAATAAAATGAATCCCTACATCAAATGTTTCAATGTAAACTGAAGAGCCTATTCTATTTCACCAATTTCCAATAATGTGCAATTTTGGATCATGAAAGGTCATAATAGGATTTTTTTTGTCACACTGTGAGATGATGCCCAAAATATAAAATACTATTGCAAAAGACATAATTCAACTTTCATTCATGATCGATAACTATCAATTTCATTGTGACAATAAAAGATTGATATTTAATATGTATTTCCATTAAATAGTATATAGACTGAACATGGATGTAGAGAGTTTTGACCTTGCATTGTGTTGGTAAACTGTCTTCAGGTGATAGATGAAACTCATTCACAGTGTAATAAGGCATCTGGAAAATGTATTAGCTCAAATTCTCAGAAAGGTAAGAACTGTTTTTCTCACTGAATCAAAAAATTGTATAAAATGGTAAAATGGAGATAGAAATGATTTGGGTCTAACAAGGACTGTAACAAGCCACTGAGCAGGACCAGTGTAGAATGTTTGGTAAGATGTCAAAATGACATGGACATTTGATAAAGGGAATAATAAAGAGATACCTAAGAAAATAAGCTATGAGAAATTTTGTATGTTTTATGTTGGATTCAAGAACTGATTTTTATGCAGCCTAAAAAATATCAGGGTAGTATTGTTTTAGCCTAAAAAAAAACAAAAAAAAAACAGGATAGTACTTTTTTAGTCTACTAACCTGAGTGAAATCATTAAAATTAAAATAAAGGTGCCATTCAACACTCATTCCTGCCACAGGACTTTATTTGCCCTCTTATTATTATAGCACCAGGGCAGAAAGGACTATGCCACATTGCTAGCCTCTGGATTTACATGGAAAAGCGTTGCCATCTCGAGACAGTAATGATGGTCTATTTAGATGGCATGATGTGTACTTTTCAGATCTCACCTGGGGTCCCCAAATACTTAATAAAAGCACCCCTTCATTCTCAAACATGTTCCAATTCCAAAAACAGGTCATTATACATTTAGGCATGACTTAAGCACTTCCCAGTAGGCTCCACCTTTGGGGCTTACTATTTTAACATAAGAATTTTGGGGGGACACAAACATTCAGACCATAGCAGATACTAATCCATTCATTAAGGCTCCAGCTTCATGATCTGATTACCTCCCAAAGTCCCCATCTCCAAATACCAACATTTTGGGAATTAAGGCTTCAACATATGAATTAGGGGTGTGTGTGTGTGGGTGGGCGGAACACAAACATAAAAACATTTGGTCCATAGCAATAGGAATAGAATTTCTTGTACAACTGTCTCAGCTTCTGTAGAATGGTAATAATAGCACCTACTTTTTCCAGTATATTCAGACTATTGGACATGTGACAATGAAGCCCTACACAAATCATAGAAACCATCCTAATCTCACACAACTCTAGAAATATTCTGTGTAATAAAATGCAGATATAATGAGGCTCCATATTCCTGCATAAATACTCAGTCTGATATTTGGTGACTAAGGCAAGGATACAGAAAATAGAAAATGAATCCACTATTTTTTTTTTTTTCCCTCTAAAGTTACTCATTTTGCTGATTTTAGGGTTTCGCTTACAGGGTCCGCTTTACAGTCAGGCTGTTTGCACATCAAATGAATTAAAGATGAGCTGGTAGTGTGTGTCCTGCATCTGCCTCACCGAGGAGGTGAAATGTGCTGCATAGTCCAAGGACCTGAGTCAGTGCCCCTTAGAACAAGAGATGTCACCCCCTCCACTTCTGTGTTTTCTCTCTGGCCAAGTGCTGATGCAGCATCATGCATCTGACCCTCGGGCCCTGTTTCCCGTGTCCAGGGGCTTGAGCACAGCTCTTTTGCCAGCCTATTCTCTCATTTGTTCTTTGTTCAATTCTGCTCATATAGATTCCGTTAGACAAAGCTTACATGAACAGCGTTTGGGATGAAAAGTGTCAAAGGTATTCAAAGATTTGAAAGAACACCTCATTTGACCTTTTCTCCCTTTAGTTGCATTTCACCCAGCAGTTGCTTTCTACCACCAAGCCTCTGAAATCCAGCAGCTCTCCCTGGGCCTTCTGAGAAATGAGTCCAGGGTAGTGTCTCACTCTAGCTAGACTGTGCACATCATAACCATTGATGCAGCTCCCTGCTTTTCATCTCTGTGAATAAAAGTGGCCAAGCCTTTGTTAGTTAAGCTCTCCTGGTTGACTAAATGCCACAGTCATATTTCCCAAAGATGTTCAGAGGGGAATTGAAAGGGCTCAGACTAGAAAAAGGCAAATAAAATCAGTGAAGAGTGACAGACAAGTCATCCTGAGTCTATTATTTGCCCATATTTAAATTTTGGAATGCAAAATTCTCAGTTCTACCACAATGCAGTTACCTCCCCGAGACCCATAAATTCAGACGCAGTTGAACCTAAATCTCAGAGTCATGGTGTGGCTGACAATAAAAAGGCCAAGACAGTTTGTAGTTGCATGAAATTTGACATCTCACCTTTTCCTTATGTTGGGATAGAAATTTAATTGTCATTTTTAAAAAATTAAAGTTAAATGCAATCTATATTCATCAATACTGGAGAGTAAAAATAAGCAATAAATAGTTCATTTTAACGATGTTTTTAAATCCATCACACATTTTGGTTATATATTCTCAGAGTTAGTAGGGACCTCGAAATTTCTTTAGTCTTACCTTGAAAGTCTTCAAGATAAGAATTTATGATCTCTTTTAGCTGTTCTTACAAAGAGAAATGTTGACCTGAAAGCTATTAAATTTCATCATTTCTCCCAGATTAGGCAGATCACTTCTGAACAACATATATGAGGTATGATCAAACAATACAACGAATATTTAAATAAAAAACAATTTATTACAGTAAAAGGCACATTGACCTTAATCCCCCTCAAAATACCACCCCCCCGCTTGCTTCAAACACACTTATCCTATCATTCTTGCCACTTTCTGAAACAGTTCTGGAAGTCCTCTTTCTTGAGTGTCTTTAGTTGCCCTGTCATTGCTGCCTCGATGTCTTGAATCATTTTGACTTTGGAGACGAGCCAGAGTCTCATGGTGCAAGATCTGGTGCATAATGTGGATAAGGACACGCCATAATGTTTTATTTGGCAGAAATTGCTGTACCAGAAGCAATGTGTGACACGGATTGTTGTCATGATGGGGGATGATCTACGGCACGTTTTAAAACATACCTTCTTTCAACCGTAGCTCACACCTGACTGATTGCACCAAACAAGTTGAAACTTGTCACACAGTTACTAAAATTCAATGTGCCACTTCCCATATTGAAGATCCCTGCCGTTCCATTGGATGGCACTTGGCAGCAGCATTCCCCATATTTTTGGATTAGAATAGGAAAGGCTCCATGTCACACATTACTTTTGGTAAGGCAATTTCTATCAAATAAAAACATTATGGTGTGTCCTCATCCACCTTATTTAACTGTGCAACTTCTGGCCCTTCCCCAAAGTCAAAATGACCATGAAAGGTAAATGTTTTGAATTGACTCAGGACATTGAGGCAGCCACGGCAACATAACTGAAGACACTCACAAAAGAGGACTTCCAGCACTGCTTCAGAAAGTGGCAAAAGTGATGGAATAAGGGTGTTCAAAGTGAGGGGTAGTATTTTAAGGGGGTTAATGACAATGTGTCTTTTATTGTAATGGATTTTTAAAAATTTAAACATTCACTGTATTTTTTTTTTTTTTTTTTAATGAGGGCAGTATCACTGGCCCTCATATGTGGGATCTGAACCAGAACCGCTGGCGTCCCAAGCCAGCTCTTAACCACCATGCCACTCGGCCGGCCTCACTGTATTTTTTTGATCACACCTCATCCATATTTCCTTTTTTGCTTGTAGAACACTATTGAAAAACATGTCAACAAAATAATGCAGCAAACATCATTATATTTATCACTCAGAATTAGCCAAAGTTAATTGGCTGTTGTATTTACTTCAAATTAATTTTAATATAAAAGAGACAATAGAAAAAGTGAAATTTTCTTTGCAGTCCTCTCCAACCCATTTCTGTCACTTATTTTTCAGGAGAAATAATTGCTATAAATTTGATATGTATGATTTTAGTCCATATTTATGTACTTTAATATTCACTTATGAATACATAAAATAGTTTTATTTGTTTTTTGTTTGTTTGTTTGTTTTTAATGTGTTTCTTGCACCATAGGCATGTTTTTACAACTGTGGTTTGTTCTTGTGTTGATATTTATGTGTTGTGTTGATATTTATGTTCTTGTGTTGATATTTATGTGTTGCCACATGTTGATCTAGTTCATTTATTCATTTTAACTCTTATCCTGTGGTAGTTTACTGTGTGATTATAGCATGTCTTATCTATCCATTCACAATCATTGTGTACTTAAGTGGTTTCCATTATGTTTTAAGCTAACAATGATGCTATAAACATCAGTGTTCAAGTCTCCTAGACATGAAATTGCTGGGTTGGTAGCAGTATTCTCAATTTTATTGGAAATTATCAAAATCCCTATGAAGTGTCTATAGTAAACTAAATTTCTTTCAACAGTGTATGACAATTCCTGGTATCTCACATTTTCACTGATAACAGGCAATTTGTAAATTTTTCAGTCATATGAGTGGGGAAAAAACATCTCCCTGTTGTTTGCCTGATTAATAGCAAAGTTAGCATCTTTTTATAGGTTTATTTTCCAAATGACTTTCCTCTTATGTGAAATGCTATTTCTTATATGCATGCACTGCTCATATTGGGCTATTTGATATTTTCTTATTGATTCAGGAAGTACTATCTACATTTGGATATTTACCTTTCCTCAATGATAAGCTATATAAATGATAACATGCCATCTCTCACTGTTTGGAATTTGACTATAAAAAATTTAGTATTAATTAATTTCAGTTTTGTATATTCAAATTTATTATCTATCCTTTATGTGTAGTATTTTCTTTTTATGTTGTTTTAAGAAACTATTTCCTCCCAAGTCATAAAAATGTTCACATATATTATATGTTTTACATGCCTTTATTCTGCAATTTTTTAACCTATATTATTTTAAAGTAGGAATTTTTCTCTTTTTTATATGGACAAATTTTTTTTCCCCTGAATAATTATCTATGTGATAATCTTTCAAATACAGAATAATCACATTACCTTGAGTCTTCTTTCTTCTAGGTGTAACATCCCCTGTTTCTTCACCTGCTCCGCCTTACAGTTTTTAGTCCTAATATTCTATTGCTCTCCTTAGAGTATGTCCCAGCTTTTATATATGTTCATGAATATGCCAAATAGAACTTTACTGAATAAATTAGGTTACGATTGATTTCTTCAATGTAGAGCAAATTTACTCCTCCTTTGCTTCAGAAGTTGTATTGCTCTTAATACAGCCAAAATTCCAATATATTTTCATAGTCGTATTACACATTTGAGTCCTTCTAAGCTTCTGAGAACTAAATTCCTTTTATCCTTTTTTAGTGGTCTACTAAAAACAGCATTTCTTCTTCCAATCCATATTAAGTTTGCTGGAATTCTGTGTATTGGTATTTATTTAATTAATATTGATTACATTTTAATTTTAAATCATAATATATGGTATCACTCTGACATGGATTAGCTAAATTCTGATTTTGTCACCTAATATTTGTCCCATTTTACAAGTTGTGTGTGTGTGTGTGTGTGTGTGTGTGTGTGAGAGAGAGAGAGAGAGAGAGAGAGAGAGAGAGAGAGAGAGAGAGAGAGAGAAAGAGAAATAACTATTTTCTTATTTAGAAATCTAGCTCAATGCCTGAAACATTATATGAAGTTGGTAATTTTTTTCATATCCCAAAGTATCTGTAAAATGGGGATTGCAATCTCTGTCTCTCACTGTTTGTATATTAAATTAGATAATATATATGAAGACCCAGTACACAGTGTCAGGCTGAAAATTAGAATTTGTTCAGTTTTAATTTCATTCAGTCTTAAACTACAAGAGATTGTGGTGTGTGTGTGTGTGTGTGTGTGTGTGTGTGTGTGTGTCTGTCTGTCTGTCTTACTTGCTTTTAGTTGGGAAAGAGATGCTATTGGTCTTTTGCCTCCCTTCATTTCCCTTCTTGCTCTCTAGCTGTCCTCAAAACTATCTGAAGATATTCCCAGGTTTTCAGTGGACTTTGCTTTGCTATTTCAGCAAAGAGATTTTCCTACTTTTCTCCCCATGAGTAATGACCTGCCATTGCTTCTATTCCCTCATATTCCTGCTACATCACACTGTCTACATTATCTGTTAAACTAGATCAAAACATGGCTAATAGATAATAGCTATTATTACCATATAATTCACCAAAGCTAATAATTATTTAATTACTTCCCCCATGTAACATTTTGAAATAAGAGAGACATAAAAGATGAAAGAAATTTTAGTATTTGAGAAGACATACATATATATTAATATATGCACATTCCATATACATTTCTTTTGTTGAGCTGTGGTAATAGGCTGAAATTTCCCCACTGTTTCTCAAATAAAGTTTAATGGACAATTTCAGTTCTGAATACTTCAATTTAACATCCCAGTGAAATAAGTAGAAATAGATTTTCTTAGACTGATTGTGATTTTGACACATTATTCAATAAAAGCAGAGCCATAAGCTGTCTGAATAGTTTCAGCATGTGCACTGGAATAAGTTATGCATCCACGCTGAACCCATCTCCACCCACCTATCCCTCCAAAAAGAACAAGGAAATTAAAAGATTCTTCAAAATTGGTAGGGCTGGAGAATAAATGAGTTTGGGAATCTGTGCCATTTGAATGGTCCCAGGGGTCTCCGTATTGTCCCTGGGCAAATCTTGGCATCTTTAGGCTTAATTGGTGTCTCACCCTCAGGGATTTGTATTGAATTTTCTACTCTGTTGACACATTTGAACAGTGTTGGAACCAATATTTGAAAGGGAGCTTTAATCTCATGAAGGTGATGAAATACTGTCATCCTTAGACAAAGCGTCTGTCACAACAGGTTCGGAACAAAACAACACTGCGTCAGGTGCCAGTTAGGGGCTGCCTCTCAAGCTTCCCTTTGTACTTCTCAGGTGTTCTCATCTATGCATGCAGTGGAGTGCGTGTTTGCTTACTTTTCAGTATTTGTGCAAAACTTTTGATTACAAATATGTGTATACAAATGTGGACTCATTTACACATACTTCATAACAGACTCTATAAAACATACGTTCCTAAATTAAGTATTAGATTCTTGATTACTCTCAGATTTCTACTTTCTGAAAGGACACGGAATTTTAAATTTCACTCCCTTGAAATTGAACAAGTGTTTGTCAAATGATTTATTTCACTTAAATATCAACAACTTTATGGATTATGCCTGGCATTTCTGTTTTCAATGTTAAAGTTGGTTGTTGAATTGATGGCTTATTAGAGTCTGTTAATATATCAAACATGTTTTGGTAGACCTGAGATAACGATATGTCTGCAGATGTGTGACTTCTGTGGTAACCATCAGTGATAAGTGTCACTTTAGTTTTATTCTACTTTACAAGCTCTCTTTTTCTTTTTACTTTTTAAATACCTATACAATGTGATAACAGATCCTTGTGAAATCAGTAAAATGGACAGGCAATTAAATTATCTTGGCAGAAAACCATCAGTGTCAACATATTCGATGCAGTCATTCATTCATTTACTCATTCAACATGTACTTTTTGATAAATGATTGATTCAAGTATATCGATATGCAGCAAGTATGGGCAAAAATGTGTGGGATATAAATCTTAACATCAGGGAAAAGACTTATTGGAACACACATACATGGACACATGTACGTATGTAACTACAATGGCTTTATTATAAGTACACTATAAAAGAATGGACATTGTTCCAACATTTCTTCCAAGAACAGGAAACAACTTCTAGGCTGAGGGGATCATGAAACTCAGATGGTCAGAATTACATTGAAATTATATCCTGAATCAGAGATCGGGTCCAAGTGGCAGAAACAGTGTTTGAAAAAGAGGCTATTTCTATGGCATGATCAAAGACACAATGTGTGCAAGTTCAGGAAATTTTCAGAGACTGCTAAACACTTCAATTTCGGAACTATAATTTGGTTGAATTGCAGAAGGGAAAAATACAGGTTGAGTACATACAGGGAAGCTTTGTGGACTAGATTTAAAAAGTTCAGACTTTATTTGAAAGATTGAAGGGAACTTTGAAAGGTTTTGGAGCACAGGAGACCTGATTCTTAAAAGATCAACTTGGTTGCTTTGTGTGAAATTGATTGTGGGAGGGACAATGAAAGTGAGGAGAGAGATAAAGTAGGCAGCTACTGGTGTTAGCTGTGTGAAAGGCTGTAAACCAAGGTGTTTACCAGGGGTAAGCAGTTTATAAATAGGAGGCATTACACAGGTTAAAAAAGAATAACAACACATAAGGTAGAATTAAATGTTACTCTGAGGTTTCAGGTCTTGATTTTTGTGAGCCAGGCTTTCATTTCCTACTCCATTATTTGCTAACTGGTGGGTACTTGTGCAAGTTACATCTCCCTTCTTGTAGTTTCCTCATCTGAGAAATGAGGATGATAATAACAGTAGCTATATTATATATTATTGTGAGGGTAAATTTAGTTAGTACATGTAAAACTCTTAGAGTGGTACTTGGTCCATAATAAGATAAATAATGGGCAAAGTGTGATCTAACCCTATTTTGTTAAGTCTTCCACATCACACATGAGCAAGGCCAACTTTGTGGTTAAAGAGAGGAAGCAGCTTTCTGCACTGTAATATTACAGTGTACTTTTCAATACACCTTGTGTAATTCTACCCAAAAGCCTGTCCCACGTGACAAGATGGTAGCCAACATGCTTCTGGGTGCTCTTTGCACTGGTGTTCCAATGTCTAGCCATTACCGTAATTATATGAGCCATAAAGTTCAATTCTATAAGGTATATATGACATCACTGTTTTATAAGTTAACAAATGGGCTCAACGGGACTATCTGATTTATTTGAGATCATGTTGAGGAGTAGTTGTAGACCTGACTTGTTCCTTATCCACAGGCCCACACATTTATTCACAGAGGTTTAGTCCTCATTTCAGAGTTAGATAATTATCGAGCAATTAGTATAAATCTGTTTTGTAGTCTGTAATCAGAAGATCTAGGGTCAAATCCAAGCTCTATTATTATTCAGATCCTATCAGAAGCATCATAATTGGTTAGTAATAGAATTAGGGCTAGAGGTCAAAGCCTCCTGACTCTAGTATAGGGCTTTTAGCACAATATCTCATTGTTTTGGTCATTTTTAATGTTTTTGTTTGTTTGTTTGTTTGTTTTCCTTGTAGGAAAACAAAACAAAACAAGAAAACTACTAACACATAAGTAACACATCCCCACACACAACCAAAGTCTCTGTTTACCCACATAAATGTGAATAAAGAGCTAGTTTACTTTGTTTCTCTGCTCTTGCCTTCTTATGCTTTAAGAACTCACCCGTCCACAACCTGCATGCACACATGCAGACACATCACCTTGTTGGAGAGATTGTTCCAGGTAGAGCATTTATTTTGTCCCCCAAAATCTAAATCACAGCATAATTTTTGAGTACGAAAAACATTGATGAGCATTATTCTTCTTATGATCCTATGATAAAGAGGCAGAACATATATTGTGGGACTCCACTGCTATTCAGTTATGTAAATGGCCTGTAGCAATTGGTAGGAGCAGACCATTCAACCATGTCAAATTCCAGGGGCCTGTGCAGACACAATCTTGGAGCCGGGCAGCCTTTCCACCAATCTTTTACCACCTAGCTGTGCCTGTTTCAAGATGATAATTAGCATGACTTAAAATGTTCTCAGCCAAGAGCAATGCACTCATCTGTTGCTTTAACTTCCTTTGGGGCCTTTGCTAAGTGAATGACAAAGTTCAATTTTTATTATTTTGGCAGACTAGGTTTGAAATTTTGTTTCTCTAGGGAAATTCACTTAAGTATTTTAAGTTTAATTGTTCATGTATTAAAGCTGTCCGATGAGGTAGGGGCAACACTATTGAAAATGTTTTATTGTTGGTTTGGTTTTGGAAGCTGAACACTTAACCCTTCCTTTGTTCCTTCCTCCTTTCTTTCCTCCCTCCCCTCTCCTTCCTTTTTTCTACCCTCCCTCTCTTCCTCCTTCCCACTTCCTTCCCTCCTCCCTCCTTTCCTTCTCTCCTTCTTCTTCTTCCGCTCCATCACCTCCTTCTCCTTCTTTCTCTCTCTTAATCTGTCTCTCTCCCTCTAAGAAACTTCAGAATGTTCCATGGCAATGAATTTAGGTGGCAATTGTTCCAGTTACTCAGAATCAAAGATCTGAAATCCATTATAGAGAATTATATTTATTTATTTATTTATTTATTTATTTATCTATTTATTTATTTATTTATTTTAGCTGAGCTCAGTGGCTGCTCAGCTCTGGCCAGGAATCCAACCAACAACCCTGTTGCTCAGAGCTTGCACTCTTGAGTGAGCTCTTAACCAACTGAGACACTCTGTCGGCCCTTATAGAGAATTTTATTTGATTTGAGAGAAAACTTTTGGAAACTTGCCCCAATAACCTTTAGTAATTTTAAATTTATGTTTTATTTATCCAATTTTAAAAAATAACAGAACTTTTAAAATTCACACCCATAACAAACACATATGCAATGCCCATAATTACCCTATATATATATTCATGTTGTTTTTTCTTTTCTTTTGATATAGATAATTTCTCATTAGCTTTATCTACAGCACTGGTGAAATGACTGCCACTCTATCAACAAGAGATACATTGTATACATTTAAAACAAATGTACAATTAATTTCAAAAGTGGTCCCTATAACTAAATGCCATATCTACCCACAAACATTGATTTTAAAAATATGTATCATATATTTGCAAATATATGTATACACACATACTTCCATATCTTATATATTAAATATATTTAAAAATTGATCAAATGTTCATAAAAATAAAAATTCTAGAGAAAAAGATCATGATAATCTGATAAATAATATTATGAGGTATTTTGGGGAACAAACTAATATGTAATCTATAAACATATAAACATTTATAAATAGATTGAAGGCTAATTATTCTCATAAATCAGACAAGACATTTTACATAATGCAGTAAGTCACTAACAAGGTCAATGTTATGCAAAATTAGAAAATATTTTACAGTAATTGTTTTATCATGCATCAGCTACCACTACCCTTAGATCAGAAGACAGTAGAGATACATATGATAGTGTTGGCTGACAATTTGCAGATTTCAGATAATCAAGTAAAATTTACTTTAATTACAAACTGGATAAATAATCAGCTCATGATTTCTCTATCAGTTTTTCAGCCTGGTCTCTGTGTGAACTTGGAACTTCCTTGGTGGAACCTCAGAGGAGGCCCTGGCCTGGACAGAGTCAGTGGCAGTCCTTTCCAGTTCAAAGCAGGGCACCTTGGATTTGACCCGTTTTATACATTCAATTTTATATAAGATTATTTAAAAAAAAATAGAGATCTCTACTATTAAAACAGTGCTAAAAACCAATAATCCAAATACTAACTGCAGTGACTTTTCCTTTAAAACCTCTAAACACTTTGTGTTGATGAGTAAATTCTGAACCTTTTTTCGAGGTTTGAGGAACCCACTATCTTTTCTCCTGTGCCTGCTTTCTAAGCTCCCAGCAAATTGAAACTGTGTTTCCTCAGTGCTTTCTGGAGATCCCAGTTTTTAAATACATTGCTTTCTTTCCTTGGACTTATCCTGTCTTTGACTTTTCCCAGTGCTATCTCCTTCTCCTCTAGTTTTTTTTGTGTGTGAGTCTGTGTGGATTTCTCCAATTTTTTTTTTTTATAACACACACATAACATTTTATATATATATTCCCTCTTCACAAATGTTAACTATAAGCATGATGTTATAGAGCAGACCCTTAGAACTTTTTCAGCTTGAATGAATGACTGGAATCCCAAATGTATAGAATAGCAACTCCCCATCTTGTCCTCTCCCCAGCTGCTGGCAACCACCCTCCATTCTATTCTCTGCTTCTATGAGTTTGACTCCTTTAGATACCTCATATTACTGGAATTATGTAGTATTTGTTCTTCTATGGCTGGCTTATTTCACTTATTATAATGTCCTCAAGGTTCATTCATGTTATGGCATCTGACAGAATTTCTTCATTTTGTGCCTGAATAACACTCTTCCTCCAATTTTTCTTTAGTCGTGATTAACAAAGCACTTACACAGGCCTTGTTAGAGCTCCTAGTGTTTAAGTATTTATTCAACTTCATTGTGTTTGCCTATTTTCGTCTCTTTTTCCCTTTCTAATGTTAAAGCTCATTCAGTTCTGTGTGTTGCTCCTAATATAGTGCTTAGCACATATTACACAGTCAATGAATGGTGTCCCACTGATGAGGATCTTAGGAGCATTTTTGGAAGGGAGTGTGAGAATGGGCCAGCTTTCTTTTTTTCTTTCTTTTTTTTTAGCTGAGTCATCCTGCCACCTGTTGGCAGCTCAGGTCAGGCCAGGAATCAAACCGGCAACCCTGTTGCTCAGGGCTCACACTTTTGAGCAAGCTTTTAACCAACTGAGCCACTCAGCTGGCCCTAAGGGCCAGCTTTCTTAAGTCCTTGACAATCAAGTACTTAATGAATAGCTACTGAGCCTTTGGAACTCACTAAAGGAGAATTTATTGGATGGTTATTAACTGTAAACACCTCTAGGAAGCAGAAACAAAAGGGAAATGCGCTGTGAGGTGAGGTTAAAATCTATTATGCTCCAAGTCTCAGATTGGCCACTGTTTTCCATCCTGGCTGCACATTAGAATAGCTAGTAACTTTCAAATATAATTGATAGCTCCCCACTCTAGACCAATTTAATTAACAAGTTGGAGGAGGGGTGTATGGTCTGAGCATCAGTCTTCTAAAAAAGCTCTCAGATATTTCTATTTTAAACCCAGGCTGAGAACCATGGACACAGTATGACCAGGTACTCAGTCTCTTCAAAGTACTCCATTCTTGTTTGGGGACTAGAAGAGACTCCTTGCTAAATGCTAAGGACTAGAGTAGCATTTCCTGCTCCTGAAAGAATATTTTAAAAAGCAGCAACTGACCATTGTTGGGATCAGTGGCTTAAAGAGCCTCAGATATAGGGAGGTAGAATAGCACATACCAAAAACAGTCACCAGAAGCTGAAACATATTTTTCTCCTGCAATGGGGGTAAATATTACAGTATCAGTGATTTAACAGTGGGGCAAAAATCTAAATAATCAATATGCAATTTGTATTTCTGGGATATTGGCCAGGACACTGGTGAAAGCAGTAAAAATTCATTAGACTATGTGGAATGAATGTAGAGAGAGAAAAATCAAACAAATGTATCTGCTGTCCAACATGAGCTACTAACAAATATAACTGCATTAATAAGAAATATAGAGATGCATATCAACAATCATAACTTGAAGTCAATATGCATAAAATTAAAGCAACATGGACGGTAAAATACTTTCAATTTTAAAATAATTGTTAAAGGGATTAAATTTAGAAATAATAGTCAACAACAAAAAATAAATATATTCATTAGACATTGGTAATATAAGAACAAATTGCTATAATGAAGAATCACGTATAACATTTCATAGTAAAAATATTGTCATTTAAATTCCAAACAAATTCTCAGTAGATATGGCTGATTCCAGACTGGACAAAGCAAAAGAATATTTAGTGAATTGATACATTTACTGAGGGAATCACACAGAAGCTAGCTCAGAAGGATGAAAATTAAGTGGAAAATGTGAGAGAAGGATTTAGAAATGAAGACTAGACATATCAAAAGGCCCTCTATTTTTTGGATAGGAGTTCAAAAGAATAGAAGAAAAGGAAAAGTAGAGAACCAATATGTGAAGAGAATTTTCTAGAAGGGAAGATCAGAACTTTGAAATTGAAAACTTTTATCAAATGTCCACAGGATAAAGGAAATAGATCAATATCTAGACTCATCATAGCAAAATATATAACGTACTGAATAAAGAGAAAATATGAAAACTAGCAGGAAGAAGAATGTGCCTATGATGAAATTTAAATTGAAAACAGACTTCTGATGAATAAAAATAGAGAAATATCCTCAAGTGCTAACTTAACATATCTGTCAGCCTAAAATTCTAGTAAGCAAAACTTTCTTCAAAGAAAGAAGCCTTAAAAAATACATTTTTATATAGACCTAGGCTATGAGAATTTATCATACATAAACTTCACATCATGAGCTACTAAAGAATTTATTTTAACAAAAAAAGCACACTGAAAGGAAAAGTATAAAATAAAAGAAATGGTGTGCATATAACTAAAACAAAAAATTGTATATCATATATATGTGTGCATATATACACAGACATAACAATAATATACAAATTATACACACACACACACACACACACACACACACAACAGTTTTTTTTTTTTTTTAAGAGGGCAGTGTCACTGGCCCTCATATGTGGGATCCGAACCAGGACGGCTGGCGTCCCAAGCCAGCTCTTAACCACTGTGCCACTCGGCCAGCCCCATATATAACAATTATTAACATATGTATTCAACTTACTGAGCTATATTCTATAAGGATAGCATACTCTTGACAGTAAATATACAAAAACAAGAGACTGAATCATACAAAGAAAAATTATAGGTTAAATGTTAAAAAATTTATGTTCAATGAATAAAATTTTTCATCATATATTAGAACCAGGTAGGGTTTATCCCAGCAATTAAAAAAAATTATCATGTTAAAGTATTAAAAAAGCAGATGAAAGCATCTCATTACATGAAGAAAATTATTTATTCAAATTCAATTCTTATTCGCAATGGCAAGAAAACTTTCAGAAAACTAGAATTAGGTAGAAACTTTATTAAGAAACCTCATGAAGAGGATCTATTGAAATTCAATAGCAAATATACTTAATGGGAAACCTTTAGAAGAACTTTCAGTATTACCAGAAAGAAGTGATGGATGCCTGCTATCACCTCCAGTGTTCAACACTGTACTGGAGATGGACACTTTTGAAATAAGTATATTGGGTTTTGAATAATAGAAGCAACATAATGAAACTGCCTGTAAAATTCAGGATAACCTAACGACAAACTATTATCAAATTTAGTAAGTTGAAAAAGTAAAAATAGCTTACAGAATTCAAAGACGTTCCTATGCAGTAGTAAACATCATTTAGTTAATATAAAGCTAAAATGTTTAGAACAGTAACAAGCACAGTAAAGAAAATTATATACCTGTTAATGGAATTGTTGCAACAAAACCTACTGAAATGTGAAGATATAACAGTTTCATTGATGAAGAAACTTACTATGATAAATTTCCTTCATTTTAACCAGTAAATTCAGCTTTATGCCTATATAAAATATGCAGGATTTCTTTTTCTTTATCCAATTAAATAAGGTAAGCTTAGACTTCAATGAAAGTAAATTACCAAGGAGACATAAGGCAATTTTGAGGAACAGTGAGTGAGATATTTATTATTTATTATTACTGTTAATTATGTCATTGGCCTAGGTAAAGACCAATACAATGAAGTAGAAATTCAGAAAAATACCCATAGAAAAAACTTGATACATGAGACAAGTGTTATTACACATCTTTGGAGAATAAATTGTTATCAATAAATGGTGCCAAAACAATTGAATATTCATGTATAAATTTTCAGCCTCCTGAGTAATAGCATATGTAAAATTAAATTTCAGATGAATAAATTACCTCAATGTAAAATTCAAACCATTAAGTATTTCAGTAAAATATAGCAAAATCTTTATGATATTTGAGTAAGGAATAGTTTCTTAAACACAACACCAAATGTACTGTTAGGCAATACATTGATAAAGTTGATGCAATTTAATCTATTCAATAAGACAATTTTGTAGAAAACATTCTTTTTTTTTTTTTTTTTTTTGAGGGCAGTGTCACTGGCCCTCATATGTGGGACCCAAACCAGGGCTGCTGGCTTCCCAAGCCAGCACTTAACCACCGCGCCACTTGGCTGGCCCTGTAGAAAACATTCTTAATGTATATATTTAACATAGGAGTAGTGCCCACTGGATAAAGAATTCCTAGATATCAATATGATCAGGACAAACAAGTCAGTATGAAACAAGTCTCAGAATATGAACATGTAAGAAAATCAGAAAGACAAATAAAAGAGCCTCAAGAGCACCAGAAATTAGTGAAATGCAAATTAAATGAACAAAGTCCTGCTTCACACTATCAGACTGGTAAAATTTCAAAAGTAAAATAAGATTAAAAGTGTCTGACTTTACTAATTGTGGACAAGTGTGTGGATAAGAAAAATGTCATTTAA
Source organism: Aselliscus stoliczkanus (assembly GCA_033961575.1). Lineage (NCBI taxonomy): Eukaryota > Metazoa > Chordata > Mammalia > Chiroptera > Hipposideridae > Aselliscus > Aselliscus stoliczkanus. The sequence continues at coordinate 52,026,463 of CM066730.1, read as the reverse complement.
TAGAGCATATATTTGTAAAGCCACAGTTGAGGTCAATTTGGTATTATAAAGGAAGTTCAAATACATGCACTGACCCTGACCAATAATCTATGTTTAACAAGCTTTCCAGGTTATTCATATCTATGATGAAGTTTGAGGAACACAGCTCAAGAGAAAGCTTTGTACATAGTCATAAAGAAATATATAGGTTTAGGGATGTTCTTTGCAACATTAAGTGTATTAGAAATAAGGGCCCATTGGTTTATATATGGATTAAGTAAACCATGTTACAATAGAAAAACAAAATACTATAACACAATTAAAATGAATAAAATAGTGGACATGTAGAAGAACAAATGCATCTCAAAAACATAATATAAGGTCACATAAAAAAGATCAAGGCATAGTTCATCATTCATTTTTAAATTTTATTTAGAAACTCACACATAAAATTATCATTTTATGTAAACATTGGAGTAAAATTTATATATCTGTATATCTATATCTATCTCCATAGGAACTATGTGCTCTAACCTGAGGATACTGGCTACTTTTGTTAAGGATTTGATAAAGGATACTCTCAGGGATTTTAAACTTTATCTGTAGCATTATATTTCTTAAAAGCAAACAAACTCAAATATATGATGTTAAAATGCCCCAATATTAAGTTTCGTTAAAGAAAAGTTTTGTTAATGAGTGTTAATTATGTTGTTTTCTTTATATATGAATGTTTGAATTATTTCAGAACTAAAGTAATAAAACAAGAAACATAAAATCTCAACTCCTAAAAAAAGTTTTAAGGATCAGATAAAGCTTGTCACAAAGAGTCATGGGCAGAGAATTCAGACTATAACTCTTAAGCTTCACCTGGAAACTCCTGTCATTTTCTGGGCACTCCTCATTTATTTTCATGATAGGACAGGTTAGTAATTTGATAAAACACTAGCTGCTTCAACATTGAGTGACAGATTTCCCTTACCAGTTTACGTCATGAAATATTCACATGCACTTTGTATTTCCTTACACCAAAGGCTTAAAAAACAAAACAAATCCTGATTGTGCCCATTGAAAGTAAGGGTGACAATTAACCTGTGTGTGTGCGTGTGTGTGTGTGTATGTGTGTATGTGTATATATATATTTTTCTTAGCTGAGCCATTCTGCCACCTGTTGGCAGCTCAGCTTGGGCTGGGCATCGAACTGCGTATGTATATATATTTTAGAGCTGTGCCATCCTGCCACCTCAGTTGGCAGGTCAGCAGCAGCTCACGTCAGGTCCATATGGGAATCAAACAGGCGGCCCTGTTGCTCAGAGCTCACATTCTTGAGCCAGCTCTTAACCAACTTAGCCACTTGGCTGGCCCAACCCAAAATATTGAAAACCAAGCCAGAAGCTGAAAGTGGACCAGAAGTCAGAAAAGCCTTTATAAGACACACATTTGTGGTTCTCACAGTGAATAATGCAACTTTACAAATGGTTAAAAAATACAAACTTTGAGATCCCACCAATGTCTTCAGCGGGAGGAGGGAGAAGAGGGAAGGGGGGTGAGGTTTAGACCTGACTGGAAACTCTATAGGTGGGTTTGTCCTCTCTGGGCAGAGGTCACACTTTCCCTGGAGGGAGGTTTCCATATTTGCCTCAGATAACTTACCCTGCCTCATCCAACTGCATTCCCAGCGATAACGAGTAATATTTACCAGCCTCTTTGTTGCTCAACCTCTTGCTTCTTCCTTGGTTTCATTTTCCTCTTTCCTCCGGTTTTCTGAGGGATGACAAATATCCTTATGAGCTGGTACTTTTAAGCAGGCTATTAAATGAGGTCTGGCAGGCTCTTTCTGCTTCACGGACTCCTCTGTTCTGCGAAACACACATACGTCTCCTGCCATCAGAAGTGCAGGTATTTCCCAATGCAACAAACTCACTCTGTCTCTCTGTCTCTCTGTCTCTCTGTCTCTCTGTCTCTGTCTCTCTCTCTCTCTCCCCCCCCTCCCCCTCCCCTCCCCCCACCCCCATCCTTCTCTCTCCCCTCTGCCAGTTCACACTCATTGCCATACATGTATACATTCACACCTTTAGATTCCTCAGGCCCATGTCAAATACTAGTCCACTGTTCTCCACAGAGCTCCAGGGGGTGTATATCAAGTTCACAGAAGGGCCTCCATGGGGCTATTCTCACAATGCTTGAGCTAAGCATTAGACAATCTATCCTTCATCTTCAGAAAGAAAACACATAGGATGATGTATTGGGCACAGATATTACTGGTCTGAAATTTCCGATGATCAAAGAGACTCCTTATTAAGTACCTACTTGGATGAAGAATAGTGTGAAAAATGGGTTATTAGGAATGAGATAATGGGAAGGAATACATTTTAGTCTTTCCTACTCCTCTTCATTCCTCCTTCTTCAAGGTACCCCTTAAATAAAGAGCCACCTTGAGAAGACAAATTGAAAGGGCAGGGCATCATTTATCAGGAAAGAGCATTTCTGCCTAATGGCCCCTTGAGTAAAGTGTTTCTTTAGGACATTGCAGTTTGTGTGAAGGTAGGTTTAAAAGCCTGGTCATCAATTAGAAATCTACAGTCTTGCTGCCTAATCGCTCTTTGTACAGCTTCCTTTAGCAAGATAAAAAGACCATCAAAATGGAAAATGAGACTTGCCAAACAATTTCAGCACTTCCCCTAGGCCACACATACTCAATACTGTCAGGCCCAGCATTTCTGAGATCCTGGTAACATTGGGAAGGATTCCATAACATCTTGCATGGTAGCTGCTGTCTGCAATGCTGATTAAGGCAACAGACATCAGCAATGAGCAGTTAAGTACTGAAACATCAGTCCTAGAAATGACAAGTTTAAAATCAAAGTGACAGACTTGAAATATGTAAAGCCTTTTTTTTTTTTTTGTGGTGAGGACAGAATGAAGACTGAACATAAAAGTCAACATAGGATTTAATAAAAATTAAAACATACTGTTTTGGAAAATATACCATTAAGGAACTATAAAAATAAGCCACAGACTGGAAGAAAATATTTGCCCAATATATCTGTCAAAGGACTTGTCTCCTAGTTTATTAAAACTTTACGTCAATAAAATTGACATAATACAGACACACACACAAATACACCTTAGTTGAATATATGTAGTACTCTGTGCAAACTCGGATTTAAGAATCATGTCAGCCCCTGGAACCCAGCTCCTCCTACTGCCATCTGATAGTTATGACAAAGCTGGCTTGGTTCCTCCAAAATAAATGAACAGAACCTCCATAACCTATGGCACAGTGTCATGGAGGCTAACACAATTGTAACTGGAATCTCAGAAAGAGAAACACAGAAAAGACAACCAAAGAAATACTGACTGAAAATTTTGTAAATGGGCTAAAAAATGCTAACAGGCCTAAGAAGTTCAGTGAACTCCAAACTAGATAGATGTAAGGAAAGCCACACAGAGGTACCTTATTCATTAGTAACTCACCTTTTCATAAATGTTATATCTGTCTTCTTCACTTGTATATCTGAATGGTAGAAAAAATATACATAACTAGTCATATTGGTATCATTACAATTCAATGGTTACAGGCTTAGAAAGGTCATCACTGCAGCCCATGACTATGCAGTGAAGTTGGTGAATTCACTAAGGAAAAGGGGTTAAATAAAGAGAAATCTTAGACTTTGTTTAATTTAGAGAAAGTATACAATATAGAATTACAAAATACACCTTAATGTTTAATAATTTAATAAAGTTGTGTGTGTTCAATAATTTTTACATTCTCCATAAACCATGAAAGTACTGATATATTTCAAAAAACATGAATCTAAAATTTTATCTCTTCTAGAAATAAAATGATAAATAAATCTGGGTTTAGGTAAAATAGAAAAACATGGCATACATAACTTTCATCCTTAACACATTGTCTTTAAATATGGTTTTGCTAGTGATTTCTCTGCATGATTTAATTTTCAATGTAACATTTTTAGTGCTTTAAAAACAATACTGTAATTTTATATCTCACTTAGAAAAAATAGAGTATTTACTATTACAATGATAAAAGCACAAATATCAGTTTGAGGTCTAAGTTTGAAATGTAAAAAGAGTTGCTCAATTTAACTAAAATCACTCACCTAGAAAGCACAGAATCAATGTTGTGATTAGATTTGATAAGCAAATATATATGATCAAATAGCCCAAAGCAATACATTCAAGAGCATTTAAGGTACCCATACTACTTTTGCTTCTCAGAGTGGTATTGGAACTCACCTTCAAGGTGACTTACGATACTAAGCACAATATGAATAAAAACCATGATGTGTCCAAATGAAAATCTAATGGGATCTCAGAAACCATTCAAAATTCTTCTACAAGAAGAATTGAAAGCTAACAGAACAGGACTCAAGGGGCCAGTATTAGTATGGGGAAAAATACAAAGATGCAAAGGCGGATAGAAATTAAATTCCCTAAGGATTGTTGAGGGTCAATACAGAGAAACCAAGTCCATAGTTCAAGAGCTGGAAAAAAAAACAAAAAACAAAAAAAACACAAGAAAAATGTTATCTGAAAATGAGTTGAAATAAAAGAAACCAGGTGGGAAGAAAAAATGTGAAGGTTAAACTTTCACTACTACATAGCATGATAGAAGTTACAAGAGCACACTAATTTTACTGGCATCACAAAAACTTGCCATATGAGCTATAAAATCAGAGATTAAAAAAATATATTTATGTTGCCTAAAGAAGCCAGGCACAAAAGAATACATACTATGCTCATATATGTTTTGGCACACATGAATTTTTTGAACAAATAAAAGGCTAATAAATGGGAACAGAAACCTGAATTTTTGGTAACCTATGTGGAATGGGGATCTACCAAACAGGGACTAAGGGGAAAACGCTGAGGGGAGGGGAAAGCTCAATCTTGGACAGGCTGCTGGGGATCTGGATGTGTGAATTTATCTAAACTTGTTAAATTGTAGAATTTAATATATGAGCAACAGTATATATAAATTTGACATTAGGAAAAAAAAGTATAAGGATATTTAGGGTGCCTACAATAATACTGAAAGAATTGTAATAGTAAAGTCAGCTCTAGGCATTCCCCAACCTGGCCATACCACTTTTTGATGACTGTATTTCATTTTAGACACCACACACGCAATGCATTCCGGCATATGCATTTGTAGAGGATTATGGGAGAGGAGGATGGTTCTTAAACTATCATTATAGAAGAAAGAAATAAGTGAAAATACTTAGGATGGAGGATAGGATACACCTTCACAAGGGCCTAGTAAATGTTTTCAAACAATGGAAGAATAGTCATATGAAGCAACTAGATTAGTGATGTCTGAGACTAACAGACAAGGATAAATGGATGGAGTTTAAGCATGACAACTTTTTATTTTTTATGGGTGCAAATATGAAATCCATTTAAATGTAATATTTTAGAATAAATTCTGTATTCAACGGCAAGGGATGACTCAACTTTGTTTGTTTGTTCTTTTGTTTTAGCTGCACTAAAGGTATATCTTAGCTTTATGAAAGTTCCCACACTGCAGTCAACATAAAACCACAAATGTCCCATCAATTTAATAACAATAAAACAAACCTAAAATGGAGAACATAGGGGCAAGGGAAGGGGCTCTGTGCCAGGGGCATGGGGAACACTGCTCACAGAACCAGGCCTGATCACGGGACCCCCAGTATCACTGGTTCTATGAAGTGGGGGCTGGGTGCAGCACTATCCTGGGGGAACCACCGTTCATCTGTGTCCAGGAAGTACACTTGCTTCTTCCAGGGTGTGCTCAGCTCTGCGTGTCCCAGATCTTGTCCAACAGGCGAGAAGTGAGGGTCTTAGAGGATTTATAACCATCAGCTAGTAGCTCCTTGGTCCTTGCATCCCAGATATCATCGCTCCCCGTGTCCATGAGCTCATTCACATCAGTCTCCATCCCTGGGATCTCCTCTTCCTGGTGGTCATAGAGGCCAGTGTGTTGCTCCAGGATCCACTCGTCCAGGGGGAGGTGCTTCCAAGCTCCTTGTGTCCTTACTTGACCATGACCTTCCTACCTTTGGTGCCTCGCTGGGCTCTGGCCTGCAGCCCTCGGGGTGGGGGTGGGCGGATGGGGTGGGGGGTGGCGCGAAGTGGGGCTGAAAATATATGTAAGACCCTGGGCGGCGATGTTCTGCCCCCTGGAAGCCACTGTAAACCATGCTCGGTTGGGCTCCATCCTGTGCCTTTGCCTCCTAGAGGCTGGCTGGCTGCCGGGAATGTTGTAGCCGGATTGAAACATTGTGATTGACATGCTTTGTTCCCTTTAAATATGGAAGGGTTTTGTTGTTGTTTGGGTATTTCTATATCACTACACTGTGTAACAACAATTTTAATTTCCCTCTTGAGTCCTACAACGTGTACAATGAGCGATATCAGGAAACCAATTTGTTATATATGTACAAGAAGTACAATTTCGTTCTCTAAGACACTCAAATTATTTTTTTTTTTAAAGAAGAACATTAATTACCACTGTTTTGGGTCCAGCATGGCTAATTTGTACATGGATTTTCTAGAATATTGAGAATATCAGTGATGTCAGAATTTCTCTAGTAAGGCTAATTGGAAACTCATTACTGTCTGAGCCTGGGGAAATGTTATGGGATATGGTCCAAATTCTATCTAAACCCATGGCAGAATTAATATATATTAATGTCTCTTTTAACTGCCAAGTTAATAGACTACTATTTTAGTAGGAGCACTTCTAAATATATTTTCTGATTTCTGAGCAGTTTTGTTCTTATGAGTGGTTTAACCGGATTTATCATGAGGGCTGAGGATAGCAGCAGGAAATGGAGTGAGAGTTATCTGCTAATATTGGCTCAAAGGACACGGTCATGCCATTCTGTATCAAATCCAGGACATATCTAACATAGCTAGAAACATATTGGAGAGAAACATTTCATAATAAAACAAAGATGTTAGGAGAAATGTTTACATGTATAGAATCCAAGCAATTGAATTTGGATGAAATGTGTTTTCTCAGCAGAAGTCAGAATTTCGGGTAAATGCAAAAGTCATAACCAGATTCTAGAGCACTATTTAGCATCGCCTCGGAGGATATTTTATTAAAAAGTGTCTTCAGCCTATGATGACTCTCTCTTAATAATAATTTTGAATTTCAGTTTTCTAAAATGTTCTCAATTCAGAAGACTTCTTGATGTCACTCTAGGTTGTTAGCTGGTGTAGATTGTATTATTTGTCCGCAATTCCTCCTCTCTCCCCATCTTATCCATGGCTTCCCTGAGGGTGGAGTATACTTTCCTGCTCACTAATTTGTTTTGTCATGTGAATTGCTTTACACAATGGAATGTGAACAAAAAGAGCTTCAAGATGAATCTTTAGAGGTTTGGTAAAATCTGACAGCCTTCTTGGCGCTGCTGACATTGGTCATAAAGAATGCAGGCCCAGGGGCTGGCCGAGTGGCGCAGTGGTTAAGTGCTGGTGTGGGAAACCAGCGGCCCCGGTTCGGGTCCCACATATGAGGGCCAGTGACACTGCCCTCAAAAAAAAAAAAAAAAAAAAAAAAAAAATTCAGGCCCAGGAAGCCTTGATGTGAGCTCTAGAATGAAGATATTTGCAGCAGACCTAAACTTGACTCAAAGCCAGCAGTGTACTCTTGCTCAGCAGGTAATCCTACCTGAGATTTATCAAATTGTAGTTTACATACAAATCCATAAGCATGAACTAAATTATTCTTTTTGTATAAAGCGCTGAGATTTTTGACATTGGTTGCTATGCAGCCTTATCATAGCATCTGTGTTATCCAGAGCCTTAGTCTAACTAAAACATTGCTTGTTCCTAATGACTGGAGGCTTAGATACAATATGATAGCTCAACTAGAGCAGAGATTATTCATTCATTCCATAAATCTTTTTCTGTATAAGTACTGTGAGTTAGACAATGTGCACAGAATTATCAGTAAAACCTGGCATGGTCCATGCTTTCATGTAGCTCACTTTCTGTTTATGTAGACAATTATGAATCACAATATTGCAGATGCAAATGTCAATTTCCAACTGTTCAAAGGGCTACTAAAAGAGTACCTATTATATATGTGAGGTTTAGTCCTATCTAAAGATGGAGTACTTAAGCTACAGTACCATCATTTCTAGGTGTTAATTGATGAAAGAAGAGAGAAGATCATTCTAACAGGTACACAGTGTGTTAAACAGGGAAAATATAAAGGAACTAAAATTATGCCAAATTTGGGAGTGTGCAGGAAAGCAGAAAGAACATGATATGAGATGAAGCTGAAAAAGTATTCAACATCAAATCAAAATGAGCATTTTCAGCTGAATTTGGGATTTTGACTTTCTTCTGAGAGCACTAGGAAGCCATTGAAATGATGGAAGGAGCATGATAAATAATAGACTTTGAATTTTAAGGCTTTGATAGTCACTCAGGTGAGAGATTTTGTTAATTTGGACTAATGTGGTGACAGAGGAGATTTAAAAATAGACCAATGAAGATATTTATTAGGTAAAACCAAATTAAAGTCATGCAGTTGATTATAGGAATGAAGTAAAGGTTGGAGTTGAATTTCACTCCTATGTTTTTGGCTTGTGCAATTGGATGGAAAGTTAACAGTTGGCTTTAATACTTCAAAGTGTAGGTCTGTGTGTAAATTTAATGTTACTGATATTACTTACAAAACAAAAATATATTCATATATGGCTCCAGATTTTATGGTTGTATCTCTATATGTCCCCATTAAAAGAGCCAATGTTTTAAAAAAAAAAAAAAGTTTTTGTACAGAGAATCTTTATTGCTCTTCCTGTGTACAAAGCATACCAAATAAATTATGGGAACACTTCACTTCAAAAGTTGCACCCTTAAAGATGTTCAGGAAAAGCTCAACTTTGAAAAGTTAAAAGAAAATAGTAACGACAATAAAAAAAGAGAAAGTATGTCCTTTAGATTTCAGGAATTAATTTGGATATCTGCAGTGCTTTCTTTCAAGAGTTCGAAAGTGTGTGCAGAGAATAACTCTCAAAAATGTGTGCAGGGTCAAATCTCACTTTTCTTGGTCTTAGTTTCTGCACTCATAAAATCAGATGATTAGACTAAATTCTGCCAGTGGTCATAAATTTCCAATCCTAAATGATTATAAAAGACTAATTTCTGATCATATGATTTAGGATAATATTTCAATATGGTGGTGTGATAAGAGCAGCAGGTCTTTTGGACAATGAATTAATGAATCCCTTTGGACAGAAGTAATAGATAGAAATGGCTCTGAGACTCACTCGCTGACATGCAGATAGACACATTCTGGCTTACAGGGTTTGTCTGCTCTAGTTTCTTAACGCTGGTGGCAATCACTCCATATTCTCAAGCTTGCCACCAACTCCATTCTCTCTTCAGCCAGAGGTTCCATAAATCTATGTACTTAATGGGTGTAATCAAGCATGTTATATAGTGTGAATATTAAATAAGAAACACTTTAAGAAATGTATTCTGTGCAGTAATTTATATTGCATCATAAATTTCAAGGATATCTTAATTTTCAGATACATTTTTTTTCTTTTCAAGTTCAAATTCACTCAGTCATTGACTTATTTATCCATTTTTTACAAATTCACTGAGTGTTTGTTATGTGCCAAGAAAGATTCTCTATACCATAGGACAGAAGAGAAGAAAGGGAAAAAAAAAATAGTTCCATGGAACTTAAGCGATAATGAGTGGAGAAAGGAGCTATTGATATAAATATGATATGCATATTTGTATATGTATGAGTATGTAGGTATGCATGTGTTTATATATCAGATATCTCTGTCATAAAATAGAGCAGGGAAAGGAAATAGGGATAATGAAGTAGGTGACATATGAATATGTAGGGCACAAGCACCAGAGAGAGAAAGCAGCAAGCACAAGGTACCTGGTTTTGGAGCACAGGCATCATGTTTGTGACAAGCTGTGTGGTGAGAATAACAACAGCTGGGTGAGTGAGTGACATGGTGAGGAGGAGGAAATGGGCCAGAGGCACAGAGGATCCAGATCATGAAGGGCCTTGTTGACCATCATAAGAATTTCAGTGTCTTCCCTGAATGAGGTGCTGTATTAGACAATCTTGGAAACAGGTGGCACAATCTAACAGGATAACAGAGAAGCATTTATAGACAAATGGAGAAAGATCTAGATGTTAAATGGAAAAGACAGGTGGCCGTCACAAGCTTCTGAACCTGAGTTAAATGGTCACATTTTTAACGGATCTTGATTCTATCAATATTTTACATATTATTTATGTCAAGTTTGTTCATTATGTTATGCATATAATCTATTTTTCTTTCCAAATTGCTATTGGATACATTTATCTGCTCATAGAGATATTCTAAGATCTTCCATTATGATTATGGTTTTATCTATTTTTCCTTTAGGTCTATCAAGTTTTGCTTTGTATATTTAAAACTGTATTATTGTTACATTCAGATTTCTAAGTATAATGCTTTTTAAATGTTTTTGTCCCTCTATTTCATATTATCTCCAGTAATTTTGTTTTCTGTAAAGTATGCATATTTTGTGTCCGGATAACTACATTAGTTTAATTTTAGTTTTTTCATGACGGATCAGTTTCTATGATTTACTATGATATACTTTCAACATTTTAATGACTTTGATATAATGTGTATCTCTTGTACGAAGCATACAATTGAGTTTTGTAGAATACTGCTTGAAGTTTTTGGTTCAATATTAATTAAAGTATTTATATATTTGAATATATATATGTGTGTGTATATATATATATATACATATACATGTATATCTTGTTTATTTCCTTTAATGCATTTGTTTCAAGTTCCATTTTCTCCCTTTTACTATTTTCTGTAGCATAATTAAGTATTTTAATTGTGTCTTTTTGCTTTATTACTTTTTATTTTTCTTGAAGCATTTAATTAATATATTTTTTAGAATTTACCTTAATTTATTTCTGCATAGGAGAATATTATCATTACCATTTACCCACTCATGTGCATGAGTATCAGAAACACATTGACTTCATTTAGCCCTCTAGTTATTTTTGCATTAATGTTTTCATGAATTTTAATTTCATTTATCCCACAATTCATATCATTTGTATAGTGAGTAGCATCAATATTTACTAATATTTATTGGCATATCTACATTTTCCATTGCTCTGTATTCTTTTCTGAATTTCAAGTTTTTCTCTGGTATCATTTTCCTTCTGCTTGAGGAACTTTTGTATTTCCTTTAGAAAAGATTTGCTTGTTATAAAGATTCCCTGGTTTATTTTTTATCTTACTTTGATTTCCCCTACATTTTTTTTATTTTGACCAAATCAAGACTTAAGATTTCAAGAATAATTTCTGGGTAACTTTAATTATGCTACATTTACTTTCTCTCTCTCTCTCTCTCTCTCTCTCTCTCCCTCCCTCCCTCCCTCCCCCCCTCTCTCTCCCTCCCTCCCTCCCTCCCTCCCCCCTCTCTCTCCCTCCCTCCCTCCCTCCCCCCCCCTCTCCCTCTCTCTCCATCTCTCTCCATTTATATATATAGTACACGAGCACACACACACACACACACACACACACTCATAATTATACACACATTATACAAACATGTTACTTTTGCATCATTTAAAATAAGTTTCTGAGGGCCAGCCGAGTGGCGCAGTGGTTAAGCGCTGGCTTGGGAAGCCAGTGGCCCCGGTTCGCTCCCACATATGAGGGCCAGTGACACTGCCCTCAAAAATAAATAAATAAATAAAATAAGTTTCTGACACGACACCTTTTGTGTTGTTTAATTTCCAAATATTTAGAGATTTTCTTCTTATCCTTCAGCTATCGATTTCTAGTTTAATTCCATATGTCTAATAACCTACTGTGTTTAACTTTAAGTATCTTAAACATGATTTGATTTGTTATGTCACTCTTACGTGGTCTACTTTGATAGCCTGCCCCTTCCCTTATAATTTGGGTATTGCTTAGGTCTAGATGAGAACGATAACTAATAACATATACATCCAAGCCTTTCCTCTCCTGGAAAATGTTCTGAGAAGCTCTATGATAGAATCGATCCATGATGATTAAATTCCAGATTTCAGAAAGAAAGAATCTAGCTTCTTGTGGGTGGTGGTCAGATATATTGTCTTTAAATTTAAGTGTATTAGTTAGGATTCAGTTAGAAAACAGATTCACACTAGGTTTTCCAAATATAGTACACTGGTTATACAAGTGACTTGTATATTAGAAATACAGAGGACCCATATTAAAGACAACGAGATGATGAAAATATTAGAAAAAGAAAGTCTCCATCTGTAGGGCAAAAGGGGCAAAGAGGAAATCATGTAATTAGATCCCAGGAGCTGGTGTCAACTGGCAGAAACTGGAAATACGTTAAGCCTTCTTGGTTGGCACTGAGGTCATAGAGGGTAAAGCTGTCTAGTGGAAGACAGATCCATGGAGGAGAGTCACTGCTCTCAGAAAAAGAAAGGAAGAGAAATACACTGTTTTCCCTATCTTCCAGCTTTGTCTCCTGCTAGAGGATCTCATTGGCTGAAACTTCCTAAAAGCCAGAATGCAAGGGATTATGGGAAATTTAATTTTCTGTAGTATAGAGAAGGGCCAGAAAGGGGATGGATCTGAGAGCAAATAGGAATCTGATCAGGACAATGTGGATGAATGCTACTGTATTTGGTTTAATGAAGGAGAAACTAAGAAACAAAAGAATGTGTCAGAATCAAAATGGTACATGAATTTATCGGTCAGTACATAGCTCCACTTTTTATTTCAAATGAGTAATACCTTGTTTGAGAAAAAGACAGAAAATGTATCATGTCTCTTATTATATGAGTTTTTGATGCTAATACACTAATTGTACATCTACTTTATTTAATGTAATAATAGAATTACCTATTGTGCTTGTATAATTTGGTTCTTCTCTAAGTAGTGAGAAATGTAAAGCAATATAAATTTAAAATTGGATGCTTGTAATTATGTGATAAATTGATTGGCATTATAGGTTTGTTTTCTTACTCAAAATGAACATATACTTTGAGCAATTCAAACTTCAATTGAAATCATTTTGAGAGGTCAGGATTGCAACATGTTCTAATTTTCCAGAAGTCTTGCTTACAGGGGCAACTTGAAAGGAAAAGTTCACAATGAAATACTATCACTTGTGATAACATGGATGGATCTTGAAATTAATATGCTAAGATAAATAAGTTAGACAAAAAAAAAGTTGATAACTATATAATTTCACTCATATGTGGGATATAAAACAGAAAGGAACAAACAGACAAGACAAACAGACAAAAATTCCTAGACACAGATAACAGTTTAGTGGTTACCAGAAGGTAAGGGAGTAGAGGGGTGCTAGATGAGGGTAAAAGGGGTAAAATATATGGTGATGGAAGGAGAACTGACTCTGGGTGGTGAACACACAATGTGATATATAGATGATGTATTACAGCATAGTACACCTGAAACCTATGTAATTTTACTAACCATTGTCTCCCCAATATATTTAATACAAATTATTTTTAAAAAAGGAAACGTTCACCTTCCTTAGATAGCATCAGCAGCTTGGAACCTCTCCATGCTTGTCACGGAAGGGGGCCAATGACTCCTATAAGGGGTGACTTAGACATGCTGAGTGACACAGAGTCTGCTTTTTAAGTCTTAAACTAGCTCGAATACAGCCTTTAGTCCTTCAATTGTAAAATTAATATGTGCACTTAAGTACTTCTTTGAGCATATATACAAAGAGAAAACACAATTCCACTTAAGATAAACCTGATTTTTTAAAGTTTACTTTCTAACATCAATGATAGAAAATCAACTCTGCAACATCTGAAATGCCTCATTAACACCTAAATGAAAGAGAGAAAGAAAAAAAAAAGAAAGACCATATGTCACAAATGTGGGTATAATGATAAAAAAAGAGATTGAGAAGTGACTCTATTGGTAAAAATTTTAGGATTTCATTTGTCATGAATGATACACATAGAAAGTATCTTTTCATTGGGAAAAGGCATACTCACAATGAAAATCAATTTTAGTAAGTATATTGTCCAGAGTTTCTAATAGACTGTCTTCACCTACAAGCAGAGTTATCACCTGTCCCTGGTCCTGATTTTAGGGGTTTCTTAGGAATGTCTTGACCACTGGAGGATTTGATTTCACTAGTCTAAATTTAAGCATTTTCAGAGTGTATGACTTTTCTTAAAAGTGTGAAGAGAAAGGAAGAAAATCAATTACTTCCAGCTGAGTTTTCTACTAATTTGTAATGGAAACTGTTTATTGAACATGTCTTTGTGAGACCATTTTTCTAAATTCTTTCAGGTGTTATTTTATGTAATTATTTTTAAAAAGCTTATGATGTCATGAAGTAGTTATGTTTTTCATCCCAATTGATAGTGGGAAGAAATTGATGATTAGAGTTCATTTAGTTTATCCATTGTCATACTGCCAAGAAATGGTGGAGTCTCTGTTCAAACCCAAGTCTGCCCCAATCCAGGCCCTGATGATTTAAACATTATTTATTTATTTATTTATTTATTTATTTATTTATTTATTTATTTATCTGAGCCATCCTGCCACCTTAGTTGGCAGTTCAGCGGCAGCTCAGCTCAAACCAGGAACGCTGTTGCTCAGAGATTGCACTCTTGAGCGAGTTCTTAACCAACTGAGCCACTCAGCCAGCCCTTAAACATTTTAAAGTAATTCTTCAAAGGTTACTATTTGCATTTGTGAGTAAATGGGTTTAACAGGACTCAATAACTTCTAGAATGAAAATCCAGATATTTATTGGAAAAATTGGAATTGAAATCTAGATATGTCCTCATCCTATGCTATTCCACTCTTAAGAATTGTAAAAGACGAAAGACTCAACATTCAGTGTGTAAGAAATGGAAAGCTTAAGTACAGAAACCTCTGTAAGGACTGAATGACTCTAAAAAGGATGCAGATAAATGCATTCTGCATTTTCAAAGATAACTCTTAACTATCTCACATTCTTGGGAAAGATTAGTTCTGGCTGAAGAGAACTTATTTTCCTCAAAACTCTGAAAACAAAATCTAAATTTCTCAATGTGCTTAAACCAGCCTCCTTAATCTACTAGACTACTCAGCCTGAAAGTTGACATACCAAAGGATAAACATAGTACATACAGCAGTATCATCATCGTCACCAAGGGCAGAAGCAGCAACAAAAGAGCGTATTGAATAGTCACTGTGGGACAGGCACAGTGCTTACTGCTTACAAGCATGAGCTCATTTAAGCCTTATGGCAATGCTGCAATATCAGAGCTAATGATTCCCATTTTGTAGGTGAGGAAATAAGCTTAAACTTGCTAATTAACATTTCCAAGATCATATAGCTAGGAAGTGGCAGTGCTGGCATCTGAATATGTGTTGTTGAATTACAATCTCTATATTCTTAGCTGTTATGTAATGCTTATGCGTATATATTTAACAAAAACTCAGTATATGGTTCCATATAACTAATTTATTAAATATCATAAGACATATGTAATTAAGCAGCTGGAAATTTTAGTGATATATACAGTGGGTGCCAAAAAAATGTATACACATTTTAAGGAAAAACACTGTATTAAAATTATAATATAGTGAATGATGCTAGCATTCATTTGATTAATGCCGTCTTTTGAGTGAATGTCATACTACACATTACTACCATAATTCAACTTCGAAAAGTAATACATAGATAACATCACTTAAAATGTGTATACATTTTTTGGCATCCCCAAGTGTGTATGTGTGTGTATAGAGAAAGAGGGAGAGAGAGAGAGAGAAAGAAATAATCCAACTTTCCGTAATGAGGTGAGGACTCTAAGATCACATAATGATAATCGTTTCTCTACTACTCAGTGATGAATACCCATAAATTGTAAACTAGTTCAAAATTGTAAACTAGTTCAAAATATGGTTGAATATTTCTCCAAATCTAACAGTATTTTAAAAAGTTTCACTATCGTTTGTTTCAAGAGTATTTCCCTCTGTGGTATAAAAGGCTCTTATTATGTTAATTGTCACTTGAAAATTTATTTTTTTTCTTTGTTTCTTGAGCTCTTGGCTGTTATGTATGTTAGCCTCCTTTTAAAAGAAAATAACAAACATGAAACAACTATCTTCCAGTCACTGAGAAATTTTGGATCATATTTCTATAATATTTCAGGATGGCAAAATGCCTTTAAAAGCCAGCAAAATTTATATCTAACTCATCAACAGTGAAACCAGTGGGTAGAGCATATTGCTCTACAGTGAAACTCATTTCGATTCAATTATCTGTGTTTCCTATGACTATTATACCTGTCAACAAAATTGCTGAAGGTCAGTGCCTCTAATATTAAGTTCTGTCACACAGAGCCCAAGTTAAGTGACTTTAAAAGATGGTGACAGATCGTGAATATGAATAGGTTGCCATTCTGCCAATAAAAGTTGGTGTTGATGACTGAAGTAATGTCACTAGTCACTGCTGAGTTAAGGTCATGTTGTAATGACACTCCCCATGGCGGTCAAAAAGACCTTCTGGTACAAATCAAAACATACATTAATCTAACTCAAGGGAATTGAAAACAATGGATATGTTTCCACTGCAGATCAACTGTCAAATAATGATGGAAATATTTGCAGGCTGAAAGTGTCACATTCAACAAGAAGATAATTCCACATTGGCCTCTCTTTTTTGTTATCATGAAGTCAGTTGTTGTATTTTATTAAGTGTGGGTTTCTACCATAATCATTACCATTAATCTCTGAAATGGTGTCTGCACAGGACATTTTCTTAAACTATTTTGACATTTTGAAAGCCCTTTGTCATTTTCCCTCATCTTATTAAACCTCTGGCCTAGATAGCAAGCTGTTCTCTGCCTTGCTAGGGCATATGATACAGTCATTTGTATCGAATGCGTTTTAAACATCCTAGGTAGTGTTTGTATTAAAACATAGCTTAACTTTTTCTATGTTCTGTTTGAAAGGAGTTCAGATTGGGCTAAATTCTGACTTATTGCATGGTGAGTATCAGAGTAGGAAAAAAAAGAGTCTCCTTTCTGGTGATAGGAGTAATCAAATCAGGGAAAGTAGGCTTATCCTCCAAAGGAGCATCTCCAAGATATTTTTTTAGATAATGTTTGTTCCTAGGTATAAAATCCTTTGGGGATGTGGTTTCTCTGTCTTGGATGTCATGGAAGGAAGTAGAAAGGAAAAAGAGCAGGAGATCACTCTGGTCTAAGTTTGGGGCTCCCTGTCTTATGGGCATTCCTTGCTGAACAGGAGATTTGTAGATGAGAAAAACTTAAGTCCACCTCTTTCCTTTTTCCCAACTTCTGCCACATTGCCAAAATGATGGCATGCGACACCTACCTGGCAAACACATCACAGTTCCTAGAATGCGAATTAGAAACTTTATGCCCTATATGAAGGTACGTAGTGAAGTTATCCTTAACTGCTATGGTTTATTTATCCAATGCTTTTGTTCTAAATCAAATTCAATACTGTGGATGTCATACAGGTTTATATATATTCCACAGCCAAAAATGGTTCTCTGAAATAGGCACATTCTATCACTTGAGACCTCGGTCACGTAATACATTTTGTGATTATTTTCTAAATTAAATATTTGGGAACATCTAACTTCTTCATACTTTTACAGTGCGTGTTATCATTTCTTCTGTGTTTTTTTTTTGTGATTGTTAAAGAAACTCTGTGTTAGATTATATGGCATGGATTGATAACTCATTCCACACCCTGTTTAGTTTCTGTCTAAATAGTCTATGAAAGTCAATTAAGGCAGCCTTGAAAATTCATTCTTAAGTTGGTTGTCTAGAAGTTAGAGTAAATTCTCCCATATAATCAATGTAATAAATTGTGGTTCTCCAATCAGATTTTACATTCTATATCCAGGGATCAGTGACATTAAAATGTATAAGAGAATGAAAAAGGGGAGAGATTAACTATGCCTAGGATAACTAAAAATAGAATTTTGAAAATAGAGAACTGTGATTTTGATAACTGATTCTGTTCCTTTGAGAACTGTACCCTCACCTCTTCAAACCCATGTTCCTAGACACCTCCAGTACTGCCTGGGCCTGCCTTGTATCAGCACCACTCTCCTGCATTATGCTTCCTACTCCAATTCAAAATTCCTGTCCTCCATGTTCATAAAATTTTGTCTTTCTAAGAAGTATAATTCAGCAAAGGGAATGAAAGAGGTCAGATTCATTTCAGTAGGCTGTGAAGGACTCTCTTATATAAGCTACTTTGAAAAAGAGAATGTATCCTTTCTCTTTTATTGTCTTCTGCTTAGGATACAACTTAGATATTAGCATGCACTGCATAATGTTTTTACTAGATAATAATAGTTTCCATTAATTCTATATCTAATAATATGCATTAAACTCAAATAATATCTGTTATTTACTATTTTCTATAATCCAATAACAATGATGTTTTTACAGATTCTTGCCTTTAAACTGTCTTTTCCTTTTTAAAGAAGTTGGTTTAGGGATATATAACAGATATTGAGCACCTGCTATAACCTAGGCAGTTCAGATGTTTTATATAAATTTTCACAAATTAAAGCAAAATTTATAGAGTGAATATCATCCTACTTTTTAGATCAAGAAACTAAGGCTTCACAAGTTTATGACACCAGCCTAAGATGGTCACTATTAGAGCTGCATTTAAACCCAGTTCTGTCTAAATTCAAATCCTATACTCTTCCTTTTAAAATAAACTGAAAGAGGGTCAGCCTAGTTGCACATTGGTTAAGAGTTAGCTTGGGATGCCAACTCTGACCAGCAGGGGTTTGGATCACACATGCAGGCCAGTGATGCTGCACCCTCTACAGCTAAGATGGTGAACAGCAGCTCCACCTGGAGCTGGGCTGCTGTGAGTCATGGGCGACAGCATAGGCTGCAGTGGGGCTGGCCGACAGCAGGTGTGACCTTTCATGAGCTGCCATGAGCGGCAGTCCAATGGCTGGTGAGTGACTGCCTCACCCAGGAAGAGCGCAATGATAATGCCAACATGGGCCAGTGAAGCAATGTCCTCCATAACTAGACTGAAGAACAAAAGGACAGTAATTTGTTCCCCTTCCCTAATTTCCCAGCACTGTTCCCCTCCCCCAGTTCCCCAATAAAATCTTTAAAAAAAGTAAGCTGAAAGAGGAAATGTTTTAATAGCTGAAATCTTGGTAAATATAGCAAAATGAAACTAAATATTTCAGGAAATATGGCAGAAGCATGTTGTTGAGGGTTTTTATTTTACTTGTAGAACCATGCAGGTCTTAAAACTTACTTGACAGTCTCCTCCTAGGGTTATGGATCTTTTGCCATCTTCTTTTCTATCCGAAGCTTATATTTCCCCAAAGACCTATGCTCTCTGAAGGTAGGCACTGGTGCTATACATTTCTCTACCTATGAAGTTTTGCACCTCACCTCTCACTAATACTTAGTAATTATTTTTTGAATGAATAAATGAATATTTTTCAAGTCATCCATTCTCACTTCTTAACTTGGAAAAAAGTAAAATCTTTATTGATATGTACATACATTAGCCTATATTTTTATGCCTTTTCGTGCACTGCCCTAAAATATTGGGTTGTCAGAAAAGTCATGACTCATTTTTGCAATGAAAAACAGAGAAATACATCATGACTTTTCCAACAACCCAATATTTCCTTCCTTTTGTGTGTAGTTAGATATTTATAAATGCTAGTTAACACTGTATATATATGACCAACCTATGGCTTTTGATAATAAGAGAAATTACCAGCCTATTTTTTTATGCTTTGTGAATTAAAAAACAAAACAAAACAAAAGAAGCAAATTGCTCAAAAGCAGTTTTTTTTGTAGTAGAGAAATAGTAGAAATGTAGGCAATTTCTTGGTGATTTGCCTCAAGCCAGGCAGCTAATCTGAATGGTTCATACACTTTTGGTGTTAACAGAAAAGAATGAAGGGCTCTCTTCAGAAATTATTCTGACACTTGACTCTGAAAACATTGGCTTCATGGCTCTGAATCATGTGCAGGAATCAAACACTTCATTCATCCTCTTCCCCGGAGATCAACTAAATGTAGTAGGTTAGCACCACCCCATGTGTGGCCTTTCAGACAACTTGAGAAGAATAATACTGAAAAAATAAAACAGGGATTATATAATGTCATTTGAGTCCCTTCTGATTTAGCTTTTAAATAATGAAGGTCTCTCTTATTAAAGAATGAATTGAAACCCAATTTTAACCATTAAAAGCTTTAGCCACTAAGGCAGTCTATCCTTTTGGATCTAGAAAACAAATGTATTACTTCCTAGTATTTTAGGAAATAAATTCTTCTACTGGATTAACTTTGGCTTGTGTGACTAACAGTATGGTATTGAAAGAAATAAAAAATAAATCTCATGGTTTAACTTAGGTAAGAAGTAGGGTCACATGTCTCTCAATCTCACTTATGTTTTTATTTATTTTCTTCAGAATTATTGTTATTTTGTCAGGTTTGAATAGATTATGATGCCAAATATCAAGTTACATGAACAACATGATTCAGCAAATTCATTCAGAGACCCAATCATCACAGCAGTGAGAAAGAAATGCAGTAAATCGAAATCATGCACTGACTCTCACCCCTCTATACACAAGTGAGATACCTGATTTAATCTCCCATTTTGTTATCCACAGCAATTCTAATTACCATGCCTATTTCAAAATCAATTGAAAAGTGCAACCTATCATGTGCATGGGAAGGCAGAGCACCAGAAATGTTTGATGATCAGCTCCAATGATTTATCACATACTCCCTTTTCTCTCCCAGTACCACAGAGGTTGGGCTCTCATACCCTCATATGAGAAAGTCTGAGGTCAAAGTGAACTCAACTTTCTTCCTACAGAATCTTGTGAACAAGTTTCTAAACCTCTCTATGCCTGTTTTTTGTTTTGTTTTGTTTTGTTTAGATTTTTATTATGAAATCACGGGAGGGGAACAGACAAGTTGCTATCCTTTTGTTCTTCATTTTAGTTGTGGAGGACATTGCTTCACTGGCCCAAGTTGGTATTGTGATCATTGCACTCTTCCCACTTGAGGCAGTCACTCACTAGCCATCGGATAGCTACTCATGGCAGCTCACGAAAGCTCATGCCAGCTGCCGGCCAGAGCCACTGCAGCATATGCCATTGTCAGCGATTCACGGCAGCCCAGCTCCAGGGGAAGCTGTTGTTCACCATCTTAGCTGTAGAGGGTTCAGCATCACTGGCCCGCATGTGGGATCCAAACCAGGGCCCTGCTGCTCACAGCTGGTATACCAAGCCAAATCCTAACCAACTCACCACTTGGCTGGCCCTGCCTGTTTTTTCCCTCTGTAAATGATGATAAGCAATGCTGCTTCTATCATACAAGCTTGTAGGCAAATTTCCAATTTCTTTGTTTTTTTTGAGGGCAGTGTTACTGGCCCTCATATGTGGGACCTGAACTGGGGCCGCTGGCTTTCCAAGCCAGCGCTTAACCACCATGCCACTCGGCCTTTCCAATGTCTTTTTACAATGGGCTGTTTCTGTGCGTTTTTTTTTTTTTTTTTTTTTTTGCTATTCCATTTATCTTTTCTTTGCCAACACTCCACCATCTTAATTAGCTTAGCTTTATCACAAAGTTTGATATCTGGAAGGATCGTAACCCTTTATATATCTTCAGAATTGCATTTATTTTGGCCTTTTATTTTCTATATGAATTTTATAAACTATTTGTAAAGTTTTAGGAAAAGGTGTTCAAATTTACATTGAAATTAAACATTAGGGAACAAATGACTACTTTATGATGTTAAGTCTTTCTGTCCACTAGCCCTAATATATTCCACAGATTATTCATGCTGATATTTCCTAATCAGCATTATGCTTATTTTATTGATTATTTAGCAGTATTTCCTTTAAATTTCCAAAATCACATTCTATAATTTGTTTTATATCATTTTCTAATTTTACTGATTTATATTTAAAGAAGGTTATAATATGTTATTGATTCTTTGGTATTTATTATTTTATGACCCAGTACATAGTTGGTTTTTTGAATATGTCATTAGGTGAAGGATTCTATAAATGTACATTTAAAAGAATGTGTTGTTCTAATCTTCTGTGTCATTGTTTTAATTATTCATCATCACCTTTTTTGTGTTTTAGTTAAGGTTTACATACTGAGATGTCTTAAAATTCTTCTAATATGATGTGGTGGTCTTAATTTCTATTTATAATTTAATCATTTTTGCTTTAAATATTTTGCAGCTTTTTCTCTTGTGTTGCCCATTCATTCAGAATTACTGTATATTTTTGGCAAATAGCTTGTCATCAATATATAGTGGCTCTTTTTATCCTTATCAATGATTTTAATTTTCAGGATATTTTTCTCATATTGTTAAAATAGATACTCCACGTGGTTGTTTTATTTTCTTTATTATTTACTAGTACATGTTTTCTTCCCATTTACTTTTATACAACTCTGCATTGTTATATTTCAGATATGACTCATAAAATACATTTAAGTGTTATTGTTGCTTTGTTTTGTAATGTGAGAGTCCCTCTCTCCTTAACAGATGAGCTTATACACTCGGTTCTTATTTTGGTTATGGATAGTTTTCTACCGTATGTTGGTCAACATTTTTTCCACATTTACCATGTTGATATATGAACATCCACTATAGTTATTTTTAACCCCGATTAATAATCTGTCATTTTTCCCCTACTGAGTTATTTATCTATCTATTTATTTATTTATTTATTTATTTATTTATTTATTTATTTATTTATTTATTTTTGCCTTTACAGGGTAGTACTGATTATGCTTGAACACACCTCTTTGTTTACATATGTGAGAGAAATCTTGGGTAAACACTGAGAACTGCCAGGTTGAAATTTGTACATCTTCAATTTATATAGCAATCATTAAACTCCCCAAAATGGTTATACTAATTAGAAACCCACCATCAGTTATTATATTAACTTATCCCAAATTTTCTCATTAATAAAGTAGATCCAAGTAAGGTGTCAAAATTCATACTACAAATTTAGGGTTTGAACACTCATTATTAAAACTGGACTCATCCAATTTCTCCAAGAATCATCCTTTTCCCAAATATCTTGAAAGTATTCTGATTCTTCAGTATCGGAAAATTTTTTGATTCCTCATTGTTTGCCCAAATGTTGGGTTTCCAATAGGCCTAGCCCTCTTCAGTATTTGTCCTGTTTAGTACTATCTTTTGTCTAGCTTCTGGCACTGACAATTTTCTCTGTTCCTGTGATTTTTGTGATAGGCCATTTCATCTAATTTACACACTTGTCCTGGCCTAACCTATAACAGTTCCATCATTGATTCATCTTGTCCAATATTATCAACCTGTGGCTATCATTGCCTTACCAATTTTTAAAAACAGAACCTTAAAATAAACCAACAGTGTAATCTAGTATTTAAATCACTTGAGTGCACTCAGGGTGTTTTAGTAGAAGTACAGATAACAAAATATACAGAACATAAAACTATTACCTTTGTGTTCCACACCAGTCAACCTATATAAACTAGTATTGTGTTAAATTCTGAGTGACACATTTTAAAAGAGGAATTGACAAATGAGAGAGTGTAGTGAGGGGCAACCAGAATAGTGAGCTGATGGAAATGTTGTATGAGGCACAGTGCGATCAAAGGCAAGGGGCGGGGGGGTGGGGGGTGGAGAGAGACAGGATCCCAGGGACTGTCTCTCCAAAGAAAAGAGATCTTAGTGGAAATATGACAGCTGTCTTCAAATATTTGAGCACTGTCAAGAGACAGAGAAAGAGCATAGAATTATTCTCTGTCACTGTTGAGGGCAGCATCAGGATTATCGTGTGACTTGTACATGGCTCTCAGCCCATTACAAGGAAGATATTGATCATAGTCATAATCATCCAACAAAGGAACCATCTGCCTTGAGACTTAGATCCTCAGAATTCTTTGTGAAATAATATAAGATAGATCAGTAGAGGGAGCAGGATCTTGCCCTCTCTTTAAAATATCTAATACCCTACATAGGGAAAAAAGTATTTTAATATGTGTAACTTGTATAAAAAACCAGATCCTTCCTTTACAAGTGTTAGAAGTCCTACTATAAAATTACATTGTAATTTAAAATATTTTATATATTTAATGCCTTCTCAAATGTTTTGACTAAGTAATGTATTTATTATGAAAATAATTAAAATTGTTCCCTGAATTCAATGCTTTGTATAGTAATTAATTATAATTTTAAGATACAATATGCTTCATTCAGAAACACAATTAACTGCATTCTAATGATAGAATACAGTAATGGCAGTCAATAAAATTCAGAATAAGATATAGAACTCACAACCTGTTAGCATCTAATATAGCTGATTACAATAGTAAAGCCTATAAACTTCATGCCAGTTATTTGGGCTTTTTGTGTTACTATCCACAAAATTTGATTTGATTACATTTCAAATATAAATGTTCACATTAAATAAAATAATAAAGTTCTTTGCAACATTCTAAAATTTTTGTCATCTGTGGAGGTTTTAGAAATTATAAATTATTGCTAGAAATATTTGTGACAAGTCCATCTCATTATTTGAAAACTGCTGAAACTTGTTTTCTTCCTTCCAACCACTATGGTTTTCTTTCTACAAAAGCTCAAGCTTATTTACATTTGTCTTTTTACTGTGAGCTTTTTCCTACCTCAATCAAATTTATAGGTGTTTTTCATTCATGTAATAAGTTGTTTTTATTTTTTTGGTAGTTAGATCTTAGTGGAGAAAATACACTTAAAAACAAACACTCAATTTAATCAAAATATTTCGATAACAGGTTGTAAAGCATATCTTATTAAGCCTATGAACATTATAATCACAGCAAGACTTCAAGGTTAGAGCAACTCTCCAGCTACCAAGTTTTATAGACAACATTTTCATTAGACCTTTTTGTGACAGTACAAAATTTAATGGAGGTTATATTTAGGGGATATAAAAGAGATGACAATTGTACGTGCGAAAAATAACTATTTCTAAAGAAAAGATAGTAAAAGGTATATCTTGAATTTTAATAAAATTAACACATAACTATTGTTACTTTGCTATTGAATCAACACTGGGTATTTGGAATCTACTCTGATAGGAAAGAGGAAAATTAATTGGTGTTTAAATCATTGATCTAGGATCTTGCTATGCAATAACTTCAAAAATTAGCTGCTGGGAATATAGAGAAATTACTGAAGTTAAAAGGACATATTTAATCATCAAACAATTATACACTTGATTCTATCTCATAAAATAAGGAAAATATGAAATAACTAGAGATCTTTTTAAGAGAGTAGATCTTACCCATTATTTTAGTTCTTTTACTCCAATATTTCATGGAAAAAAATTATATATATATAAAATTATATATATATATGTATATATATATATAATTTTATATATATATAATTTTTTTCAATTTATTCACCTACTCTTCTTTTCCCTATATATGTGTTTTCTTCTTTTCCCTGTATTTCTGCCTGACTTTGAATTAATTGTACATTATGTGTTATTCCATTTAAATCCACTATTAGTTTATTAATTATACCTCTTTTTCTACTTTCTAGTGGCTTCTTTGGAGTTTACAATATAATTTTTCTTCAGATAATCTTATAGCAATTCATTATTAGTATAATCACTTTACAATATATCTAAATTCTTCTATTCTATTGTCATATATTCATTTTATAAATATTAAAAATCTTGCAACAGATTGCTAGTATTTCTGGTTTTGATGATTATCTTTTAGAGTAATAAAAGTAGTGAAAATATATTTATATCTATATTAATTTTTACTCTATTTAACATTGGAAGAATTCATTAAGTTCATTTCTGAACTTCTTCATTTCTTTGTGGAGATTCAAATTTTGATCTATTATCATCTTATGTTTTGTTTTTTTTTTTGATTACTTCTTTTAAAAATAAATTTAACATAATTATTGACCACGAATTCTCTCTTCTCTTGTGTTTTGTGAAAAGTGTTTATTTGATCTCATTTTAAGCATAATTTTACTAGGTTTAGAATCTGGATAAGCAGTTTTTTTATTTATTTCAGATTTTAACAGGTGTCACATATTTTCTTGAAGTTCACATATTTTCTGAAGATATATCTGCTGTAATTCTTAGTTTAAGTTCTTCTCCACATAACATGGTTATTTCCTCCTGTGCAAGTTTTCAAAATCTTTCCTTTATCTTTGATTAATAGCAATTTCAATATGACATGTCTAGATGCATTTTATTTTAATTTTGTTTTAGTTTTTCTTTTTGCTGTTCTTGGCGCTTCTTTGTTCTATAGTTTGACAGCTTTTATTATTTCAGAAAGTTCCTGTGCATTATGTTTTGTCTGCCTTATTCTGCCTCTATTTTTCCTCTGGAGCTCCAATTAATCCTGTGTTCAGCCATTTGATATTGTCCCCTAGTCAATAACTCTTAAGTCCTTTGTGTTTTTGTTCTGATACCATGCTTTTACATTTCTAGTATTTCTATTTGATTCCATCACCTCTCTGTTGAAAATCTCTGTCTGCTAATTCAAGCCATCTACCTTTTCCACTATATGCTTTAACATATCATAACATAGTTATTTTAAAGTCCTTTGTTTACATTCTCAATATCTTGGAGTATGGTTTTGCTGATTTTTTGTCCCCTGACAGTGGTTTGTTTTCCTTGATGTTTTTGTGTGTCTTTGATCTTTATTGAACATTGGACATCATATGAAAAACAGTTTAAAGTGGTATTCATATTTAGAAATTAAAATATCTTCGTATTGTCAGGTTATTAATTGACAAGTCTCATGAGGAGTTGAGCGAGGTTTTAGTTTTGTTTTTTTCTATAGTTATAGTTAGGACATGTCCAAATTTTAATTCCAGATTTTTTTTTTTTTTGTAAATGTGCTCCCTTCAATTATTCGTGTTAAATATTCAAGAGATTAAGGACTGGCCATTAAAATTAGATATCAGGAATTTTTCCTTAAAAGGTAGATGGTTCTTTCTTTCTCCTAGTGGTTTAAACTTGGGTTTTGTGGCTGAAGCTCTGGCAATCATCTTATTGTTGAGTTTCAGACACTTAGTGTTGAACTGGATGAAGTCTGGAAAGGAAAAGTGTGTGTGTGTGTGTGTGTGTGTGTGTGTGTGTGTTCATTTTCATTAATCACATTTGGCAATATCATCTTCATATATCTGATATTGGAAGAATTCATTAATTTAAAGAAGTACATTGTTGCTGTTGCTTTGTCTTGAGAAGAGGTATTGTCTGTCTTCTTCATTTCCATTATTAGAATTTATCATATTAGACAAATATTGTACACGATTAATGTTATCCTAACATTTTTGATCCTTTGAATTCTTGCTGAATTCTGGAAAATGTTCTTACCTTTATTTTTAACATCCCTACTTTGAACTTATTTATGTCTGTTTTTCTTATTCTGCATATCAGTAGAATGTTTTGTCTTTAGGCAACCATATTTTTGATTTCCATGAACTCTTTCTAGTTATACCCTTTTCTAATGTAACAAATGCAATATCTTCTGATAAAATAAAAACCATTAGTTTCCCCTGTGACCTCATCTGATGGATCTAAGAAAAGCTGTTTATATTTAGTTTGTTAAGCTTTTTTTTTGTTCTTATGATATGGGAACGATAACCCTTGAGCTCTTTATACATTGGAATGGAAAGTGTAAGTCGAAATTTACATTTTTTTAACCTAAAATATAATGATTCAGCACAGTTGAAAATAATGGAATGAGAAAATACATATCAGACATATCAATAATAACCAAAAAGAGAGTTAATATAGCCATGCTATTATCAAATAACAGGTACTAACACCAGACTCAAATGATATAAAGCAAAATATGACATTAGAAGTAGATTTGATGAATCCATTATCATTTATAAAACTTTTAACATACCTGTCTGAAGTTGATAGACAAAAATTGGTAAAGGAAGAGAAAATTAGAACACTAAAGTAAACAAACTTGACCTAATGACTATTTAGACAACTCTATATCTAGCAATTCTAGAAGAAGCTATCCTTTAATAGTATACTTTAACTGAACTAAAGCATATGGAACATTATTTAAAAATCAACCTTAGGGCCGGCTGAGTGGTGCGGTGGGTAAGAGCTGGCTTAGGATGCCAGCGGCCCCGGTTTGGATCCCACACATGAGGGCCAGTGATATTGCCCTTAAAAAAAAAAAAATCAACCTTATACTTTCCAAAGAAAAAGCCTCAGCAATTCCAAAGAAAAAGCCTTAGCAAAGAAAAAAAGATCAATTTCTTATAGACCATGAAGAAATGAATAAAAAATATGTCTGGTCATATGGCAGCCATTGTGCTGTGCAGAATTTTACAGCCCTCTCCCAAGTTTAATCTCATCTTCACTTTTTAACACTCTGAGAGGTTTGATGGATAAGAAGTTGGCAGTGATCAGATGAGTTGGGAGGATATCATTATCAAGAGAAGCCTGGATTATGAGTATTGCCACAGTTAAGGGATGGGATTCTTGGAGGTTTTCTAAAATCACTGTGAGTTTCAACAGGAAGTGGTATTGAATTTCTGTCTTCAACACTAAATAATCATTTTGCTTTGATTTTGTCTTTACCATAAACAGACACTGTGGCTTTATCTGGAGTCCTCCCATATTTTCAGGATGGTTTGATTAAAATTAGCAAAATTATACAAATCTTATATAATAATTAAAAGAAGGTTAAAAAATTCTGAAAACATAATGGAATGAAGATTATCACAGGATAGTCCAGTTTAATAGCTGATAATAGAAGAGGCTTACCATGACATAAAACAATAAGGAAGGGAGCTAATCATAAAGAATAGAAAGAGTCATTGTAAATAGCAAATTTGGCACTAAAAGAAGAGGACTTTATAACTCTAAGACTTATTATTATTATTATTATTATTATTATCATTATTATTATTATTACTCTTTTAAATTCCCCAGCACAGTTGTGTGCTGACTACCACTAAGTAGTAGGTCTATCCTTCCCCATAGACTGGACTTTATGTTTCTATCAGTGCAGTCCACAAGTAGATTTGTGGCAACCACATCACACTGATGGCTTAAACAAAATCACAGTCTAAACCACTAGATTTTGCATAAACAATTGCTAATTGAAGCCTCTTCTGTTAGATAAGTTTTCAGTTATTTTATTTAATTTATGATGGTGGGCTTTAGTTTATCTTTATTAAGTTTTATTTTGTTAATTCTAATGCAAACCTCAAATTCATATGGTCCCATGGAGTCCCCATTATATCCACATGCTTATAGCTGACCAGGATGTGGAGCTAGAGAGAGGGAGGGAGGGAGGATGGGAGGGGAAGAGAGAGAGAGGGAGTTTTATACATATGTTGGTTTGCACACATATGTGTGCTACTTTCATGGAAAAACATAGGGAATGGTTTTATTATAAAGCATCGTTTCCCCAAAAGTGCCTCTGTGGGCCAAGATTTATGAGTTAGTGAAATCTGCCAGTGTAGTGCCTGACTAGGTGACTGTTAAAAATTTTTCCTGCCCTATACCCAATGCAGAATTCATGTAATAATTTCAAAAAAGAAAAAAAAAATTATCAGGTGATTATTTGAAAATGTCTTTGCCTTTTAGTTGCAAATAGAAACAAATATTCTATTTGTGTTTAGATGATGTTTTGCTATAAATCACCGTGTGAAAATCCCCCTGACTGGATTAGAGGGGCCCTATTTAGGGACCTCTAAAGCTAATAGGTTTCAGTTACTTGAATGAAGAAGGGATCTCTATACACTTCACATTTTCACTTTAAGTTTAGGAGTAGCCTACTCAGAGCACAGCATATGATGACACGAAATTGTTTGGAGAATGAGAGATATTGGCATTGTGGGGTTACATCATAAGAAAGGAAATAGAAAACAGCAAAGCCTTCTTGAGTATGTTGACAATTATATATTGGGTTGTCGGAAAAGTCATGATGCATTTTTGCAACGAAAAACATAGGAAAAATACGTCATGACTTTTCCGACAACCCAATAATTACCATTTTGGTAACTTTACCTCAGCATCAGCAGCACTTTGACATTTATCAGGAATGCCCTGAATTCCTTTATGAGGGACACCTATCAGTTATTTTGGGTTGATCTAAATCAGTAGTTGTCAGTCATGCATTAGCAATGTGCAGACATTTTTTATTTTCACACTGCAAGAGGAAGATAGCTGCTACAAGTGTCTCATACTAGAGCCCAGGAAGCTGCTAAATATCCTACAAGGAACAGGTTAAATGCCCCCCCAACAACAACAACAAAAATATCTGGCCCCAAATGTGAATAGAGATATATTTAAAGAGAGGCTGGTCTAAATACAAATTCTTATTTTTTTTCCTTTTCCCTTTTTCTGCAAATGTACTGCCTCCAGGAACCAAATGATAAGACTGTAAACCACTTTTTGAGAAAATGATTATTAAGAATTATGTCCACATTTATGAAGGATCAGTGTTCTAGTCAAAGTCATTTAGAGTATTAGTCCACTACATAAAGCATTATCGCAGTTAGATTTTTAGTATTTTGAGAGCAAACATGATGGAATATATCCCCAAATTGAACTTGACTGAAAATGTCTTAATTATTTCAGTAACTTACTGAATCATTTTGTGTACAGCACTATATTCTTATGTGTGTATTTTATATACTCAGTTGCAGTTTGCATATATTGCGCTTCTTTCATTGGCCAGTGAATGTGTTGTTTGTTTTTAAGTATACTGTCTCAGTTAATTCTCAAAATGGCTATGTAAGGTAGAATTATTTCTGTGAACATTTTTTCAATAAGAAAACTGAAGGTATAGAGGCTAGGTGGTTTGTATATCTATATGATTAGTACATTTCAAAGCCATGATTCAAATTCTTGTCTACTGAATTGAAGATGACTCTCTTTTCACTTTTAGAGACCAGTGATGAAAACTTAACAATATAGAAAGTGAGGGTTCCTAAGGTAGCCAGGCCCGCTCAAATGGAAATGAGTGTACTAATTAATTCAGTGTGGGTTCAGAGAGAAGGGAGAAGGAAGCAAGGAGGGGAGAGAGAAAGAAATAACAGGGAGAGTCTTAGGGAGGTGTGTTAGGCTGCCGATAAGATCTTACCATGCCAGCCCCATGGTATAGGAGGATACAAAAGGGACCACCAAAGAGAGAGTGGGTATATGTGCGTAAGTGAGAGGGGGGGCTGACCTAGAGTCTAAGCATTACCTCCAGACACACCGCAAAGTAAGTAGTGACTTCATCCATTAGTAAATGTGGCCTGCTTATATTATAGAATTTGAAAATAAGATAAATCAATTTCTCACTGGTTAGAGGAGAAAGGAGTAGGGTTAACTACAAGAATATCAACAACTCCCAGTTGTCTAAGCAGAGAAGTCATGTAAAGATTTTCAAAGAGAGAATAGCACATGCAAAACCACAGAAACAATGTTAAACAGGGTGCCATAATGCAAGTGAGCTGTAAGAGAGTAAACAGGGTGAGGGGTAAATGGCGTGAGTTAGATCACAGAGTTTTTGGGTTCAAGGAATTTTGATGTCATTTTAATAGCAAAGGGGAATCATTTAAAGACTTTATTTAAGGAAATGATTAATCAGTTGCTCTTTTGAAACCAAGAAACAGGATAATGGTTAAGTGCTGTATCTCTGAAGTCAGATTTCTGTTTCGCTGTTTCGAGTATGACGTGGCAAATGACAACTTTTTCACCTTTAAAGCAGGAATAATACTGCTACCTATATCATGGTGTGTGTGTGTGTGTGTGTGTGTGTATGTGTGTGTGTGTGTGTTTGATCAATAAGATAACCTATATCAGATTGTGTCTGACACATAGTAAGTACAGAGTAAATGGTAGATATCATTATCAACACTGCCAGGATGTTATGTATGTATGTATGCATTTATTTATATCACTTTGAGTACATTTCAGAGAAAGCTTTGTAGAATAGTTAGACAGAGATAGAGACCAGTTTTAAATGTCCTTGGTGTATACAGACAAGAAATTGAGCAACTTGAATAGTTGAATAATCAATGATAGGAGGCATAAAGAAACAGATTCAGTGATGGCAATTAGAACTGATAAATTTTATTGATAATATATATATATATATATATATATATATGTAATGAATGAAAGGACTATCATTATTCTGTATTTGGACATCTGATTAAATCATATATTATTCATTGAATTGGGGGCACAAGATGAGCATGTTGATGGTGGAATAAGATAAGACAATTTAGACCATGTTGAATCTAATGGTTCTGTTAGATAGCTGAGTGAAAAAATATCCTTCAATGTATAGAATATATAGGACTACATACATCTCAGAATGGAGAATGAAATTGGACATATATACTTGACAGTTATGATTAAATTTCAGGGGAAGAAGATTTTTCTCTCAGTGGAGGGAGATTACTTCTGGAATACCCTTCCTTCCACCCACCTTCTCACTTACAACTGATTATTTGAAAGGAAAAGCTGTATGTGAGACTCAGCATCTTTTGTTCTCCTTTATTCTGATGCCATCCTTTGAACAGAAAGCATGTGCTCTTGAATGTTCTTTATCATGTGCACTTTGTTGTAAAACCACGTTTCCACAGAGCAGAACTCAGAGGTCTCCTGCTGCCAATGAATGGGTGGGTAGTTCCTATTATGTTGCAGTTTATTATTGGGAGTTTCATATTTCCAAATATATAACATGAAAAGACATTGGCTTTTTCAATAATATAAATGGGTGTGTTTTTAAATTCCCATACACGTAAACCTCTATCTCATCTCTCTATATGATCAGCATTTGGCTGGAGGAAAAGGGTATCATTCATTGGGCTCCCTCTAAGACCCTTATCCACATGGAGATAGCTGTCAAAACTATTGGTATGAGTGAAAGGAAAGCTCCAAGAGGAAGCACCTTAGAAGAGAAGATGGAAAGGAGGAGTGGTGAGAGGTGAACTAAGTTGAAGAAAAAGAAGAGGAGGATCTAATTCTAAGAGAAAACGGCATTGAAGAGTCAGGCAGGACTATCTTATCATGGGAAGAAAACCTTCTGGCAGGATAGATAGACAGATGAAAGAGTTAGAAAACCATAGTGTCACAAGAATGCATTGAAAGAGTACTTCTAAAACAAAGTGTTTAGGTGGGAGTGGGGATAAATCAATAAAACCAAGTCAAGTAAGGTGAGGTCTGTAAGATTTGGTAATTAGGTTGCAGTTGGTGCTCTTAGAGTGAGCAACTTCAATTGGAAATGGAGGTGGGGAAGGGAAGGGGACATGGGCTGGACCAAGATGTATCATTTCTGCTACCATAATTGTGTGTGCACACATGTGTGCAGATAGATAAATGCATAGTTTTATATTCTTCTTCATCTTATTTTTTTTAAGTCAGAGAAAAATTCCCTTAGGAGTTTTATTAAAATTATTTTGGGCCAGGATTTTTTTTTTAATGTATCAGTAACCATAATCATGAATTCAGTAACAAACTTCTAGTCATACATAGAGCTGATTTTTAACAAACCACAAAAATATACCACATAGTACAATCCTATGAGTTAAACATGAAAATTAAAAAAAAAAAAACATACTCTGTTATATTTTTATATATTTTTCAAGGATTTTCTTTCTTTAGGAGGGATAATTTTGGTCAAAATCTCGATGCAGTTTACTGATACACAGGATGCAAAACTTTAGGCCTATTTGCAAAGATAGGCCTCATTTTAGGCAAACACTGCCAAAGACCATAGACAGATCTGTGATTCAATCTCCTACTCCCATACTTTGAATGACCCATCTGTGTCTTGAGCTGTGTTAAGCTCTGCTAATATTTAAGGCACCAACTTCAAAAATAATAGGTAAGGCAGTGTACTGTTGTTACTTGTGTAACTTACAGCATGTTACAGTGAACCTGAATATTGAGTTAGCATCAAAAGTTGAAAACAAGATTAATAGATCCAATAGACTATTCTTCTAGGGAGTGTTGTTTCTGGAACACTGAGCTCATGCTTTTTCAAGGAGCACAAGGATAAAATTGTACATGATTGGGCTATAGTCTAATTTATGGGTGAGTCTAAAACAATTTTAGGAGCTTAACACTGCAATAGCCCTTTGGGGTATTAACTCTGTCAGCTGGCTTGCAAATCAGAAAATTGATAGCTCTATTATGAAGGCATGTGAAATATCAAATACACGGACTGGATATAATGCTTAACTGCTTTATGAGGTGACCAAAAACTGCTGACTGATTTGTTGGCTTAAATCCTGCTGAATGGGTCCTTTTAATTGCCTTAAGAATATTCTGCTAAATAATTCAAAAGAACTGGGCCTTAAAGAGACAAAATATATAAATTCAAGTGGATTGTATTTAAATTAGAATGTGTTTTTGAGGCAAGGTTTGATATAAAAATGGTTACTTTGTCAACCTTACTTAAAAACTAAAACCTGAAAACTTAGGACAGAGGAAAGTAACAAATGGAGTTCTTTTTTTTTTTTTCTCATACATTCCTGGTTTCTCAATCATTCCCACCACACTGAAAGTATTATTATATTTACAGTATATTTTTATTAAATTAAAGTATTTGTTCATAGTATATTTTGCCCAGTGGCAAGTCAATAACCAAACTGAGCCAAAAGAATATATTAATTGAATATGTACTTTGTGCCAGGCATTTTCTTAGGTATTCAGTATGTTATGGTGAAGAAAACACAGTCCCTGCTTTAAATCAGCATAACTATCTCATATGTAATGCAAACACTTTCAAATAAATTTTATTGTGAGGATTTTTAAAGACATCATGTCATATTATGACTTTAAACAACTGTTTCAAAAAGGGCTGAAGGCATCTTACATAAATACAAATTGCACATTAATGTAAAGTAATTAGAGGTAGCAATATATAATGGAGATGAGCATGAGGTTAAAGCACTAAATACATGTTGTAAATTCTTATATTTCACCAGAGGTGAGAGAGATTATTGATTCTTTGCTTTCTGGTGGCAAATTTAATATTACTTAGGTACTGGTTAAGATACTGTGCTCAGAAATTGGTAAATAGGTAAAATTGGTAAATAGGTAAAATTGATAGCTCCAGAAGTGTGTAGACAATATTTTATCACCTTTAAAAATTCTCTTCAAAATCCCTCCATAAAAATTCTCAGAACCACCTTCTTTGACTGTACCTGTTCACACTCATGAGAGGTTGACCAGGTGGGAATTACTATCCAATTTCTTCTATTATATTCCTGCCCACCTCATTCAACCAAAGTCACATGGACTCCATTGATCATTATCTTACCTGGCACCAATATTCAGTACCAACATTTTAAACTCATTCTTTTAGGTTTACTTACAGAATATGTGAGTGGGTGATTGGGAAAATAACAGGATGTATTTGGGGGTAGCCCTAACTGACATTAAAAATATTGGGCAAGACTGTCCTCTCTGATGAGGAAGGCACACGGTACTCCCACATCATTTTCTCTCAGATAGAAGTGTCCTTTGTAATCTGTGCTGGCTAGTTATACCTACTCTACACACTATATACACATGTAGAGAAAATGAAACAATGATAGAAAAGGGACAACATGATGTATCCTGAAAACATGCCATTATTTATTCCTCCACTCTACTATGTTTAAGGAATCTTTCAGCCATCTGTGGTGACTTTTTGTTGAAATTTGTTTCTAAGATAAGAAAAGAAGCATGTCTATTCCCTTTTGCACACATTCAGAACTGGATAGAATTAATCTATTGCCTACTGAAATGCACTGACAGTTGGGCTGTGTGTGTAAAGATAAGAGTCTTTTCAAAGTAAATGTGATAGACCCTGGCCACATACGAATATATCATGCTCAGCCCTGGTTTGACCTTGGACACAGAAGATACTTGATTCTGAATAGTCACATACTGGTCATTATTGTAACCTGTAGAGAGTGAAGTCTAGCATTAGTGTTACCCTAGAGGTATACTTAGTAAGCACCTTCCCCAACCACAGTCCATTTTTGGTGTATTCCTTTTGTCTACATTTTGACTGAAAAATCTCTAGCATCCAATAATTAAACAAACCAAAAACCTTAAAAACAAATATAACTTTTCAATACATTAAAACCCCTAAGGAACCCTAAAGAAAACTTAAACACCTAAAGAAAAATGATTTTACCATGTTTTAAGCCTCATGCTTAATCCCTGTGAAACTTTGTTCATATAGTTATTTTGCACTTCTAAGATTACTTGTATTATAAGGTAGAAAGTTCACATCAGAATAGAACAGGGAAGAAACAATTATGGAATCTTTCTTCTCCATTAATGCCAAGGAAATTTTAATTACTACACTATGGAAGAAGCTTTTTGACTTAAAAGAAACAGGAAGTCACTCATCTTCCCACCATTAGTAAATGATGAAAATTTAGGGACAACTTTATTCAAATAGCATAAGGGCTAAGGTGCAGAAAACATTGGGAAGAAGAGGTTGATATCAGGTATCTTTAGATGTTTTGATAGCCTATTTGAGATGTGACATTATGGACCAAGAATGGGATAACCTTTGATGATCAGTAAAAAAAGATTTTCATAAAATGTTTTCTACCAGCCATATCTTAGGAGGAAAGAATTGTCATTCTTTTTTGATTAATAATAATACAAAGTGACTATTTCAAACATAAATTTACTTTTTAATACTAACACATAAAGATAAAATTGCCACTATTGGAATAAATAGTACTCAGCCTATATCGTAGATGGATTGAGTTAATTTTAGCATTAATGTATTATGTCTGTTTAATAACATATTTTATATAAATGATGTATTTGGAATTCATCTTATCATATAGGGTTCTAAATCTTATCCACGTTTTAATCCCATATAGCTAACAGATACACGTTCTTTTAGCCTCAGCCCGATTTTGACTCCCAGGGTACAAGTTTTCCTATACTATATATTAATAATAATTCATATTTTCCCTTCTTTGTATTTAACATACCTGTTCTTTTATGCTCAGTGATGTGAACATTTGTTTACTGTCTGTCTCTGACCATGAAACTAAATTTTCAGAAAATGGGGATCGTCAAACACTGATTTCCAGGAATATTTAGTTTCAGGGCCTGTTCTGGTCCCCCTACCTCTAAACGACCACAGTAAAACCTTTGAATTCTCAAGCCCAGTCAGATTTTCAATACAGGACCAAGGACATTTCACAGGCGAGAGTAGGCAAATTTCCATGCTGTTGAGGCAATGCTTCGATTATTACAAAACTAAATTGAAAGCATTTAGATCCATTCTGTTTTTTCAAAATATAATCATTCATATTTTTATTTCAGCAATTCAAGGTATTATCCCATTGTCTCTAACATGTATTATTGCTAATGAAAATTTAATTCCTGTTCCTTTGTAAGTGCTCTCTTTTCTCTTTCATGCAATTTTGGCTATTACTGATAATCTGCGGTTCACTTGTGGATTTATTTTATTGATCATCTTTAGGACTGAGTGTGATTTTTTCTTAAATCAGAAGAAAATTATTTCTTTAATAATTTTTTTCTCACTCTTTGTTCTGTATATATACTAGGAATATGCTGACATTTCTGGAACTAATCTTGTGTATCTTAAACTTTCTCCTATGTTTTCCAATTCTAAGCCTATTTGTTTTGAATTTTCTGAAATTCCCTCAGTCATGTATTATATATAATGTTATTATATTGGCCTTAAGCCTTGTTCACTCTCTGATTTTCAACTTTTCTATTAGAATATTTTATTTGGGACAAGAACATTTTTAATTACTAAGTTTTTAGCCTCTTTATAATTTACAGATGTATCATAATTTCTAATAGTAATAAATGCCAACATGTAATAACTAATTATATTGCACCGGGCATTATTTTAAGTGGTTTAACTTTATTAAATCCCACATAAACTCTATGAGTTATCCTATTTTACCGATTGGGAAACTGAGGAGAGGGTTAAGTAACATGCCTAAGGCCACACAGACAGTGAGTAATCCTCTAAAGGTTTCTACTGTGTTGATTTGCAAAATTGTCTGACCTTGTGCCATTATTTTCCCCCTTTTACTTTATAGTTGCTACTAACCCCTTTATATGTGTACACGTATCAAATACTCATTTTAAAATCCCTCTAGGGGACGGCTGAGTGGCGTGGTGGTTAAGCACTGGTTTAGGAAGCCAGTGGCCCTGGTTCGGGTCCTACATATGGGGCCCAGTGACACTGCCCTCAAAAAAAAAAAAATCCCTCTAAAGTTACTCAGACTCCCAGTTCATAAACCCTCCATGTTATTTAACTTATGGTTGTCTTGTTTTTCAGTCACACTGCCTCATATGGCCATTGGTTGCACATATTTGTGGTCAGAGAGTTCAAATTCCATTGGGTTTGGTCTCGGAAGCCTCATGTGGATGGTACATGGGGATGCCTTCTGGACCACAGTTTCCTGGTCTCCTTTACCTCTTTTTTTTACTGGACTCACTAATTCTGAAATAAATTGTATGTGAGATTTTTAGACTTGGGTTCCTGTGCTATATGGTTTGCATGACGTTGTACTTCATATTTTATGCCGGCGGTTTCAGTTACTCATGATTTCATTTCTCCTTATTTCCAGAATACAACCCTAGACCAGCATTTACATGTGAGGCCATCATTTCCTAGATCCAGTTTCAGCCTAGATCCCTGTTCTCACTGCTTTCTGTACACAGCTCTTTACTCTCCTTTGTAGACATTGCATCTTCAACTTACATGTTTTATAGCTGCTTATATACCACCTTATGGGTGGCTCAGCTATGATTCCTGGTTGACAAAATGGTAATGAGAAGCTTCTTGTTGTTGTTATTATTGTTTTATTTTGAGAGTACTTAGGCATTTCCTTTCTAGTGTATCCCCTGTGGGCTCGAGATATATATATATATATATATATAATCATATATGAACATTTTAAATGTGTATCATCAAGAATATTCTATGATTTGGACCTGAAAATAATTTTTCGTCCTGTTCAATCTGACATGTTGGTCAGAAGTTTATTCTTTTCAATTTAAACATGTTTCACAGTAAATCTTCTCTAGGAACAGATTACCAAAAATTTCCTGGATGAATGGCTGTGTCTTTGAGCCTTCAATATTTGTCTTTCTCTTGACACCAACAGAAAAGATCTGTTTTTCATATAGGAATTTAATGCTTTTTTCTTTGCTATTTTAATTCTAAGAAGGAGTCAATTACATCTTATGAACAATGGGAAAACACAGAACAATTGCTCATGATTTTACTGTTTCATAGAGATATTAATATATTCTTCAAAACCTATGTTATTCCCCAGGGACTTGTATAGTATGGAAAAGCAGGATATATTAATAGAAAGGCATGCACAAAATGAGTGGCTTTAGTAAAAATGTGT
This sequence comes from Aselliscus stoliczkanus, assembly GCA_033961575.1. Classification (NCBI taxonomy): domain Eukaryota; kingdom Metazoa; phylum Chordata; class Mammalia; order Chiroptera; family Hipposideridae; genus Aselliscus; species Aselliscus stoliczkanus. The sequence continues at coordinate 51,987,029 of CM066730.1, read as the reverse complement.
GAAAAGAATATTTATCTATTAGAACTTCTATGTGTATGTCTCTTGGGCAGGGGAACTTTCTATATGCCAGCCTGAATCTCAGCTATAAAAGTCTGAAAAATATTTCCAGAAGTCATATAATGGCAAAGAAAAAGAGAACATTTTGTCAAATTATTTCCTTTTAATACCATTTCTCTTTATTCCCATTAGCAATCTGCCAAATATATTACAACACATAGAATTAAGTAGAATAAAGGATATTATCAATCAATCTCTTTGATTAAGAAGCTTATTAGTAGAAAGGAAGAAATGACAGGAGAGTGTACCTTCTTTTAAATAATCTCAGAATGTTGAATTACTGCTTCTGTGGCCAAAGCCTGGCATTATTCTAATGTTGCAAACTTCCCAGTCTCAAAATAAACTTGTAAATTATTGTGTGCCAATTATATGTGAAATATACTTTATTGTTAACACTCTTAGTTTAATAACAAAAATGGGATAATTTAAAAGCATTCCTTAACTAAGTGTTCTATTCAAGAAGTCCTTGAATGAAAACTAAAAGAACTTTCTCCAGTGGATTTATTTTCATGTTAAATGTTATGGCAGGTGTAGGGAAAATTTGGAACTGCCAAATCATCAACTTAATGTGACAAACATGTATTTAATGGGGACTCTGTCCCAGGCATCCTGATGATTTTTCTAAATGAATAAGATGGAGCCCATGCTTTGGAACAGCTCCCATGTGTATGGATAAGATATATGTGTAAGCAATTAACTTTAGAACAATGCACTGTGTTATAAGAGCAGATTATGAAAATGCTATTAGAACAGAGCTGAAGAATTAATTCAGCCCATTTTAGGGAGATCAAAGTCTAATCAGAAAATCATACTGGGGGCCGGCCGAGTGGCTTGGTGGTTAAGCGCTGGTTTGAGAAACCATCAGCCCCGGTTCGGGTCGCACATATGAGGGCCAGTGACACTGCCCTCAAAAAAAAAAAAAAATTATATTGGAATCACTTGAGGAGTGAAAGGTTAAATTTTATTATGGCTCTGGATATCTTGATACTTCTCTTGTGAGGTGGGGAGATGGTCTGTATTTCTACTAGTGAAAATATCTTCCCGTAGTCACATTGGTTTTTTGTAACTTACGAAAGTAAGTTGCACATCACTCAGGACTATTTAAGACCCTCCCCCAAATCATGAGCTGTGACTGGCTTGTTATCTCAATATGGAGGAAAGAGAAACGTGGGGGAAAAAAGAGTCAAATGCATGCAAAAAACCATGGGGCACTTAAATGCACCTGTGCTTGTAATTCATTCATTTATTCAACACTTATTTTAGTAGTGTTGAATTAATTTCCCACTCCATTTAAGTGTACTCATGTGTCAACTCATACATGAAAACTTTCTTGAACTTTTGATACAAAAGAAGACTTTTCTTCACTCGTTATTACCTCCTTCTGAATTGTTTTTAGCATTACCTGACATGCTATCTATTTATTTCCTTGCTTGCTACGTGTTTCCTTCCTAGTAGAACATAAGCTGCCTGAAACCAGAAGTTTTACTTGTTTTGTTCACTGCTGTATTTCCGAAGGCACGAACAATGTATTTGCTAGGAGCTCAGTGTACATTTGCGTAATGGCTGATTAACTTATGAATTAATTACATCACAAAGTGCCTGTTACATGCCAGATATTATGCTAATGTTGTGAAATCAATGATGACGATTCTTGATTTGTGAAGGAACTCATATAGATTCTACATGTAGATTCTCATGTGGATTCTAGATGCAAACACATAACTGCAATGTCAGATGACAACTAATAAAAGAGTGATTTGAGGCTCTAGTGGAGGAAATGAATACCAACGTAGTGGAAACTGGGAAGATCCCCAAAGAACAATTTGTACTGAGACTTGATTGATCAGTGAGACCAATTTGTGAAAAAGTGTAAAGCCTTGAGAGCTAAGGGAGAAGTATATGAAGGTTCTTAAAAAGACTGAACATCTATATTTGAATAGTAATTAGAAATGAAGAGTAACTGGGATATAGTTGAACTGGGTGGAAATATCAGGAATGAGCCTCAAAGGGCTGCACAGAACATATGCATCAAATACGAAACTTTGTGCTAAGCCATGAAATTTTGTTTGCTTGCTCTTTTATTTTTTTCCTAAGATGATACATAGCTTAATACAACCTGTAGGTTTTCAGACTATGACTCTCTGGCTGCTTCCTGTTTCTGTAAATAAAGATTTATTGGAACACATCTACACTGATTTATTTACGTATTGATTGTGAGTGCTTTCATGTTACTGCAGCAGATTTGAGTGCCTGCATAAACCGGAAATATTTACTATTTGACCATTTATAGAAAAAGTTTGCTTACTTAAGAGAAAAGAAAATAGAAGCAGGGAGACCAGTGAAGAGACTGTTGCAATGCTTCTGGCAAGCCTAGATGATGGTGTTAATTAAGTGAGATATACTTGACAATAGACTTGACAAGATTTGTTGAGTAAAAAAAAAGTGGAGCTCTATAAGGAAGAGAAAAAATAAGGAACAGTTTGGCCACAAGAAACTAAAGACTAGTGGTATCTCTTAATGGCTGAGAGTTTTAGATACTATGTGGTCTAAATCCTTAGAGGAAAGGGAGTTTCTTCATAGCAAATTCTCTGATCACTCATTCGCACATGCTCTGCAGATGGTACAAATTCAATAAATGTACTAGTGAGGTAACTAGAGGTGTCATTATCCCCTGTGGGAAACGCTTTCATTCTCAAAAGTGTTCTAGAGTCATGCACTTCTTCCACATTCTTTCCTATAATGATAAAATTCTGTGTCTTATTTACAGGGAATATTAAAGTACAGATACTGGTGGTACGTAATTTCTGAGCCGCTCTGAAGGCACTTATGGATTTAACAGAGTCAAAGAAGTTCACTGAATGAACTAGAAACTAAGTAAGACAGATCCCAAATGAGTCTTGGGAAAAATGGAGACAACCTCAAAGATAGTTGGCACTAAGACTAGGAGACCACTGAAAGTGATCAAGGAATAAATGACCATGGAAAGATTTACATTTTTATTCTGCATATTGAGAAATATTAATCACAAACATAATTTTTAAAGTTCTTTCAAGTAATATTTAGAATTAAATATAGAGCTGGCAAGTAAATAGAATTTCCACAGTGGAACCTTAATGAGGGAATTGTGAACAAAGACTCCACTGGTACATGTAAATTTTAGTGTAATTCTGAAACCATAATTAAAAGCATACATATTTTAAAATCTTCATTTCCTTTATTTTGTATTTCTGAGCTATCAGTAGGGAGGCATATCATTACTGGATAAAAACTTCTTGTATTTGGTCTTAGCCTTGTCCTACTGAGGACTTGAGAAAATTGTTTATCTGCTGTTTCTCATTGTTTTTCTTTTTCTCTCTGCCTTCTTACAAAATCCTGTGAGATTGTGCCAGGCTTCATGCAACACGAAGTATAAGATCTTGAAATCAGAAGTTATCAATTCTAGAGACTGGAGAAAGGTCATTATGTGCTGTACATAAGAGTACAAGGGTTTGAGGGGTGACCAGTTAGTTCAGTTGGAGTGTGGTGCTGATACCAAGGTTGCTGGTTCAATCCCCACATGGGCCACTGTGAGCTGCGCCCTCCCAAAAAGAGTCAACTATGCCATTGTAGCATGAAAACAATGTGTAACCAATGACCATGGCTGTTCCCCAGTTAAAAAAAAAAAAAGTCTGTTTTATTAAACAAAAAAAAAAAAATGCAGGGTTTTGAAAGCCAAAATGGATCTGGTTTCATAAACTGGTCCCACCATTAAGCAAATTATTTAAACTCTATGAGTCTCCACTTTTATTTATAAAACATGGACACAGATATCTGTTTTCTAGGTTGATACGAGAATTTAATACAGTTTTTTCACATAAATCAGTAAGCCCAGGTTCTGGCACATAGTAGACATGCAATAAATGATAGCTTAGAGAACTGTTGCTCCCAAATCATGCTGATTTTCCCTTTTTGAACTCCACTAGGCCTTCTCGTACCATGATACCTTTTTATTCTTTCCAGACTTTTGACCTCAGAATTCTGCTTTCAGCCTGGATATGTTATATTTGTTGTTCTTCCATCAACCCATCCACTATTGTTGACTTGTTGATCTCTTAGCTGAACCTGTATTGTATATGCTACATCTCTTCTGTCTTGACACTACCAGAAGGCTGTAAATATTTGCATCTAATTCCTCCCAAACTGCTGGAATCTCACCACTTATAAAACCCCCAGGAAGGTGTTACATATAAGTGTGACCATATAATTTGCAATAAAACGGATAATTACGGGGAACAAAAATGAGTGCTGTGAATAGTTACAGGGTTGCATCTGGTGCAAACCAGGATCCTCATACAGGTAGGTATGATCCCCATGCTTAGAAGCAAAATTATTGCTGAAATTTTACTTTGAAAACACAGTACAATGCATTTCCTCATTGCCATCTATCATTCAGGACCTCGCAAATTGTTTCATTTTCTAAAAAGTGCTGATTGGTGTGGTTTCTGCATGCTCAGATCTGCTTTGTGTAGAGAAATGGGAACTGGCTCACTGCCACCAAATACTTGCAATCAAAAGATGCAGGTTGATAGTCCCCACAGTGGAAAACCCAAAGGAACTATAAGGCCAAGTAATCACTGACTCTGCGTGTTACCAAATGACATCGGCCATTTTGACAGTGGGGCTTTATTGTGAGTCATTTAGTTGTCCAAATCTAGATTGATGGAGATGGCCAAATATAAATTCCCCTAATTTTGCTTACCAAAATACACACAGTGCCAAAACTCATGAATGACGGCAGTGGCAATTAATTTGAATCACATACCAGATAGCTTTGGTCAGTGCAATTTCTCTGTGAATGCACTGGGTTTAATTTAAAATGGCAAAGTAAAGGTAAATAAATCAATAGGTTGTTCTCCTAGATTTCTGTTAAGTGTGTAGAGTAGCTGAGTGCTAGAGTTGGCAGAAGTCCCCATTAAGTCAGTGAACATTCATTAGGCAGACGCTGTGCATCAGGCTCTGTGCTAGACACCAGGACACGGCACTTGGTTTGTGCTGGAAAAAACAAAACAAAAAAAAACAGACATTTATGATGGCTGTCACTACACATCACTTAGATTGCTAGGACACACTTATCAATTCCAATTTTTCCATATCTGACAGATAAGTAGGGGGAGGAGGGTATAACTTTTTTCCTCTTTGAAAAGAGAAATAAATCATTTATGACACTCAGGGAAAATTGGCAGTATTTGCTTCTCACCTGAATACCGAAAAGAAGCTTGCCTCCTGGGGTTTCTTCTACCAGTTTATTCCTTCCTGGAAATTCTAAGTTGCTGGAAACCGTGCTATTACCTTAGACAGACCCCCTCCACCAACAATTCTATCTCACAGGTATTCCTGACTGTTGGATAGATGATTTATGTCCAGGGCGTGGCTCTCTCCACTTCCTTTAGGCATTCACACCATCTTCCTCAGAACTAATGATGTCCTCCATGAATTTAAGCTTGATTTTTATCAGAACTTTTCATTGCCAGGCTACCGCACTAACCTATTTGGTTGGTTCCTTCCACTCAGAATTTTGGTCATTATTGTTCCTTTGTTCCTTTGCAACATTATAAAAGTGTCTCAGAGGCTTTGAGTCCATGTATTAGTTTCCTAGGGCTGCAATAACAAATAGCCATAAGCTAGGTGGCTTAAAGCAACAGAGATTTATTCTCTAACATGTCTGGAGGCTAGAGCTCTGAAATCAAGGTGTCAGCAGCGCCATGCTTCCCCTGTGTATAGAACCCATTCTTGCCTCTTCTACTTTCTGGTGGTAGTCATCAATTCTTAGAATTCCTTGACTTGCAGCTGTTTCCCCAGTCTCTGCCTGTTTTGTCACATGGCATTTTCCTCTTCTTATAAGGACACCAGTCATATTGCCTTAGAACCCACCCTAACAACATCATCTTAACTCAATATATGCAAAGACCCAATTTCCAAATGAGGTCACATTTACAGATACCTATGGTTAGGACTCCAACAAATATTTTTTGGGGAAAATTCAACCCATAACAGTGTATATGATATATGAAATCTGCTAGAAAATCAGCTTTCAGGGAAATTGCAGAATCAAATACAGCAAGCTCTCCATTCACTGCTATCTAAAGCAAAGTGAGTCTGTCTCTTCACATGCACATATGTATGTCATTATAATCACAACCGTGAGTTATATTTATGCATTTGTTAGTCTCCCACTCCATAGGGAGATCCGCGGAGAGAAACATGATAAAGAAAACAAGTGATGGACTGTTGAATGAGAATCATTGTAAGTTTTCATTTCCTCCCTAAGCAGGCTGTGAGGGATACTGTCTAGTGATTCCATGCTAGACATCCTTGCACGATCATTTCTCAATACTTTTTTTAAATTTCATTTTTTGAGTAGGGGAATTTTGATTTTAATACCAAACTACCAGACATTGTACATGAGAAACTAAAGTGATAATTTGAGCCTTTCAACAATATCCTCTTTCTTTGGTACTAACTTTTTTTCTAGCAGGTAGATGGACTGTGGGATAAGGTATTCATTGTATTCATATAGTTCATGGTGTTTCTTTATTATCTTAGTTTCCCTAGGATCAGTGGTGATGACAGCGTTTTATTTCTGATATTGATAATTTGTGTCATCTCTTTGTTTTCTTGGTTATTCTGGACGGACATTTCTGAATTCTTTTTGTTTATTTTCAAAGAATAAGATTTTTGTCTTGCTGATTTTGTGTTTTCAAGTTCATTGATTTCTGCATTAATTTTTTATTACCTTCCTTCTATTTGCTGTAAGTTTAATTCACTCATCTTTCTCCTGTGTCCTAAGATGGAAACTTGGGTTATTGATTTTATACCTTTCTCCTTTTCTAATATATCAGGTGTTTGAATAATGTCTTTTTGTTTAACGTTTCATTATAATGTTGATGAGGGAAAGAAAACAAAAACAAAAACTTGATTCCTGGTGGTGGCCATTGTTTGTGGAGTTGACATGTGCCCTCCCCCGCCCCGTTCTGCATGGGTTTTCTCTGGGAAGGCCAGTTTCTTTACACATCCCAAAGATGTGCACATTAAGTGAATTGGCCTATCTAAATTGCCCCTACCTGAGTGAGTGTATGTGAGTGTGCCCTGCAATGAAAAAGAGTTCTGTGCAGGGTTGGTGCCTGCTCAGCATCCTGAACTGTAAGGATGGGCCCAGGCCACTCGCTACCATGAAGAGGTTGAAAAGGTATTATCTTACTTGTTTTTATTAATCTTTCTTAAATGTACGTGCAGCTCACATTTATTTCCATGTTTAATTTTAGAAGTTTTGTGGATCTTTATTTAGAAATTTGGTGACGTTTTTGTGAGCAGAAATATGCCTTAGTAATTTAACTCTTGTTTATGTGAATTACCCTATGGTAAAATTGGTTTGCTTATATGTCGTTTTGTTTAAAAGCGCAGTTTCCAAAAACCTATTCATGACATTAAGTGAGGACTTACTATATATACATTTAATGCTATAAATGTACTTCTCTAAGCACCAATTAAGCAGAATTCCAACAATTTTGATGTTATATTCCCAATTTCATTTAGTTCTGAATAAATTTTTTCCCTTGGGGCATCTTATTTTTACCCATAGGTTATTTAGAAACGTGTTGCTTAGTTTCCAAGTACTTGGGAATTTTTCAGCTATCTTTCTGTTATCGAGTTCAAGTTTAATTCTGTTATGGTCTTAAATGCACTTCGTAAGATTTCTACCCTTTAAGTTTGTTAAGGTATGTTTTACAGCCCAGAACATGGTCCATCTTGGTGAATGTCATATGTCAGCGTGAGAAGAATATGTATTCTGCTATTGTTGTTTGGAGTGTTCTATGTGTGTCAATTAGTTAAACTTGATAGCTAGTGTTGTTCAGGTCACCTGTATTTGTACTGATTTTCTGCCTGCTTGATCTATCAATTATTGAGACAAGGGTGTTGAAATCCCCAACTGTAGTTGTTGATTTGTCTATTTCTTCTTTTATTTCCATAATTTTGGTCTCATGTATTTAGACACTCTGTTGTTGAAATATAGTTTTTTAAAATGTTATCTTAACCCAGTTTTCAGGCCCTGGATAGAGATCAGTATTTCCCCTTCTTGAGCAGCTAAGTCCGTACTCCTAACCACCTCTCTTTTATCAGGCATCAGGCTGTCACACTCTGAGCCTCTATGTACCCACCCTAATTACGCCAGGACCAGGTACCAGACAACCAGGGACAGCCCATCTGCCCTGGAGCCTGAAGAAATTATTCAAATTAGTCATTTCTAAACCTGCTTGCCCTGCTTCGTTCTTTCCTTCCATAGAAACCTGAGTGACCCTAGATGGTGTACTGTGCTCTTCCCAGGTGTAACAAACTGTAGAACTTTTCCCGTTTTCTCTCTTGATCTGGGTTTGACTTCATGATACTTTATCCAAAATGATATGGTTAAAACAGTTGATCGGTGCTTACTTATTTACTGTTGTGTATTTATTGTAGAATTGACCCCTGTATCATATTGTAATACCCTTCTTGTCCCTGATAATCTTCCCTGGACAGAAATTGGCTTTGTGTGAAGTTATAGCTATTCCAGATTTCTTTTAATCAGTGTTAGTGTGTTATACCTTATTGTATCTCTTTTAATCTGTCTGCTTTTTTAATACTTATCATCAATTCCATGTAGACAACATTTGTTTTTCTATCCAATCTGTCAATCTCTCCCTTACGCCTTCTTTTTTTTTTTTTTTTTGAGGGCAGTGTTATTGGCCCTCATATGTGGGACCGAACCGGGGCCGCTGGCTTCCTACGCCAGCGCTTAACCACCACGCCACTCAGCCGGCCCTCAATCTCTCCCTTTTGAAAAACTGTCTAAACTATTTATAAATATAGTGATTTTTCATATATTTGGATTAAAATGTTGCTAATTCTTTTCATTACATTTCTTAATCTTATCCTTTTTTTTGGTCTCTTCTATTTTAAGAATTTTTATGCTTCCATTTTATTAATGTATTCAGTTTATCACAGAGCATATACTGAAGGGGACATTTGGAGCTGGAAGGCAATAAATCAATAACTGACACAACGTATGACAAATCCCTCAATATATCTCTTAGTTGCTCTTCTTCTCTAATCATATCATAAACTGATACATTCTCTCATAGTGAGATAAAATATGCAATTCATGGCATGTTATTTGATTTCAATAAACATTAGATATTGGTATTAATAAAAATAAATATATGTTAACAGTTTTTTAAGAGAGTTTTACTCATGGAAAACAACATTATGTGTAAGGTACACAGACACCACAAAACAAATGAGCTTGGGGAGTCGATGTCTGACCAGGCATTAGAAAGATAAGAAATTCAAGTGAACATTGGCCTGGAGAGGGACCCCTTCTCAGAAGGGAAAATGAACCAAGCAATCTGACGTTACAGGGAGAGTATATAGGACTGTGAATTTGATTCCTGGAGCTCTATAAAATGGTGCTTTCTGGTAATGTGTGCTCATAAAAATCACCTAAGGGATTCAGGACAGTTTTTAGAGCCCCCTTCCTCCACCCACAAATGCTTTTTCATAATTTCTAGGTGTAAGGGCCTGAGGATCCAGTTATTAAGTACTTTAGATCTCAAGATGAGGCATGTTGGGGATCTGCTACATAAAGAATGATGTTGTATATCGAAATTGTATCTTTCCAATCAATATGAAAACATTTTCTATTCTGATAAAAGCTTGATGAATTTTCCTTTAGTGTTCAGGGGATAAATTAAATTACCAGTCTCCCTCCAATTATATAATTAACATTTTCTAAACTGAATTAATTAGTTATTTGTCATTGGTTATTTGGGAATTTGTTGAGATTCTTCATCGGTAGTCTCACAAAATATTGGATCACACTTTAACCAGGAAATTAAATGCACATGGAAAAACTTTCTTCCAAACTTGGTGTTTACAACTTTACCATTTTATTATCTTTCCCCAAATATAACTTTTAAATTTATTTTGTTTCTAACTCTCATCTTTCACCCCACCCTCAAACATGCTGTACAAAACGGTCATGCCATGAGCTTGCTCTTCCTAGAAAGTTTAGCCTGGCTTATTTCATAATCTTGTTTGAGCCATTTGGGAAGTATTTAAAACTGTTATGAATGAGAGGATCCTTATTTGTCTATACTTCTCCCTCAAAAAAAATAAAATAAAATTATGAGTGCCTCCATTAAAATAGAGAAACTAAAAATAAGGAAGTAATGGTTTAAGTCCCCATGGATATGAATACTGTAATAAATTACATTATTTATTTATGCAATATTTATTATTCTACCTAGACAAAATTATATATTAGTAAATTTTAAATTGCTTAATTAGGAAGAGGCTAGCAGCTAAATATTTGCTTTGGTTGGTGTTTTTTCTTTTTTACTTGAATTTATTGACTTTCTTTTAAAATCTCTTGTCTTGTTAAAATCACAATTTTGACTTTTCTTTATCTCTTTATTTTCTTAAGTTTGATCACTCCAGTTTACATAGTTCTTCAAGTCACATGCCTAGCATTTCCCATTCCTAACAACTTTCTAAAATGAACTTTAATGCCTTCTTTTATATTTTCTACTAGATCATTTAAATGTTAAATATAGGCACAGTATGTTTTACAACTCTGAATAGTAAAAGGAATTCTCTGAAATTCAAATTCATGTTTTACTTTAAAACACATTCATTATTCCCCAATATGGTATTCTGTAGAATTGGTTTTAATCAATTTGCTTGTTCTCTGTAAAAGATATTTTGTTGAGCTCCAATTCTTTTTCAGAATTTCTTTTTGATGAAATCTTTATATGTGATGACCTGAAGTTTCTTTGAACCACCTTTACATTTAGGGAGATTTTTATTATATTCTATTCTTCACGGTGAAAACTTTCTTAACCAATATGGATGAAATAAACAAAAAATAAAATATATAAATATAGGAACGTATAACCCAGAGCACATATGAAGAAAATATTTAAACAAATGCTAACATAGTGCACCATAAGAAAACAAAAAATAAATCTGGATTTTAATTTTAGTGTGGTAGGGATGCCATTCTTAACTGATCTAATAGGTAACAGTAGTTTACTCAAAATAGTATTAAAATATATGGGAAGATTGTAGTTTATGCATAAACCAAATACATGATATCAATATTACAACCAGTGGAATTGAGACTACTCTATTATAAGGTACCTACACTACCTGTGAGGCATTATAGAGTTATTTGGAAGTGAACCACTATTAATTGTAAGTTATACTGCAGATTCTAGGACAACCACTGAAAACATTTTCAAAAGAAAATTTATATGTTAACAAGAGAGAAAATGTAATCATATAAAATGTTCAATTAAAACTAGAGAAAGCAGAGCAAAACAAAAATAAACAAAGAACAAGGGAATAAATAGAAAAGGTTTACAGATATGAAATTAATACACATATGTCTCTAATCCTTTAAATATGAATGGTCTGTATATACCAATTGAAAAATAGAGACTGACAGAGTAGATTAAAATAAAAAAAAAACGCAACTCAGTTCTATGCTGTCTACAAGAAACCTACTTTAACTATAAAAATACAAAGCAAAAGTAAAAGGATTAAGTCTCACTTGTTTATTTTTGATTTTGTCTCTTGTGCTTTTGGTATCAAATCCAAAAAATCCCTGCCAAGACCAATGTCAAGGAGCTTTCCCTCTTTGTATTCCCCAGCACTTTTAAAGTTTCAAGTCTTACATTTAAAGTTCATCAAATCTATAGATTGCTTTGATTAGTACAGACATTTTCACAGTATTAATTCTTCCAATCCATGAACATGGAATATCTTAGCCATTTATTTTTGCCTTCTTTATTTTTTTTCATCAATGTTTTATAGAGTTCAGTGTACAGATATTTCACCTCTTTTGTTAAATTTATTCCTATGTAATTTATTTATTTTGATGCTATTGTAAATGGAGCTATTTCCTTAAATTTCCTTTTCTGATAATTCCTGTTAGTCTACAGAAGTACAACTGATTTTTGTATGTTGAATTTGTACTCTGCAACTTTACTGAATTTGTTTTAACAGTTACAAGAGATTTTATTTGTGGGGAGCGGTGGAGACTTTTGGAGACACACACACACACACACACACACACACACACACACACGGGTGTATTATGAATAGAACTATCATATGATCCAGCAATCCCATGTTGGGATATATATTCAAAAGAAACAAAATTATCTTGAAGAAATATCTGTATTCACATATTCATTGCAACAACATTCACAATAGCCAAGATATGGAAACAATCTAAGTGTCTATCAACAGATGAATGAACCAAGAAAATGTGATTTTATATATATCGGTGCCAAAAAAATGTACACAAGTGGACAATAGTCAACATTGCTCAAGCAGAAGCTCACCATAATCAGAAGTGTCTGGACGCTAATGGTAACCAGTTTGAGCACCTCTTGTAATTGCAGAAGTCAAACATGACTTGTATTCATCTTTCCTTATTGGTATATAAATATTAATACATTTTTTTCCTTTCTTAAAATGTATATACATTTTTGGGGGCACTCTCTCTCTCTCTCTCTCTCTCTCTCTGTGTGTGTGTGTGTGTGTGTGTATGTATGTGATATAATAGAATATATTCATCTATAAAAAATAAGGCAATCATGCCATTTGCAACAATATAGAAGAATAACCTGGAGGGCATTATGCTAAGTTAGATAAACCAAACAGAGAAAGACAAATATTGTATGGTATCAGTTATGTGAGGAATCCTCTAAAAAAATAAATAAAAATAAATAAGTAAATAAATAAAATGAATAAATAAATAACATGTTGAACCATAGAAACAGAGAGTAGAGAGTAGATCAGTGGTTGTCAGGGGCTGGAGAATTGGGGAAATTGTGAGAGGTTGGTCAACTTTCAGTTATAAGAAGAGTAAATTCTGAGATCTAAAGTACAGATGGTGACTACAGTTAATAATACTGTTTTGTATTCTTGAAATTTACTGAGAGAGTAGATCTAAAGTGGTCTAACCAAAAATAATAGTAATAAACAAAAATAATGTGAGGTGATGGATGTGTTAACTTGATTGTGGGAGTCCCTTCATAATATATACTTATATCAAATCATCATACGGTACACTTTTAATATATTACAATTTTATTTGTCAATTATACCTCAATAAAGCTGGAGAAAAAAGACTTCCAGCTTTATAATTAAAAAAAAAGTACAGGGATGAAAGAAAGTAAACCACATTAACAGTAATCAAAAGAAAGCTGGGGTAGCTATATTAATTTCAGACCAAAATGATTTTATAGCATGAAAAATTAATTGGAATTTAAAAAGGCATTATGTAATGATAAAGGGATCAATTCTCAAAGAAGACATAACAATTCAGAATGTGATCCACCTAACCAAAGAGTGTCAAAATGTGTGAGGCAAAAACTAATAGAACTGCAAGGAGACTTTAAAAACTATCATTTATTTACAGATCCATCAAGCAGAAAATTAATAAAGCTATGTTAAACTGAACAATATGGGTTCTAATTGACATGTATAGACTCCATCCATCAACAGCAGAATACTCATTCTTCTCAAGCTCACATGAAAACTTCATCAAGGTAGATCACATTCTGGGCCATAAAACACACTTCAACAAATTCAACGAATAGAAATCATACAAAGTATGTTCTCAGGCCAAATGGAAATAAACTAAAAATTAATAGCAGAAAGATAGCTACAAACTCCCAAAATGTTTGCAGATTAAACAATACACTGTAGATAACATACAGTTCAAAGTAAAGGTCTCAAAAGAAATTAATTTTTTTTTTTTTTTTTTTTTTTTTTTTTAGCTGAGCCATCCTGCTACCTGTTGGCAGCTCAGCCACAACTCAGTTTGGGCTGGGCATCGAACTGCTGTTGCTCAGAGCTCAGCTCATACTCTTGAGCGAGCTCTTAACCAACTGAGCCACTCAGCCAGCCCCTCCAAAAAAATATTTTGAACTAAATGAAGATGAAAATACAACTTACCAAATTTGTAAGATGCAATGAAACCACTGCTTAGAGGGAAATTTACAGCATTGGGTGCACACATTAGAAAAAAAAAAAAGATCTGAAATCAAAAATCTAAACTGATACTTTAGGAAATTAAGGAAAGAAGAGCAGTTGAAGTCTAAAATAATCAGTAGGAAAGAATAAATATGAGCATAAATAAATAAAATTAAACACAGAAAAAGCAATGGAGAAAATTGACAAAACCAAAGCTCTTTCTTGGAAAGGCTTCATAAAATTATAAACCTCTACACATACTGACTAACCATAAGAGAGAAGGCACAAAGTACTAATATCAGAAATTAGAGAGATACCATCAGCACTGATCATATAGACAATAAAACATTATAAAGAAATATTATAAAAAAACTATATCCACAAATTTGATAACTGATGGGCCAATTCTTTGAAAGATGCAGACTATCAGAACTCAAAAGGGGCAAATATATAATCTGAATAGATCTATACTGATTAAAGGAAATGAAGTAATAATTAATAATCTTTCAAAACAGAAATCACCAGGCCCAGATGATTTATCTGGTAAATTGTACCAAACATTCAAAGAAAAAGCTATATCAATTTTCTATAATCTGTTTGAGACAATAGAAGCATAGAGAACCCTTCCTAATTCATTCTACAAGATGAGTATTGCCCTAATATCAAAATCAAACAAAGTGTTGAGAAAGGAAAATTGTAGACCAATATTTCTCATAAGAATATAGGTATAAAAATCCTCACCAAAATATTAGGAAATCAAATTTTATAGTGTAAAAAAGAATTGCACACTACATCCAAGTGGGATTAATTCTAGGTATTGAAGTCTAGCTCAACATTGAAAAATCAATGTAACCCATCCCATCAACAGGCTAAAGAGGAAAAAAACATAAGATCATATCAAGTGATGCAGACAAAGCATTTGACAAAACTAACACTAATTCATAATAAAAACTCTCATCAAACTAGGAACAGAGGGAAACTCCTTCACCTGCATAAAGAACACTTACAAAAAATTACAGAGAATATTATACTTTATAGTGGTAAACTAGATAAATTTTCCATAAGATTGGGAACAAAACAAGGATGCACCCTCTCACTACTCTTATTCAGTGTTTTACTGGAAGTCCTAGCTAATCCAATAAGATAATAATAGGAAATAAAAGACTTACACATTGGGAAATAAAAAATAAGATCATCTTTGTTCAGAGATGATATGTTTGTAGATGTAGAAAATCCCAAAGAGTTGATTAAGAAAACGAAACAAAACAAAAAACTCTCCTGGAATGAAGGCTGCAGATAGAAAGTTAATATACATAAGTCAGTTGTTTCCTATACATCAATGTATTGGGTTGGATAGTATCCCTCCAAAATTCATGTCTACCCAAACCTATGAATGTGACCATATTTGGGTTTTTGCATATATAATCAAGTTAAAAATGAGGATGCACCCCAAATCCCTTATAACTGACATTTTTTATGACAAGAGGGAAATTTGAACATATTCATAGGGAGGATAATTTCATGTGCAGACCAAGACTGAGATTGGAATTTTTCTACAAGCCAAGGGTTGTCAAGGATTAGTGGCAGCAGCCAGAAGCTAGGAAGGACAGATAGGGAACCAACTTTTCCCTGTAGCCTTCAGGAGATCATGGTCCTGTCAACACCTTGATTTCAGGTCTAATTTCACCTTGATTTCATTCAAAAAGCTGAGTGAATAAATTTCTATTATTGTAAGTCACCAAGTTTGTGATATTTTGTCATGACAACTCTAGGAAATTAATGTAACCAACAATACAGTTGGAATTTGAAATTATAAACACACCATTTCATTAGCACCAAGTAAATGAAATGTGTGGTGTATATCTAACAACACATTTACAAGATCTTTATGAGAAAAGCTTCAAAACCCTGATGAAAGAAATCAAAGATAAAAATAATAGAAGAGGTATTTCATGTTCTTGGATAGGAAAACTCAGTATTAAGATGTTGGTTCTTCCCAAATTGATCTACAGATGAAATGTAATCCAAATTGAAATCCCAGAAAGTAATTTTGTGGATATTCACAAAATGATTCTGAAATTTATATTAAAAGGCAAAGACCCAGAATAGTCAATACAGTACTGAAGAACAAGGCCAAAGGAGTGACATTACCCAAATTCTAGACTTATTATAAAACCACAGTGATAAAGGCAATGTGCTATTGGTGAAAGAGAGACATACATATCAAATGAACAGAATAAAATGCCCAGAAATGGACCCATGGAAACATAATCAACTGATTTTTGACAAAAGAGAAAAGGCAATCCAACAGAGAAATATAGTCTTTTCAACAAATGGCACTGGAACAATTGGACATGCACATGGAAAATCATCATCATCATCATCATCATCATCATCATCATCATCATATCATCATATCATCATCAAAACACCTCCTTTAAATCTTTCACAAAAATTAACTCAAAATGGATCACAGATTTGATGTAAAATGCAGAAGAATAAAACTTCTGGAAATTAACTCAAATGACAATCTAGGTGACCTTGGCTTTGGAAAGAATTTTCAGATGCACTAAAAGAAATATCCATGAAAAAATTGATCATGGACTTTGTTGAAACAAAACAAAACAAACATACAAACAAAAAGCTTTATTCTCTGCAAAAGACACTGCTTTCAGAATGAAAAGACAAGACACACAGACTGAGACAAAATATTTACAAAAACACATATTTCATAAAGGACTTGTAATATAACTATACAAAGAACTCTTAAAATTCAACAATAATAAAACAAACAACCAAATTAAAAAGATGCCAGAAGATATGATAAACATCTCTTCAAAGAAGGTACACAGATGGTAATGAAAAAAATGCTCAACATCCTATGTCATTAAAGGAATTGCAAATAAAAACAACACTGAGATGTCACAATTTACCTATTGGAATGGGTAAAATCTAAAAAAATGACACCACATGCTGACGAGAATATAGAGACACAGAAATTCTCATTCATTACTGTTGGGAACGCAAACTGCTACAGCTACTTTGGGACAGTTTGGAAGTTTCTCACGTAGCCAAATATATGTTTACCAAATAATCCAGCAATCAACTCTCCCAGCTCTGTATTGAAAACTTATGTCCATGCAAAAATCTGTAGACATGTTTTTAGCAGCTTTATTAATAATTGCCCAAAATAGAAGCCATTAAGAAATCTTTCAAGAGGTGAGTGGATAACAAACTGACACATACATACAATAGAGTATTATTCAGTGATAAAAAGAAATGAGCTATCAAACTACGAGAAAACCTGCTGAGCCCTAAATGCTTATTGTTAAATGAAAGAAACCAGTCTAAAAAGGCTACATATGCTGTATGATTAGAGCTACATAGAGTTCTGGAAAAAAACAAAACTACAGAGATAGAAAAAGGATTTGTGATTGCCTGGGTTCCACAGGAGGGGAGGGATGAATAAGTGAAGCATTGGGGTTTTAGGAAAGTGAAACTACTTTGCGTAATACTCTAATAGATTCATGACATTATGTATTTGGCAAAATCTATAGAACTGTACAACAATAAAAAATTTAAAAAGTAACCTTCATGTAAATTATGGAATTTAGTTAATAATTTATCAGTACTAGCTTATCAATTATGGCAAATTCACTACACTAATGCAAGATGTTGATTATAGGAGAAACTGCGTGTAGACATAGGGAGAGAGAGAGTATATGGGAACATTGTGCTTGATGTAAAATTTTTCTCTAAACCTCAAACTGATCTAAACAAATAAAGTCTATTCAAAAATCAAAGGGAAACACTTGGTGGTAAACATACAATATGATATATAGATGAGGTATTGCAGATTGTACACTTGAAACCTATGTAATTTTACTAACCATTGTCACCCCAATAAATTTTAATTAAAAACAAATCAAAGGGAAACAAAAATCTTACATCCCCTTAAATCAGAGATGATCCACTATATTTTATTCCAGCATTTCCCCCATATTTTATAAACCTAAAAGATCATACTCTAATATAATTATTTAATTTGTATTATAATATAATATCCCTTATAATATTAGAAATTCATATGATTTTACAGTTTTCACACACTAATATTCCATAAAGGTCTAAGGCCATTATGGAGAGCAACACAAATGTAGCGAGTTGATTGAAATGATATATAATCTCATATAATATATTTAACAGAAATGTTGTAATTATTTAACATATTACCAATAAGGAGGGTGAGAAAATTATGTCAGCTTGTGGAAATGTTTACGAAAGAAGGTACTAGTTATACTCACAATTTGATAATAATATTAGACAACATTATTCAACCCTTGTTCTGTATCAGTCATCAGTGTTCTTCCATGTACTGCCTGATTGAATCTCAACAGTAGGTTTATAGGGAACATACTAGTGTCACCTCCATTTATAGATGAGGAAACTGCATCTCAGAGGGTCTCGGTGACTTGTGTACTGTCTGTCATACTGGTACTAAATGTGAAAGCCCAAATTCAGACCCAGGCAATCTAGCTCAAGAGCTCATGGCTATCATCAAAATGTACTATTGCTTCAAACCACTGAATGATCCTCCGCTATGGCTGTGGGAAAATCATTATTCTTGTCATTTCTATCATGAAGTTGCCCCTCAGTAAATATTTTATACTAGAAATAATGAGTTTTAAGTTAGCAAAATGTCTGTATGTTAGGGCAACTACTTATAGCAATACATTTGTTACTTTTACTCTTTAGGTGATCTGAGAAATAATTAGAGGCTTTTTGGGTCCAAACTAATTACTTGAACAAAAAATCAGGACATGAAACTGAGAATGGGTAAGAGGGAAAAAAGCGATTGATTTTTCAATTCTTAAAATTCTATATATATTTGAAAACTCAACCTACAAAGATCTGGCAATTAAGTTCACGAACTTGTTGCAACAATATTGTTAACCTTTTTTACATCGGAAGGATTATTCATTATGGATTTGTACCAACTGGATACACAGTTAATCAAGTTTACTATTTGTAAGTGCTGAAAAGGTTGTGTGAAAATGTTAGGTGACCTGAACTTTTCACCAACAATTCATGCTCTTGCATCATTACAATGCACCAGCTCACAAAGCACTATCTGTGAGGGAGTTTTCAACCAGTAAACAAATAACTGTATTAAACACCCTCCTTACTCACCTGATCTGGCCCCCAATGACTTCTTTCTTTACCCAAAGATAAAGGAAATATTGAAAGGAAGACATTTTGATGACATTCAGGACATCAAGAATAATATGATGACAACTCCAATGGCCATTTCAGAAAAAGAGTTCCAAAATTGCTTTGAAAGGTGGACTAGGTGCTGGCATTGGTGCGTAGCTTCCCAAAGGGAGTACTTTGAAGGTGACCATAGTGATATTCAGCAATGAGATATGTAGCATTTTTTCTAGGATGAGTTGGCGAACTTAATAGCCTGACCTCATGTAGATATATACTTAATGATTCAGCAAGAATTCAAGAAAAAAGAAGGAAGGAAGTGAACAAAAAGAATTGAGATACAGAGAAATCAAGAAAAAGTAAGCAATTAAAAAAAGGAAAAGAATGTCTAGGTTTAGTTTCATTTCAAAGTAAAAGAAATATCTCTCCTTCATTCCCTTGTATAAAGGATAATTTTTATAATCTTGTTGTTTAGCAATGCTAAAGAAGAAAAGCAAATCCTGAAACAACACTCTATATCTCAAGAATAAACAAAATATATAAGCCTGAAGACATCTGAGTTGCCATTTGTAATTTTTATGTTTAAGGTTTCCTTGGGGGACTCTTTTAAAAATTCTTTTTATGTTTCTTAATATTTTCCATCTGCTGCAGAACTTTGAAATTGCCATCGTATAGTTATACAGAGAATGCCCACAACTTTTTAGTATGTGACTTACACTCTGGTAGGAAATTATCTTGTTGCCATGGTTCACTGGATAGCACTCGATGGGTCAGCAGGCCATGGTGTAAGGACTTACATCATAGTAGTAATTCATAACCAGTTCTCACTGAACTTCAGCATGGTTCTGGGTCAACAGCACCATTATCCTTCACTTCAAGTTCATACATGTTTCAACACATCATTTTTATTTTAATAAATCTTCTCTTGAGAATAGAATGTGCTATTTATCCTGGAAAGATACATGTGAGGCCATAGACAGTGGATAAGAAATCAGTTATCAAAACAAATTAAATTCTTTTAGATTTATTCTATTTAATCTGTACACACACACACACACACACACACACACACACACACACAAACACACACACACACCACACATGAAAGTATAGAATATGTGGAGCTATGAGCATTTTCTAAAATAGCTATATAATATCTTTTTTTTTCTTTTTTTCCATTAAAATCCTGGTGTTACCAACCTCTCTCAGCTTGCCTTGCTTCATACTTTATTGAGAAAATAAAAGTACTCAGACAGAAGCTGTCTTCTCTTCCCATTGTGTCTATGTGTATATTCTCCTTTTCACTCTGGCAAGAAAACACCATACTCCAGTCAATGGAAAACCCCGTGCTTGGGTAAAGGGTCCCAGCTCCTCATCCCTCACCCTCCCAAGGACTTCAACCTTACACATTGCTTTTTTATTTATGTCATTAATTTCTCTCTCTTTCCTGCATCATTCCTTTAAGCTGACAACAAGCTCTGATGCCTGGAAAAAACAGTCAGTCAAACTAACACACCAATAAACAAACAATAAACCCTTTGGATACTATGGACCTTCTGGTACTTTCTCATTGTTCTGCTTCCTTTCTGGGGAAAATAAACCAAAAAAAAACCCAAAAACCCTAAAAACATACAAACTTTGAAAGAGTGGCTTACATTAGCTGACTTCATGCCCTTACATTTATATTTTAAGCTGAACATGAAAGGTAAAATATTAAAACTTCTAAAATGTTGTATAGGTGAATATATCTTCATGGTCTTGGGGTACGTGAAACATTTTTAAGCCGGACACCAAAAGAACTAACTGTGAGGAAAATATTGATAAGTTACACTACTTTGAAGTTAAAGATGTGTGTTTATAAACACACATTAGAACAAAGAGGTGAGCAACAGAATGGGAGGAAATATTTGCAAATAAAAACATCTTATGAAGAACTTGGATCCAGGTTATAAAGAACTCCTACTTATCAATAAGAAAAACGCAGATAAGACTATTGGGCAAAGATGAGCTGGTATTTTCACAAAAGGGGATATGCAAATAGGTAGTATTTATAGAAATATTTGTTTCAAAGTCATTAATATTGAGGAAGTGAAAATTAAAACAACAATGCAATTCCCCCACCAAATGGGTTAAAATTAAAAAGATCTATAATACTGTTGCAAGGATGAGCAACCACTTGAAATCTAATATATTGATAGTGGGAATGTATGTACAACCATTTTAGAATATTGTTTTGGACTGTCTCTTTAAGTTAAATCTATTATACTGTTTTTAGGTATATACTAGAGATAAATGCATATAAATGTTTACTAGAATGTATATGAACAAAAATATACAGAAGTATAATTTTAAATTGGTAATAACTCAAGTATCTATCAAGAGTAGAATGGGTAAATAAATTTTAGTATTCAATGAAATAATAAACAGCAATGAAAATGAGTGAAAATATTGATATACTGATATATATGTATGCATATCATGATATTTATTGAAAAAAGCCAGACATATATCAATAGATGAAGTGTGATTTCAATTATATTAAATTTCAAAAGTAAACACTATTCAAAATTCCAAAACAATAAATTTGCTTTATATAAATCATACATGTAAACTCTAGGGATTTTTCTGGAAAAACACAACTGTATGACCACCACACAGGTCAGGCTTCCTGAATGCCCAATCCCAACCAATACTTCTATGTAATAATTAGGCATTTGCATCAGCAATGAAGCAAGTGGTGAAAATTTTCAATTCTGAATGCAAGTTTATTAATCAACAAATGGCACTTACTATGGCAGAGAGTGCCATAAAGCTTCATGTCCCCTGTGATGGTCTCAGTGATTTTCATAGAGAACAAGAAAGCAAAGCTAGCTAGCAGAATAACCACTTCAGACTTAATGTGATCCCTACCTGTGATCACTCTCCAGGCCTTCTAGTTCTCAGTCAAACATGAGTCATTTAAAATCGGACATCTGAAATGGTTTAATGTTACTAGCATCCTGACAGGTAGCAAGAAGAACATACTTTTATAAGCGCATGTAACTCATCATGTCTCTAATGCTTTACGTGATCTAAATTTACTTTCTTTTTTTCTTTTTTTATATATTTTAAAATTTTTATTAAATTTATTGGGGTGACATTGGATATTAAAATTATGTAAGTTTCAAGTGTACACTTCTATAATACATCATCTATATATTCTATTGTGTGTTCACCATCCAGAGTCAGTTCTCCTTCCATCACCATATACTTGACCTATTTTCTCCCTGTTTTACCCCTCCTTCCCCGTTACCCTCTGGTAATAACTCAACAGTTGTCTGTATCTGTGAGTTTTTGTTTCTTAATTTTTTTGTCTTGTTCATTTGTTGCTTTCAGTTTTATATCCCACATGTGAGTGAAGTCATATAGTTCTTGACTTTTTCTGTCTGACTTATTTCGCGTAGCATGATGATCTCAAGATCCATCCATGTTGCTGCAAATGGCAGTATTTCATCTTATGGCTGAGTAGTACTCCATTGTGTATATATACCACATCTTCTTTATCCAATCATCTATCAAAGGACACTTGGGTTGTTTCCATATCTTGGCCACCATGAATAATGCTACAATGAACATAGAGATACATATGTCTTTATGGATAAATATTTTCGGATAATTGTGGGTAGATACTCAGGAGAGGGATTGCTTTTCTTTTTCTTTTTTCTTTTTTTTTTTTTGAGGGCAGTGTCACTGGCCCTCATATGTGGGACCCGAACTGGGGCCACTGGCGTTCCAAGCCAGCATTTAACCACCACGCCAATCGGTCGGCCCAAGGAATTGTTTTTCTTAATTTTTTGAGGAACCTCCATACTGTTTTCCATATTGCTATACCAATTTACATTCCCACCAGCATTGTATGAGGGTTCCTTTTCCTCCACAACCTCCAACATTTTTTACTATTTCTCTTGTTGATAACAGTGATCCTAACAGGTGTGAGGTGGTATTCATATTGGGTTTTGATGCACTTCCCTAATTGCTAATAAAGTTGAGTATGTTTTCATACAGCTGTTGGCCATTTCTATGTCTTCTTGGGAGAAGTATATCTTCAGGTCCTCTGACCATTTTTTAAAAAATTGGATTGTTTGTTTTTTTGTTGTTGAGTTGTATGAGCTCTTTATATATTTTGAATATTAGCCCATTAGTGTACTTTCAATGGTTGATGAATAGTATCCTGTCCACACATCTGGCCCTAACTAGGAATTGTGTGTTACTGGGACAATATCCTAATATTACATCAGTATTCCATATTATCAGCTATAATATATTACTCCCATTTTTCAAATGGTAAAACTAAAGTTCAATAAGATTTATACCTTATAAATGGTATATTTGATTCTGGATTACTTTTTTTCTTATTTTAATAATGATTCTGCTAACTATTATAATAAGTCATTTTAGTTATTCTGTATTTTATTTTTGATCTGTTACCCTTAATTAGATATGTTATTGTCCTGGTAATTATAATATAATTCACAATGTGTCTATTCATTTATTCTACCATATTTAATACACACCATTCACAAGCATTGTTCTGCATAATGGAGACTCAAAACTAATATCTGCATTTTTGCAGTTTTGTCTTTGGGCAGGGTATTGGAAGTAGAATTAAGATAAATAATAAACATAATAACAAATTATATTGAATATTGGAAAGTGATAAATTATGAAAACAAATCAGAGTGAGAGGACTGGAAATTCTGAAGAAGTCGTACAGCTTTAAATAAGGTGGCCAGATGGGTCTCTCAAGAAAGATACACCTATGAAAAGACTTGAAGGAAGAAAGGGAATGGCCTTTACAGATATCTGAGAAAAATATGTTCCAGACAGTAAAAGAGCCTGAGGCTAGAGGGTACTGGGATAGTTGTAACAGATGGGTGGAGATGAGATCAGAGCTATAAAGTAGGGTTAGATTGTGAGAGCCTTTTATACCACCATAAGGACTTTAGTTTTTATTATAAAAAATGGTAGTTAGTAGATCATTCTCAGCAGAAGACTGATATCAGCTAACTTATGTATTTAACATAAGTACTTGAATTCAAATATCAGATATGAGGCTAATTTAATAATCCACTAAAACTTGGTTGTATTTTGAAAAAGAATCCAACATATTTTCTGATGGATTAGATGATGTGAGTGAGGATTAAAAGAAAAATAGGAGTCAACAATGACTTCATTTGTTCTCACTTGAGCAAATGAAAGAGATGGCTACCATTGATTGAAATGTGCAAAGCTATATATATATAGGTGGGGCTGTTTGGAAAGGAGCAACAATTTGGAGCACGTTTAGTTTGGGATGCAAGTTAGATATTCAAATGATAATAGTGACTAATAGGTGGGGCCTATTAGTCTGGATTTGGGGAGTTGTCCTTGATAGAGATGAATTTTGGGATCTATCAGCACACAGATAATGTAAAGACATAACACTGAATGAGGCTACCAAATAAGTGATTACAGGTAGTTAGAGAAGAGAAGAAGTCTAAGAATTAAACATCTGGAATCCTTAGACTTTCTGTTGGTTTCATATCCTTGAAAATAGTACCATTAGAAAGTTTTAGGGCCGGCTGAGTGGCATGGTGGTTGAGCTCTGGCTTGGGAAGCCAGTGGCCCCGGTTCAGTCCCACATGTGACGGCCAGTGACACTGCCCTCAAAAAAAGAAAAAAAAAAATCTATAGAAAGTTTTAGGTTCATCTTTTTTTGTTTGATTGAAAAGTAGAAATAACTGAATGCTTTAAGGAATGTGCTTTTTAAATCACTGTTATTTAATCATTTTTGTAATAACGGTTATTCGTAATGTTTGAGTTATGTATATTATTTATTAGTTATTAAAACACATTTTAAAATCATCAAAAGCCATTCTTAACACGACTGATAAGTGGGATAACTCTATCAAACCAGAAACCTTTAAAATAAAGCCTCAGACCCAGTGAAAGTGAAATTCTTCCAACTACTTCTCTATTCATATATTCTCTTCAAGATAATATGTGGAACTGATATTCGGTAATGCACTCCTTGAAATTCATCACAGCCTCAACAGTTTTACAAATGAAAAAAATTGGTTCATATAATTCAGAAAATGCAGACTCAGCTTAGAGAATATTAAATGCAAAGCATGAAAGGAAACAATTGCTTCCCTTTATAAAAACTCATAGCTATCAGTCTGATCCATGTCAGTTTATCAGCCTTCAAACGGAGGAGATGTTGTTGTACACCATAAAATTTAAATCGGGAATGGTGAAAAATCAAACATTGCACCAATATTCTCAAAATGGTGGCATTTTCTATCATTTTATTATTTGGGGTATTCATTTTTAGTCTAGTTACTTGTATAATGAGAAATAACTATGGGATGTATGCATGCACAAATTTGAGACAAAGGGATGCCACTGTGTCTATTGTCATTATTGAATAGAAAATTGTTCCAGTTATTTTGAGAGGAAAATATATATATATATATATTACTTAAAAATATTTCTTCTAGATCCACATTTTAGTTCTCCTGAGTATAATATGTTTTCTTGGTCAAATTTTTCTTTCCAATGCTGGGTCAGTTATATCTTTCTGAACTACAAGGCATATGAAAGGTTATTAACTAGGAAAGTGCATGAAAAATTTGATGAGTTCAGGGCAGTTCTAGTTTTATTTCGTTATAAGCTAGAGTGGCACTGTGATAAACGATTTGCATAATAGGTTAAATACTTGACAATGAATTAGGTGAATCTCTGACATATCATCCTATTATAAGTAAAATTCATGATAGAAAAAAAACCTTGTTTACATTCTAGACATATTTACCTGGAGGGTTAGTAACTTAAAACAGATGAGGTTCAGGGAGGGAAGAAACATTTATCTATCACTAATGGCTGTTTTCATTTTGAACTAAAAGGACATGTCTATACTTTTCTGTAATAACAGAATCTATCTCCAACTGTCATTACCGGGAGAAAAAAATGTTGTTCATATAAAATTCATAGAACTGAAGGAGTTCCTGTCATAATGCTTTTGAGAGAGCACTGTTTTGTCAAATCTCTTTGGGCCTTTAGTTTAAATGTCATTTCTAGTCAGCTGCAGGGATTTTTAGTTTTAGTGTTGGCTTTTTCCTACGGGTATATTGGGTTTTTCAGAGAATGTATGTTTTTTAATAAAAGACAGTCTAGTGCCAATCCTTATATTAAAATAAAAAAATAGGGCCGGCCGAGTGGCGCAGTGGTTAAGCGCTGGCTTCAAAAGCCAGCGGCCCCGGTTCGGGTCCCACATATGAGGGCCAGTGAAACTGCCCTCAAAAAATAAATAAATAAATAAATAAATAAATAAATAAATAAATAAATAAATAAATAAATAAATAGAATAAAAAATATGTATATATAAAACCTCCCAGATAGTGTCATTTGTAAATGACTTGCAAGAGAAAATATGCACGAATCTTTAATTGGTTTTTAAGTGGCAGAAAATAGACAAAGATTGCCAGGATAAGAGCTTCATGAATAATGTTAACCCTACAGGGAAATTACAGTGAGAAGCTCCTATAATCTCACTCACTGTAGAAAAAGGTTAATTATAAGTCAAAACTGATCTGAGATTTCTCCAAGGGGATTCAGGTAATTCCATACTACACTAGATCCACACAAAAGACCATCCAGTGATGGTAATCTTGAAATGACTTCATAGGGACCTCTGAATGTCTTAAACTTTTCACCAACTCTTCCTAGTGCAAATATCCATATGAATTTGGGATATTCTTTTTCCCACTTGACAATGCATAATTCGTTACAACTTCTTTTAGATGCATGCCATAAAAGGCATTTTTCTTTCCTTCCCCAAATATTTTGGAATGATTTCTTCTGCTAGACATGATCTTGGATAGATTGTTGTCTTCTACTCAAAACGTTTATGACATTTTTTTCTTTACCTACTAAATTCCAAATATTAAAGTTAGCCTTTATTATTACAAAAACTATCCACAATAGTAATCCCCTCTCTATACGTCCATTACTATTAGCCTTTGCGTTTCAGCTCATGATTTGTTTAGCCTTCACCATTCTTGTTATGAGTTACTAAACAGCAATCAAGTCAGAGAAACCTAATAAGTGCTGTGTGAATGAGGAAACATGTTTTGACACTGAAGTCAAATGGAGATCATAATTCCTTAGTTGCTTAACGTATCATTCTTTCTTCAACCTGAAGACAGAAATCACACAATTTAAATGAAGTAAAGTTAACAATACTTATTAAACTCTGATAGAGGAACAAAAAAGACATAAAGATAATATTAAAGCATTTCCTGGGACTGAAGACATGTAACTACAGAAGAACAAACTTGAGAAGAAGCCCCCTTCCCATGGCTCTGGTTCAGATCTCTTTGGAGATAAATTGGTTGCATCCTACTGGACGGTGGAGAAGTTTACTAGGTTACCTGGGGTAGAGTGTCCAGGCACACAGGTAACCACCATCTCTGATACAGGTGACTGAAAGCTGATAGGCAGTCTTACAGAGCGACTCAGAGTCCCACTTCGGGCATGAAGACTGGAGTACACGGGGTCTGTGTTGGGAGACCCGTGAAAAGGTGCTTACTGACCCTGCCAGAGCTGTGTGGGTACCAAAGGACTGTGTACTCTTGAGATGGCTGGGCAAGATTTCACTGGTTATCCTCACCCACCTGAGTCACTGACTGACCATGCCGTCAGAGAAGAAAAAAGTACAACTCAGGACACCAGAAACGAATAGATAATCCCCCTTCGTCCTGAAGTGTAACTCCAGCACCCTTCCCTGACAAAGTTTAATATTATTCTCGCTATAAAGAAGACATGCTCAAATTCATCCATTCATTTTCTTGGAGCAGGCACTGAAGTGTAAACTTGCAGCTGAGAGGCAATACATTGGTAACTGACACACTAAGATGCTGAAACACTTTTTATCTTTTGCCTTAAATCTACGAACACTCTAATTTACAATAATTAGTCAAACAAGCACATCTCTGATCTTGATTCTCTGCTTTGCTTTTTGGAATCATTCCCAGGAGGTGAAGCAATGCAAGTTGAGACATATTGCAAACTACTAGGTTAGGATATTGCTGTTTCAGTAAATGCAGCACTTCTATAAGAACCATTGAGTATAAAAATATAAAGAACAAATGTCTATTTCCTTTTGCACATTTTCTCAAGGTTTGTCTCAGAGACAAAGAGAGTATAATTATGGTATGGCTGAGCTAAGTCTAGAAATAACTTGCAAATTCTAGAGCAGCTCTCTTTTCTTTAAAACGGCTTCATGTTGATTCAAATCATAGTTGACTCAAATTTTAATATTAGTTGCTGTTTTGACTTACACTACATATTCAAATACTTAAGATATGAGCAAAAATTGAGAAATCATTTCACATAGATTTTCAATGTGGTAATTTACATAAATACTCTGAAATTCCAAATTGTGTATTGAGACAAAATGATATAGAGGCAGTAGAGTTGTTCTGAAGTTTATTTCTGGTTTCTCTTTCCAGGTTTTCTATTTCTTAGCTGTATAACTTTGAACATATTATATTTTATAAGTAACATTTGATATATAAAAATAACCTATCTAAAATTATTTTTAAACTGTCAGATACCCATGGATCCACCCTCCATTTTTTTTAGGACATAGAAATGTTACAAGGGCCATTAAAAAATCTGTGCACTCCATGTCTAACCAATTTACTTGTATATGTTCTAGAAGTGACAGTTATCTGAATTTTGTATTTCAAAAATGATATTTTACCTTTTGTTTTTCATAGTTTTGTTTTGCATATAAAATTATTCTTAAATATTATTTGAATTGCTTATCCTTTTCGAAATTAACATGGTATGATTACCCTTTTTCTCCAAACTTGCCTCATTCACTCAAAAATATATTGTTAAAATTCACTTATTTTAGTTTACTATTTATTATACTTTCTTCTGTATATGGTCATAGTTGTTTTCAGTTCATTGCTCTTGGTAACAATACTAGTTTGAATGTTCTTCTACATAAAATGGACAAGATTTTGTTTATTGTATATACCTAGTAGGAGAAATACCAATTTGTAGGCTAAGCACATGTTAAAATTTTAAAGTAATTGTACCAATTTACACTTCCATTAGCAAGGTATAAGTGTTTCAGATGTTCCACATTTACACGTATGAGCTATTTTCTATGACTTCTTAAAATTTGCCAATGTAATGTATATGAAAATATATCTCACTGTTAGACCTAAATTTTTGTCTTAATTATTCATAATTACCTAATTTATTTTCTGCTGTGTTTTCTGTGAATTTTCTATTCTATTTCTAGTCCAATTTTTACACATTTTCTGATGTCTTATTAATTTAGTACATGAGTGGCAAAATCTGCCAGTCTGTGACTCCTTTTCAAGAATTTATGGGGTTTTTAGATAAACAGATATCCTTAATTTTAGTTGAATTTATCAGTATTTTCCTTCAGTTATTGTGTATTTTGTTAAATCATTGTTCACTAAGGTCATGAAGTTTTATATTTTCCATTAAAAAAAGTGATATAACTGTTGCACATGAAATAAAGTTATATTTAGCAAATTCTATTTATTTAGTTAGTTAGTTAGTTAGTTATTTCTCTATATGCATAGCAGTTGGCTCACTACTATTTATTGTTGAGTTCACCTTTCCCAGTAATGTACAATATAACTTTATGAAGGTGTTAATCATGCACAGACCTATTGCTGTACTCATTAGACCATTTTATTGATAATATTTACTATCATTTTACCATGACCAAGCACAATAAATTAACTAAATTTATAGTAAGTCTTGCTAATAGTCAGGAAAAATATCATATCATTTTAGTCTTCTTCCAAATTTTTTCATTCTTCTAGGTTTTTTGTTTTGTTCCATATACATTTTTGCATCACCTCATCAACTTCCTGGAAATATCTTGTTCAGATTTTGATTGGAATTACATGGACTCTAAAGATCAATTTGAGTGGAATTAATAATTTTAATATAAGTCCTTCTTTCCATGAACATGATATCTCTTCACTTACTTAGGTATTTTTAACTTTTAAAAAATAAGTTTGGGTGTTATCTATATTATGATCTTGGATATCTTTTGTTAAACTTATCTCTAAATACATTTTATTTTTGTTGTAGCAATAAATGATATCTTCTTTAAAAATATATTGTTTTATACATAAATCAATTATAGAAACAGCCACCTAGCAAATCTATAGCATTAATTCTAATAATCTGCCTGTAAATTGTTTTGAAATTGTTCTGTAAGTAGTTTTATTTTTTGTTTCCATTTTTTTTCATTTTTGTTTTTGTTTTTGTTTAGCTTCATTGGGAAGACTTTTCAGAATATGGAATAGAAGTTGCAATAGTGGAAATTCTTACTGTATTTCTGATTTCTATAGGGAATGCTTCTAATGATTGAAGTAATATTTTGAAATATTTGATAGAATATTTTGTAATCTTTTTATACATTCTTTTCACAGGATTATCTACAAGGAGAATACATTATCCCATTTTCAGTTTGTTAAGCATTTTTAAATCATATATGTATATGAATTTGATCTAATATTTTTAAAGTTAGTATTATTTGAAGTCTTCTCTTTTCCATGAACAAATTTTCCAGAAGTTTATTATTAGTTCCTTCAAATACTGAATTCTGGTTTTATTAAAATTTTCTATTATATTTATTTTTTTATTTGGCAATTTTCATTATATTTTCCAACTTTTTCCTGTCTTTAGATTTATTCTGTTTTAATGTTTCTAAGTTATACAGTTGGAAATGTACTTTATTAATTGTCCTATATTATTTTAATTATAAGTCAATAAGACTACAAACATTTATCAAAATACTATATTCTCAGTGTTCTACAGTTTTGATCTGCAGCACTATAATTATTCTTTTGTTACTTTGTAATTTTTTACCATGATTTTACTCTTCAACTGATGTGTACCACAGAGCTTCATCTGGATTTTTCTTAAGTGCATTGCTGTCTGGACACTGTCGTCAGGAATTTAGCTTGTGAATTTGTAGGGCTCATTGGTGCCTGATCTCCCAGGGATCATTGTCTTCTATTGCTGGATTTCCAAAGTCTTGAAAACCTGTGTTTGAGGTGGGAGGGTAAACTTGATCCCTTTTACTGCTCTTTGCTAGAAGATGAAGCAATATTATAACTTGAAGTTTGAGTTTCATCATAGCTTAGCTTGTTTTGAACCTGTCAGAAAGCTGGGGATGAATAGAACACTAAAGGAATTCAAGAAAGCCATTAGCCTCTCTGGGTAGAGAAGAGGCCCAGATTTGCTTTTATTTTTAGAGGACCAGAGGGAGAATGTGGGAACTGCTTATAGATGTATGTATGCAGATATAATTAAAGTTACTAATTAACCTTAGAATAGGGAGATATCCTACATTATCCAGGTGGGCTCAGTGAAATTACATGAGACCTTAAGAAAACAGAAGAGGAAGGCTGGCAAGTCAATCAGAGAAATATATTAGGAAAGGAAGACAGAGATGAGATGGGCAGAAGGGGAGATGATGTCATAGAGATCTGAAAGTGAGAAGTATTCAAAAGGTGATCGCTGGTTTTCAAGATGGAGGAAGGGAGACATGAACCAAGGGATAACTGAAAAAAACCTTTGAATGACAGTCAGTAAGGGGAGACCTTCTACAACAGTATGGAAATGAATTCTTCTACCAACCTAAATAGCTTCACCGAGAGTTCATCCCCAGAACATCTAGAAAAGAGCTCAGCCTTGCAGACATGTTGTTTTTGCCTTGTGAATCCCAGAGCAGAGAAACAGCTGAGCCATGCTGTGCCTGGACCTATGACCTACAGAACTGTGGGATAATAAATGGTTAGTGTTTTAAGCAACTAAATTTGTGGAGTTTTTTTTTTACAGCAGCTAAAGAAAAGTAATTCAACACCCTTTTTAAGCAAATCATAGAGCAGCTAGAGAAAAGAATCTTCAAAGGCATAAAAAGTCTGGAAGATACAAACAACCATCCTGATCTATTATAATTGATATTTATGCAAAAGCATCTCTAAAACCTACAACATACATTTTCTTTTTTTGGATGTATATGGGATGTTTACCAAGATAGATCATATTGTAGCCCATAAAAAAGTGAACTTGAAAATATTAAAATCATATAGAGTGTGTTCTCTGAATACAACAGAATTAAATTCGAATCAATAGCAATAAGACAACTAGGAAACCTCAATTACTTTGAATATTTAAAACATACCTCTAGATATTCTATGGATCAGTAAGGAGATCATAAGAAAACTAGCAATATTTTTATAACAACAAAAAATGCTTTGAGAGAAATTTATGTATTAAAGAGATATACTATTGTAGAAAAGATCTAAAAATCAATGACTTATAATACAACTTGATACCTGAATGCATAACAGAGCAAATTAAATACAAAGTAGGTAGAAGAAGACAGTGGAGAAGAATAAAAAGGTAGAACTTTGGAAATAGAGAAAGTCAATGAAATTAGAAGATGATTATTTGAGTAAACCAATAAAATTAATTTGCTTCTAACTGGATTGATAAAAAAAATAGCTTTAAGATATAAATTACCAATATCAGGAATGAAAGAGAATATCATAACAGAGCCTACCAGTTAGATCCTGAATTACGAGACTATGACAAATGCTGGATTAAAATATTGGATTATGAATAATTTATGCACAAATTATATAATTTAGACAAAAAAGAAAAATTTTGGAAAGACACACATTACCAACACTGACCACGAAGAGATACAAAATAGAAATCTGAATAGGTCTATACTACTTAAATAAGTGGAAAATGTAATTTAAAAACCTCTTAAAACAAACAAATGATAAAACAAACAAAATTCCAAGCCCAGAATGGTTTCTGTGGTGAATTCTTTCAAACAGTTAAAGAATAAACACAAGTCTGAAAAACCCTTTAGAAAATACACTTGAAGGGAACATTTTCCAATTCATTTTGTTAAGCTAACATTACTTTGATGCCAAAATGAGACAAAGACATTTGAAGAAAAGAAAAAGCTCCAATTAACAGATTTAAAAATAATAATGAAATGTTAACAAATTAATTTCAGTAATTACATAAGAAGTAGAATTCAGTTTGACCAAAAGTAGTCTATCTCAGACTTTCAAAATATTATATTAACATTAGAAAATTAATCACTGTAATTAGCCATATTAAAAAGTGAACACCTGAACAGATGCCAAAAACATTTAACATAATCCAAAATCTATTCATAAAAGGCATCAGCAAACTAGGAGCTAAAAAGAGCTTAGTCAATAGATAAATGGCATCTACAAAACTAAAATTTAAAAGTATATAATTATTCCTAATGGTTAAAATCTGAATGATGAAAGTCGGGGGGAAAAATGCATGGATGTTTTCTCTCTCCACCTTTATTCACCATTTAACTGTAGTTCTTGACTAGTGTAAAAAGGTAAGGTAAAAAAAGAAAAGTCATATAGATTGGGAAAAAAAGAAGTAAAAGTTATTTTATTTAATGACATAACTGTTTATGTAGGAAACCCTAAGGAATCTACAAAGAAAGTTGCCATATCTAATCTATAAATGTCAGAAGGTTTTAGGATACAACATAAGCATTCAATACACAACTTTTACTATATTACATGATAAAAAAATAGAAAATAAAATAAAGGCTTAAATATCAATAATATCAAAATTATATATTTAGTAATAAATTTAACCAAAAATGAATTAAACCTGTACATTAAAAACTACAAAACACTGCAAAGGGAAATTTACAGGGACTAAAGTAAATGGAGGGATACATTTAGGGATTGAAAGATTCAATATTGCTAAAAATAGGAAATCTGTTAAATTGATCTGTAGATGAAATTTAATCCCATTCAAAATTCTAGCAGGCTGTTGGGAAGAAGTTAACAAGCTGCTTTAAAAATGTATACATAAGCAAATGCTCTAGAAAAGTCAAAACAATTTTCTAACAGCAGAACAATTTAGAAGACATTTCAAAGTACAGTAATCAACACAGTGTAATCAAGAAGAAGCATTCGTGCAATAGGGCAATGGAAGAAAATAGAGTCCAGAAATAGACCTACACTTATATTGTCAATTGATTTTTGATAATACTGCCAACATAATTCAATCGAAAAAAGAAGCCTTGTCAACAAATGGTGGTAGGACAACAGAATACCCCACTGGGAAGGTGGAGCCGGGGAATTGGCCTCTACCCTTCCTTGAAACCTTGCATAAACAATAATTCAAAATGAATTACAGATCTACAAATAATAACTAAAACTTTTAAAATTTGTGTGAAAATATTGGAGAAATATTTTTGTAATTGGCATAAGCAAAGATTTCTTAAAGAAAGCACACACACAAAAAAATTATTAAACATAAAACAGATATTGTCAGACATAAAAACGGAGATCAACAGTAACACTATCATAGTAGGGGACTTCAACACCCCACTGTCACCAATTGACAGATCCTCCAGACAGAAAATCAATGCAGAAACAGTGACCTTAAATGACACATGAGACCAGCTGGATTTAATAGACAATTTCATAGCATTTCACCCCAAAGCTACAGAATATACATTCTTCTCAAGTGCACATGGAACATTTTCTAAGATAGACCACATGTTAGGCCACAAATCAAGTCTCAATAAATTTAAGAAGATTGAAATCATTTCAAGTGTCTTCTTTGACTGCAATGCCATAAAACTAGAAATCAATTATAAGAAGAACCCCAGAAAGCTGCCAAATAAATGGAGGCTAAATAACATGATACTAAACAGCGAGTGGGTCACAAATGAGATCAAGGAGGAAATCAAACGATACCTCGAGACAAACGAAAATGAAAACACCACGACCCAAAATCTCTGGGATGCTGTGAAAGCAGTCCTAAGAGGGAAGTTTATAGCATTGCAGGCCTACCTAAAGAAGGAAGAAAAGTCTCAAATCAACAGGTTATCCATACACCTCAGGAAACTGGAAAAAGAACAGCAAAAGAAGCCCAATGGGAGGACAAGAAAGGAGATAATAAAGACCAGAGTGGAAATAAATGATATAGAGAACAGAAAAACAATACAAAAGATCAATGAAACGAAGAGCTGGTTTTTGAGAAGATAAACAAAATTGACAAACCTCTAGCCAGGCTCATCAAAAAAAAAAAAAAAAGAGAGGACTCAAATTAGTAAAATCAGGAACGAAAGAGGGGAAATGACTACAGACATCACAGAAATACAAAAAATTCTAAGAAATTACTATGAGCAACTATATGCCTACAAATTTGACAATCTGGAAGAAATGGATAATTTTCTAGAAGCATACATATAACCTTCCAAAGCTAACTCGAGAAGAAACAGAAAATCTAAATAGCCTGATTACTACCAAGGAAATTGAATCAGTAATTGACAAGCTCCCAAAAAACAAAAGCCCTGGACCAGATGGCTTCACAAGTGAATTTTATTAAACATTCAAAAAAAAAAACTATCACCTATTCTCAAACTATTCCAAACAATCTGGAAGGAGGGGAGGCTCCCAAACTCTTATTATGAAGCCACTATCACCCTGATTCCAAAACCAGATAAAGACATCACAAAAAAGGAAAACTACAGGCCAATATCCCTGATAAATATAGATGCAAAAATTCTCAATAAAATATTAGCAAACAGAATTCAGAAATATATATATCATGATCAAGTGGGTTCCATCCCTAGTATGCAAGGCTGGTTCAACATCCATAAATCAATTAATGTGATACATCACATCAACAAAATGAATAAAAATCACATGGTCATATCAATAGATGGAGAAAAAGCTTTTGACTAAATCCAACAGCCATTTATGTTAAAAACGCTTAGCAAAGTGGGAATACAGGGATCATATCTCAACATAATAAAGGCCATATATGATAAACCTACAGCTAACATCATATTCAATGGGGAAAAGCTAAAACCATTCCCCTTAACATCAGGAACAAGACAAGGCTGTCCACTTTCTCCTCTTTTATTCAACATAATTCTGGAAGTTCTAGCCACAGCAATCAGACAAGAAAAAGAAGTAAAAGGCATCCAAATTGGCAAGGAAGAAGTAAAATTGTCATTATATGCAGATGACATGATACTGATATAGAGAATCCCAAAGACCCCATCAAAAAACTATTGGAAATGATAGACAAATTCAATAAAGGAGCAGGATATAAAATCAATGTTCAGAAATCAGTGGCATTTGCATATACCAATAATAAACTAATGGAAGGAGAAATTAGGAAAATAGTCCCATTTACAATTGCTTCAAAAACTATAAAATACCTAGGAATAAATTTAATCCAAGAAGTAAAAGATCTGTACTCAGAAATTTATAAGACACTGAAGAAAGAAATCAAAGAAGACACAAATAAATGGAAACACCTACCATGCTCATGGATAGAAAGAATTAATATAGTTAAAATGTCCATACTGCCTAAAGCAATATATGGATTTAATGTAATTCCTATCAAACTACCAAGGGCATTTTTCACAGAAATAGAAAATATAATCCTAAAATTTATATGGAACCATAAAAGACACCGAATAGCCTCGGCAATCCTGAGAATTAAGAACAAAGTCGGGAGGATCATGCTACCAGACATCAAAACATACTACAAGGCTACAGTAATCAAAACAGTATGGTATTGGCATAAAAACCGGCACATAGATCACTGGAACAGAACAGAGAGCCCAGAAATAAATCCAGGCATTTATGGACAGTTAATCTATGACAAGGGAAGCAAAAATTTACATTGAAGTAAAGATAGTCTATTCAATAAATGGTGCTGGGAAAATTGGACTGACACATGCAAAAAAATGAAACTGGACCACCTCCTTACGCCATATACAATAACAAATTCAAAATGGATTAAAGACTTAAATATAAGACCTGAAACCATAACACTCCTAAAAGAAAATATAGGGAGTACATTTGCAGACATTACCTGGAACAATATTTTTACTGATACATCCCTGTGGGCAAGCGAAGTAAAAGTAAAAATGAATATGTGGGATTATATCAGACTTAAAAGTTTTTTCACAACAAAGGAAACCATCAATAAAATAAAAAGGAAGTCTACTGAATGGGATAATATATTTGCCAACGATATATCTAATAAGGGGTTAGTATCCAAAATTTATAAAACACTCATGAAACTCAACACCAAAAAAACAAACAACCCAATTAAAAAATGGGCAGAAGATATGAAGAGACATTTCTCTAAAGAGGACATAGATAGAAGGCCAACAGACATATGAAAAAGTGTTCAACCTCACTGGTCATTAGGGAAATGCAAATAAAAACCACAATGAGGGCCGGCCGAGTGGCGTGGTGGTTAAGCGCTGGCTTGGGAAGCCAGCTGCCCCGGTTTGTTCCCACATATGAGGGCCAGTGACACTGCCCTCAGAAAAAAATAATAATAAAAAAAAATAAAAATAAAAAAAATAAAAAATAAAAATAAAAAAACAACACAATGAGATATGACCTCACTCCGGTCAGAATGCCTATCATCAGTAAATCAACAAACAACAAGTGCTGGCAGGGCTGTGGGGAAAAGGGAACCCTGCTGCACTGTTGGTGGAATTGCAGATTGGTGCAGCCACTATGGAAGTCAGTATGGAGGTATCTCAAAAATCTGGAAATGGAACTACCTTTTGACCCAGCAATTCCACTCCTAGGTATTTATCCTGAAAAACCCGAGACACTAATTCAAAAAAATATATGCACCCCTGTGTTTATTGCAGCACAATTTATAATAGCCAAGACTTGGAAACAACTGAAATGCCCATCAGTAGATGACTGGATTAAGAAACTGTGGTACATTTATACAATGGAGTATTAGTCCGCTATAAAGAAGAATGAAATTGTACCATTTGCAATGATATGGATGGACCTAGAGACTATTATGTTAAGTGAAATAAGTCAGTTGGAGAAAGACAAATACCATATGATCTCGCTTAAATGTGGAATCTGAAAAACTGAATGAATGAGCAAAGTAAACAGAAACAGTCTCATAGATATACAGGAAAAACAGGGTTGCTAGTTGGGAGTGGGGTGGGGATGAGGGAGAAGGGGAAGGGATTAGACAGCATAAATAGGCAACTACAATATTGCCACAGGGATATGAAAGACAGTTCGGGGAATATAATTAATAATGTTGTAAATATTTTGTGGGGTGTCAGATGTCTTGTTAGGGAGACCATTTCATGGATGGAGACCATTTCAGTAGAGGCTTGATCACTGCACTGTACACCTGAAGCTGATGTTGTTTAATATTGTATACCAACTGTAATTGAATATATAGATAGTCATGGGATGTGGATTATACTGTGGAAGGGAGTCAGAGGAAGTGTAATAGATATATATGATATGGGGAGGAGGGGTGAGGTGGCGAATTGGGGGAGGGGTGTTGTCACTTTGAGGGGTAAAAAGTATAAGTATTGCGCTGTGTTGTACACCTAAAACTAATTAAAAATAAAAATAAATAAAAAAACATTATTAAAATCATAGATAAAATTCAACAAAATTAAAAATATATCCTTTTCAAAACAGTTAATAAAATGAAAAGACAAGTCACACTTGGGAGAAAATTATTTTAAAAATATAAGTCTTACAGAGGCTCATATCCAGATTATATAAAGAATACTTTCAACTAAATAATATCAAGTTAAACAACTTAGAATAATGGGTAAATAACTGGGCAAAAAAACACTTCAAAATAAAGATGCACAAATTGCCAATGAGGACATGAAATATTACTCAACATTAGTTCAGCAGAGAAATGTGAATTATAACCATATGACTATCTCAACGGATGCAAAACAACTACTCAACAAATTTCAAACCCATTAATGATAAATGTTCTTAGCAACGAAGAGTAGAATAAAATGTATTCAATTCATAATGGGAATCTATTTTTATCTACAGCTAGTGAACTACTCAGCAGTGCAGTAATGAAGGCTTTGTTCATGAAATTGA
This sequence comes from Aselliscus stoliczkanus, assembly GCA_033961575.1. NCBI lineage: Eukaryota > Metazoa > Chordata > Mammalia > Chiroptera > Hipposideridae > Aselliscus > Aselliscus stoliczkanus. The sequence continues at coordinate 51,947,670 of CM066730.1, read as the reverse complement.
GAAAAAGGCAAAGATATTTGCTTGTACCACTTTAATACTTGCCATCCTAGCCAGTTCAAGAGCTGAGAAACAAAATAAAGTCCATACAGATTGAAAGGAATACAATTGTTCCTACTTGTGACATGCTTACACATGTAGGAAATTCTAAGTGATATCTCTTAAAAGCTTACTGGAATAAGTGAATTTAACAAGGTTGCAGGATAAAAAGTCACTATAAATAAATCAATTGTATTTCTATGTGATAGCAGTGAACATTTGGAAAATGAATGTGTGTGTGTGTGTGTGTGTGTGTGTGTGTGTGTGTGTGTATCATTATATATCACCCAGAGTAATACAGTAGAACCTTCTTGTTTACCCAAACTGATTAATATGCTATTCAAATTCTATTTAAGAGTCCACTTTTCCATTTCCAGTAAAATATGCCTTAGGCTTGGCTGGTGCTATCATCTGCAATGTAAAACATTATACTCTATGAGGGTTATAGGTCTACAGGGGATACAATGTTTGTTTATTTCTACTCTGGAATGTACTTATTTTTTCTCATAGGGCTTTCTAGATTACCCATCATGGACTCTCCCTTTGACACCCTGCACTTTGGGTTGGGTTTTTTGGAAATCCCTTAGCCCATCATAAGGGATCACCAGCATGACATTGTTGTGAGTCCTCAGTAGGGACAGAAATTACAGCATTGCAGTAAAATACAAAGACAATCAAAATCTCTACTCCTTACTAATAAGCATGTTGAAATGCACTTAGCAAAACAGATTAGCCAAGCAAGATCACAGTCTAGACTAAACATGAAGAAAACCCTGCCAATTCTTAAATGCATCACTCATTAAGTGGAAGCAAAGATCTGGAAATTTTAGTTGCTATAAAATTATGATTGGTACATAGTTCACACAAAGATACTTCATACATATCACTTGTTTTAACAAGATGTCTAATTGGACTTCGATTTGTCTGTGAAACCAAGTGTGTCTTAATTAACTATTTACCTTATATTTGTATTTTTAAATTTTTTATTGTGGCTTTTCTCTCAGATTCAGTTGTAAATTTCTCAAGTATAATGGATGAGTCTACTCTTGCCTTCATACTTTTAGCAGTGACTCCAGAGTTCAGTAAATGTTGATAATCTGAGTTATTATATAAAGAAAATTAATCAGAGATCAGTAGCCAAACCACCTTAATTTTTTTTTCCCAACCTGTTGTGAGAAAGAAAAGAATTCACCAATTAAAATGACCTCATAGATCATACTTTTAAGTTCTTCTTATTAAATGCATCTCAGATTTTATACTCATATCTCTACCATAGAAGGCCTGGAAGTATTATCAAAGAATAGCTCTGTTGATACTCAGCAGCCTAGAAAGTGTTTGCTAACTGTAATTTCGGATTCAACAAACAATAGGATCTACCTCCTGTGAGCCAAATGCCCTTCATAATATTTCATTTAATCCCATCACAATTGTGTGAAGTAAGCAATATTTTACCCACTTTGAAGATGAAGGGCCTCAAACCCAGTGAGGTTAAGTAACTTACTCAGCTTATTGCAGTTAGCATAGAAAAGACATTTTGGCTGGCTGTCCAATAGCATTCTGTGGTCTGATAACCTGAACTGATTGCACTGATGAGCCTATATATGTTTGTATATGTTTATGTTTATATAACACATTTATCTATATAAATATATATGTGTGTGTGTGTATATATATATAAAAGGTATATGTATTAAATGAAATTTATCCCAGGAAAACAAATAAATCTGGCTTGAATTGAAATTACTTAAAATCATGAGAAAATATTGGAAAATTTTCTCCAGAGACAAACCATTTAATGACTGAGCTTGTGTTAGGCTTAATTAATTAATGACATTAGTACAGGCCATATTTGCAGGGCCCTACTAAATAGTTTAATTCATAGATACCTTATTAAAAAAAGTGCAACCTCCTCTAAGCTATATATCTTTTTTCTTGTTTCATTGTCATTTCTTGTTTTATTGATTTTTCATTATTTCTCACTATCTCATATAGACAATAATTTATTTCTCTTGATTATTTTTATTCTCCATTAGATTGTAAGATACATAAAGACAAATGTTTCTGTGCTTTTGTTGATTTTCTTACTATTTAACAAATGTCTACAAAAATGCTGGACCATTTTAGGTGCTCAACATATTTTTTAAGACTCAATGAGTGAATGGATGAACATGGGATCATATATATTTTAGAAAGTAGGTCTAATTACTTGAAACTTTAAGGGATATTTTTCTCTCCAGCACGAACTGAGAAGAATGAAAGGGCATTTGTCAGCTTTGCTGACTGGTGCAGATCCGCAAGGGAGAGTTAATCAGCTGAAGCCAAGCGCTTCAGAGAGTTTGTTCTGAGTCATAGTGGTTTTTATTGTCTGGTGGCCTTAGTTCAATGGAGGTCATGTATTCTTCTTTAGTGCTTCATCCTTTGAGTTAACCAGCAGCCGCTGAAGTTACAGCAATACGGTATTTCTAGTAGCAAAAAAATGAGGTATACTTATCACCGCGTCCTTGACCTTTTCTGCCAACACAAGTAAAGTTTCTGATAACCAAATACAGTGTAAGGAGATAAGGAATAGATTAACATTGAAGAGTTGTTTTACACACTTTACTTGACAGCAAATGAGTGGAGCAAGATAAGCAATGAAGTCAGAAAAGATCTCAGAGAGGCATCTTTGGGAAATTTCAAATTCACACAGATTCAAAAAAGGAACAATTATTAAGGAGCCAAAAGCAAAGCCAGCACATTCAATAATCCTGTCAATTGTACTCCTGTTTTTATATAATACTAAGTATATACTTAAATAATTATAATTTAATTATATAAATATATACTATAATATTTATAATGTTAGCATATTTTTATAAATAAAATATACAAAATGAACTCATTGTAATATTTTATCTATATTTTCTTGATTTTTCTCTGTTTTAGGATATCTGAAATTATGTCCACCAAATGGTAATGATGAATGTTTCTTTATTATAGAATAGAGATTATTTTAATTATTTTATTTACTTTTTTATATTGTTATATAGTTTACAGTGTGCATGCATATTTACCCACTAAATAAGGCTGTTTTTCTTAAAAGGGAATATGTGAAATCAAAGCAAAGTAAGCTTAGAATCAATATTTTGAACTCTAAAACAAAGCAGCACTAATAATAATAATATCATCCAGCAATGGCAGCAGTGATCCTGGGAGTAAAATTTTAAGCAGTTTTTCCTCTGAAAAAACAAATTATAGGCTTACCATGAAGAATGAATGGGTGTGGAGTGATACTCAAATTCATTGAATATTTTAGTAGTTTAATAAATAGACTATAGAGGTTATATAAAGTCTAAGATAGATTTCTGTCAAATATTTGTTGAGTGAACCATAAATTATATACCAGAAGCTAAAGGAGATACAAAATGAATACGCCTCAGTTCTGCCATGAACAAGTCTAATTCATTGAGAAGTCAAGGCCTGTTCAAAATTTATTGTAAATAAAATAGACGGAATACAGGGAAGGGTAAAATCATATGGTGTTGAGGAAATTAGGAAAAAATTGGATAAACATATATTGGAATAAGTCAGGGAATGTCAACAATAAAACAAAAGTGATTGTTCATGACAAGTCTCTGCATATATTATACATGTAATATCTACAACTAGTTAATATTATTATTTGTAGTTGTTTTCAATTTCTGATGTAACAAATTACCCCACATTTTGTGGCTTAAAACAACAGAAATTTATTCTCTGAATGTTCTGTATGTTAGAGGCCTGTTATGGTCTCATTGAGTTAAAACCTAGGTGTCATCGGGACTGCATTCTTTTCCAGAGGCTCCAGGGGAGAATCCATTTTATTGTTTTTCCAGCTTCTAGAGGTTGTTCACATTCCTTGGCTCATGGCCTCTTCCTCCATCTTCAAAGCCAGCAACACTGCATCTCTCTGACCATTCTTTCATAATTGCATCTTCCTCTGACTCCAACCAAGAAAAGTTCTCTGATTTTAAGGACCCACTGAGCCCACCCAAGTAATCCAGGAAAATCTCCCCAATTTAATCACACCTCCCTTATTTGCTCACATCTGCAGGGTCTCTTTTGCCAAGGAAGTACCACATCCCCAGCCTCTGAGAATTAGGGTGTGGACATCATTTGAAGCTGTTATCCTGCCTAACTCAGTCTCCCTTTGGGACCCCAAAGATTCATATCTATCAGACATGCAAAATACATCTGTCTCATCCAGGGTTTCCAAAACTTCAATTTATTGCAGCATTAATTAAAGTCCAAAACTTGTCTATATTTCATCAGCTCAATAGCCCTATATCTTACCATCTAAATCAAGTATGTCAGATATGCATGAGACTTTGGATATGATCCATCCTGGGGCACAGCTTGTGGACATGTGAAACTCAAGAAACTAAATTTATGTTTCCAAACTACAATGGTGGGACAGGCATAGGATAACAGTGATAGATATTATGACTCAGAGAAATCATATTCTCATCATAAAAATAAATTTCCGGGCTGGCTGAGTGGCACAGTGGTTAAGAGCTAGCTTGGGACACCAGCGGCCCTGGTTCGGGTCCCACATATGAAGGCCAGTGACATTGACCTCAAAAATTAAATAAATAAATAAATAAATAAATAAATAAATAAATAAATAAATTTCCTTTAATCTCTTTCCATATTTTAAGTTTCATATTGATATTCATCTGCTCCCCAATACAGTACATAGAAGAAAAGTCAAATGCCACCCTTGCTGTTGAAAGAGAAAAAATAACTGGGCCAACTGAGTGGCTCAGTTGGTTAAGAGCTTGCTCAGGAGTGTGAGCTCTGAGCTATAGGGCTGCAGTCACCGGTTCGATTCCTGGCCCAAACTGAGCTGTCGCTGAGCTGCCAACAGGTGGCAGGATGGCTCAGCTGAAAAAAAAAAAGTAAAAATAAATAACTATATCATCAGGAAACTTTCTGGTTGCTTTGTATATAGAGCATGCCAAGAGCCCATAAAAATAATCAATTTCTATGTGAGGCTTTAACCAATGAAATTCTTTTCCAGTTTAGGAGAAAGTGGCATAGCAAGCATGCTTCTTTTTGTTTCTTTGCATAATAATGCCCTGTTCATTTCTGTTTGGTGGTAGGAGGTAAGGTGAAGCTGGAGAAGATGCTGTTATATGATCACAATAGAATATAGAGATTTTAACATATAAATCTTGGTCAGACTGAATCCTTTTGGAACCAGGCTTGAGGGATTGCTGCCTCTGCTCCCTTAATAGTTGTAGCAATAAAAGATCAATAAAACCTTTCTGAGCTGCAGTGGCCAGAGAAGGCTCTTTCTTCTTTGTTACCTCAGTATGCAAGGGTAGAAATGCTACATGCTAATAAATAGCATATATATTAGAGAACAATATTATATTTTATACATTATATATATTATTTATATTTTTATAAATAAAATGTAGAGTATGGTCTTATTTTAAAGTCATGTTCTCTGTTTTTCCTTGATTTCTCAATATATAATATTCTGTAATATATATTAGACATATGTGATATATATATATATATATATGATTCTATACATATATGATAGATATAGTAACATATGGAATATGACTTCTTCCATTTTTCTACTACCTTATAGAATATGCAATTATATTTATACAAAATTAGTTTATAACTAAGACAGATTTTGCTTCTATAAAATGTAATGAATAAAAAGAGTATAATTTGGCTTCTTCCTCTAATTCTGAACTTCCTTTCTCACAAAATGCCTTTCACTTTTAGAGTTACTAATGCACAGGGAATCTAGTCCCCCCATGGCTTGAGAGGGGCTCTGATTGTTCCCGCCAGAGACATGCAGAATATGAGATCTTTCTTTTCCTACCGCCTGATCCTAAGAGGTTTTCTTCCTTTATCCTCAGGGATTTCAGTAACCAACTTCTATGGAGTGTCTGAGCAAGCTCCTTTTAGATGGGAGAGGAGCTTTAGGAGTGCATAGAAACCACTGCAGCTATTTGCCGTGTGTCTCTACTACTTTCAGTGCTGGGCTGAGCTACACTGAGAAGTACCGAGACAACCCATGAATGTGTGTGGCAGGAGTTCGACTGACCCTTCATCCTAATATCCTTCTTCAGCTTTAAGAAGCTCTGTGCTCTCACTATTCTCCTGACCCATTTCAAATTAGGCTTGCTCTCCCTGTTAGGTTTTTCACCTCAGTAGTTACAAATGAAAACTCAAATTTTGTGTTTCCTAATATGAAATGTAAACATGGGAGAGAAATATGGATAAATAAAAACTAAGGTATTTTAATACTTGACATAAAAACCTGTCTAAGCTACTAGCCCGTTAATGGTCAAGAAGAGAGTGTTCTATTTTTTTTGACATTAGGTACAATTCTAATAAAGGTAGTAATAGTAGCTTCCACATGTTTTAGTAAATGGAGCTACAGTGCAGCAAATTCGCTCTTATTTACTGGAAACTCTGCCCAAAAGAATTTGAGTTCAGTTCAGGTGACATATCAAAATCTTCCTCCTATGGGTCAACAAGTTTGACCTGAATTTCCAAGCACTCTCCCGGCTGTATTACTTTTACCATTGATGCATCCATCACCTTGACTTTTAAAACTTGGAGTCAAGGTGCACTAAAGACAGATTGTTGCTATTGGTGTAGGCAATTGCTTAGTGGATTTGTTTTTATCGGATTGTCAGTTACCTTCTGATTACAGTGGGTCAGCTTTCATTCTAAATAAACAATTATGTTTATTTCAGCATAGAGAATATACTGGCTAGAAGTTTTTCTTCTAGCTGATGCACATTTGTTCTCCCAGCCACTGAAGCTCCCTTATATGGTGTGCTACCCGTAGGATGATTTGGTAACACATCTGTTTATCTTGCCCCTTATGGCTTACTGTGGAACAGTTCAGTTAAAATGGTAGTAATATTAATATTTCAAACACAAAAGATTAGTATAGATGGCGACTTCTATGCTCAAATCCATTGCATACATATAATGTTGGAGAGAGTAAAAAGACAAAAAATATATTATCAGAAGAAAACTCCAGGCAATGATGTTGCCCTATATATACTATTGCTAGCGGAGATTGCCCTCTGCTGTTAAAAATTTGTGACTTTCTAGGAGTGTTGATTGAACTCTAGCTCTTGAAAATTCCTGTCTTTCATATTCAGAGATTCTCCCCATAAATATTATTCTTCCAAACAGGAACATATTATTAACAGCTATAAAAATGTTGGATAATGAGTATTTTCCCTTTTTTTTAGTCTTACAGATGTCATGGTCTGTCTCCTCTTTCACCCATGAGGTTTCACTGCTCTCTAATGAATGTAAATGTCTAACCATGTTGGTAAATATCACTAAAGGTTAATATTATTTCAATGCCTGATTAGTAGGTTGAACCAGGCTCAAATATATTTTAATGAAGCTTTAGTTTTGTACTTTGTTAGAAGGATTCTACCAAGATACCAGTCAAGAGGGTAAAAGACCCTAAACTGAAAATGGATAACATCGAAGTGCTAAGTTTCCTCTCTGCTTATTTTGACATAAAAATGTTACAATTGCTTGACTTTTGAGAGATGATATTGCCAAAAATTTATAGGCAAAATATTAATTTTTCACTGAGAAGTCAGGAAATGATCATTGAGCATGTGGGAACCAATCTTTCTGCTGCCATGCTGTTATGAATTTCAGGTTGATCGAGCTTGCTTGGTAATGTGACAGGAGGGAAAATGAAAACAGTATGTCAGTTCCAATAGCAATTAGCTGGAATGATTGTAAATGTCTATGATGACACATTAAAGTTGACATGTTTTTGACTACAACTTGGCATAGGGTCATGAAGAATTTGTCCCGTGTTGACTCCAAATTTTAATAGAAGCTTCCAGAATAGGCATAAGCATAGCAGATCTGCTCATTTAGCAATCTTCACACTCAATGTAAATTCACTGGTCATACCAGGTGTGTCACACATCAAATGCAAAAACATCCATTATCATGTTATTTTGCATGACATACACCTGGGTCTCTAATGCATTCATTTTTAAGAGTTAGGAAAAATGGGTATGATTCCTCTCCCATTCTGTATTTTATAAATGTGTCTTAACCCATTTATTTCCCATTTTTCATACCTAAAAAAGGGATATTTCAAAAGATGCCAAAGAAACGATTTATCTTCAAGAAGGTTCTGTGTGCTGTACCCCACACAGTAATAATAAATACTTACTGACAAGACACATCTTGTTTGTATTTTAACTTAAGAAAAGCCTGATTAATTATATATAATGATTCACTTATTTTAATTTAGGAAACAAAAGATAGTGAACTTTTTAAGGTTGCAGCCTGTAAGTGGTAGAATTAGGACTTAAACTCTTATTTCCTATTTCATAACACTTTTGATTTAAAAGTGTCTCTGTAGCTTTAAATATACAATTTGCTGGAAAGAAGTAAATAGTACTTGCTTGCCTGGAACTTTATTTCAAAATTTAGCTCCCCTTGACAGGAAACTTTTCTCTTGCTCTGACCATTATTATTTTCTTTATGGGTCTGTTTTCAGTTCTTTATGTCTGCAATGTAGATAATGATGAGTTGTATTTGCTCTTAGAAATAGTCAGTATTTGTTCTAATTTAACAATAATATATTGAATATACATGTTTCATTATCAGAGAAAAATTAAAGTATGAAAGAAAATTCATGCCCAGCAAGCAATAACTTACAGTTTCACTGTAGCAACAGAGCATTATAGAGAAAAATGAATATAAATAACTGTTAAAATAATAGTCATATATATATATATATGAATAAATGTTAAAAATATAAAGTAGTGATTTTAATGATTTTGCTTGATATTCCATAGAAGACTTCATAATGATCCATGTTCTTATACATTTGTAATTTCCCTAAATTTTTATAAGCATAAATGGTTTGAACTTTTTGTTATGTACATATAAATAACATTTAACTTTTTATTTGCTTTGACAACAAGGTTCTAAAATAAAAAAGATTTAGATTATGTTATTGTCACAATTGCTTTTAAAATAGAACTGATCAAAACCATAATACTCTTAGACCTTGTGTTAATTATTAAACATAAGAAATAAAATATTGGAAATACCTTTCTTCCTGATGTTAAAAATGTTCAATAGTATTTTATATATCAATATAGGATTATGATTTACTGCTAGAATGAGTCTAGTTCAGCATTGATTTAATTTCTTTTTTTTTTTGCATTTGTACTTGAAGTGTTAGAAATTCTCCCATATGTAAACAAGTAGATACAAATGGAAGGCTATTTAATATGGCAAAGTCACTCAAGTATTTGAACCCTTTCCAAATTATAAAAAATCATGTGACATTTTACAGTTAACAAATATCTGAAGGGTAGTCCATTTGAAAACCCATTTTGTTTTCCTTCAATTTTCTTTAAGTCAAAGTATTTTAAACCATGTGTACTTTAAACCATGTGTCTTATAGACATATTGTATCCAGCCATTAAAGTTAATTACTTTCTATATTCCTGGGAGACTGTATATATATATATATATATATATATATATATATATATAGTAAAATCTTGGATTGCGCGTAACATAGTTTGCGAGTGTTCCGCAAGACAAGTAAACATTTCTAATACATTTTAACATGGTAAACAAATGATGCCTTGCAATACAAGTAGTTGGGTTCCGGAACAAATTATGCTCGCAAACCAAAGTATTACTATATATATATTACTGAAACTAAATATTGTCACATCTACTACTCTTTTTTTGTTTTTTTTTAGAGGTACCTTTTCTGTGAAGTTGAAATGAGCCTAAACAGGCTTTCAAAACAATCCCATAAAATCGGAAGTGCTTGAGGAGTTTCTTTAAGTGACTTGGTTGGATTTTTTGCTTTCAAGAGTACAATTTATTTTGTAGATAGTAACAAAAATGGAAGTCCTTTTAATACAGTGTTTTTATTTATTTTATGAAATTTATTGGGGTGACAATGATTAGTAAAATGATATAGGTTTCAAGTGTACAATTCTATAATATATAATAATAATATAATAATGATTTTGAGGCTCTCTCTCATAAATGAGCCATTCTCCTACAACTTCTGGGAGATGCAATAGTTAATTTTATGACTATAGAATTGTCAGTGCTCCCACTGCCCCTGAAACTGATTTCTACAGCGCTGTATACCTGAAACTGATTTCTAAGCATCCTAACTGCATTTTACATATTTCAATATGTGCCATGTCTCACCCTATTAGGTGTATGCATAAGTCAGGGAACATCGTGAAGCCTTTTTACTGAGTGACATGCCTTCACTAAAGAAGATTTCTCAGACAACGATCTTTAATCTTATTTTTTTGTTGTCTGCCAATGCCCTACAGGGAGATTCTTGATGATTAAGTGTCATACATTTCTTCCTAAAGTGAAAGAAGACAATTATGAGAAAGAAAATGGAAAAAGAACCAATACAAATTTTAAGTAAAAAGACATTCTTGCATATGCAGTTCAAATGTATGCAATTGCCGTTCTGCCTACTCAAAATTCCATAAAAGTTACAGGAAAGCAAAATACATAAATAAATAAATAAATAAATACATTAATTAATTAATAAGACATCTCAATAAGATCTATTCCCACAAAAACTTCAAGTGCATTATGTATCCAAGCAGTGAGTCCATGAAATGCCCCCTGCTGCATACCCCTCAGAAAGTTTTCCTTCACCCAATTGTGATGTACATACCACTATGACTACTGCTGATGCAAAACATATATATATATATATATATATATATATATATATATATATATATAATATAAATAAACACATAAAACATACGCTTCTGTGGAAGATGTAGGGATTGATCTGTGCCTATAAAGATGAATAGAAGTTTGGCAAACAGTTGAGGACAGGACATTCTGACTGTGGTTAAACACAGCAAACATTTTTAGAATCAAAAGGTATGGTGCTTGGGGGAGAGTGAAGAAAATAGCTGATGTAAAGAACGTACTTAGCTGGGTAAGAGGCCCGGTTAGAGGGCCTTTGTATCTCGAATTGGGGAAAGCTGTGCTTAAACTTTATTCTGCAGAAAAAAAAAAGAACTTGTCAAAGTGTAAACTTAGGACTGTTTGCTTTGGAATTACTTGGGACTACTATTTAAAACACAATCTTCACCCCAATTTCAGTCCTTCTCAAAAAGAATATCTACATTCAATATCTGCATTGAACTTTATGTTCCAATAATTTAATCATTCAATTACTCATACCTGGTTCTTTCAAATTCTATCTGTCATTTATGTGTCTCAGAACAGAAAAAATAAAACAACCAATTTAAATCTAAACACATATGTTATCTAAAACAAATCAGAGTATTGGATTAAAGTGGTGCCTATTACATAAGCACCAGATATTTAAAAAATATTCTGTAAAAGTAAAATAACAAAAAAAAATCTATAATGTAACTTACTTCTCCTGGTATCATTGAGAAATGTATCACTTATACTTCCTTCTAAATTTGTATTACATAGTGTAACTGTGACAGAGATAGCTAGAGATAAAGAATGAGTTAGGAATAGTCAGGGCCAAGCCTAACTGAACTTGAAGGCTTACACCTGAGAAGACTGCCGTTGGCCCAAAACAGATTCAAAACAGACTTGATATTCAAATGTGCATCTGGGGCCGGACAAGTGGCACAGTGGTTAAGAGCTGGCTTGGGATGCTAGTGGCCCCGGTTTGGATCCCACTTATGAGGGCCAGTGACACTGCCCTCTTAAAAAAAAAAATGTGCATCTGATTAGGGTCAGGATTTCTCTTCCAAAAGATTCTTCCTAGGGATAGTAAATGGGAACAAACATCTCTATACAGGTGGTAAAAATATTTCAGGTTGGAGTTTTAATGGTCAAGGTAGTCCATATTAAGTAGAATGGAATCCCAGCAAATTAAAATACAAGAGACTAGCCCCCCTGAAAAAAGGAACTGGTGAGATTGAGGGAAAGTTACTATTTCTTGGCAGGAGTCTGGCAGAGCTCAAATTGCATCTAGAACCCAGGCTGGGAGATGTCAGAGATAAATATTGTCTTATTCTTGTAACCTTAGTACCTGGAACATAGGAGTCACCAGGAAATGTATGAAAGAACAGGTGATGAAGTAAACAAAAACATGCACTAAGTTACATAGACCAGGCCTAGTATGAGTGGGGTTACAGCACAGACTGAAGATTGCTGTATAAGTTCATGGTTGGACTTACCAAGGCAGAGTGTGGTTTGGAAATTAGGTCTAGGGACTAAAGGGAAAAGGATATATTTCAGTATCCAGAGACTTGCGAGTCTGAGCTTCCTCACATATCTTCCAGAGTGGAAAAAATGTTTAGTTGCAACAGATGTACTAATTGGGGAATCATGAACTGATACCAAATTGTAGGTCCTTCATGATTCACTCATATATACTACATATGAGTGTGTGTGTGTGTGTGTGTGTGTGTGTGTGTGTGTTTATATTTCTCCTAGATCTATGTGGTTGTCAATCAATGTTCATACATTTGGGATCTGTTAGAAATAACTGTATTTGTGCAAATAATTAGGAAAAAGTTATTTCTTATATACAAAATTATCCTTCAGAGAAAAAAAAATTACTTATATTTAAGTCTTTATAAGTCTCTCACAAGATAAAGAGCTTTTTGAATTGATTTATTTTGAATAACCCACTACTGTTTGAGAAAGACCCTGTAGGCTCCTCGCCATACACACACTACTCCTGGGACCCCAGTATTAGCATCATCTGGGAATTGGTTGGAAATGTATAGTCTCACGCTCTCTCCAGACATATTGAATATTTAATAAGATTTTCAGGAGATTCATATGCACATTAAACTTTGAGAAGCAGTGGCCTATTAATCAGTATTAAGGTTGGGCATTTATAAAGATTTTCTGACTAAATCAAGTAGGAGGCAAAGAAATGTAAAAGAGAAAAAGAGATTAAGATTCCCCCCACCTTTAGGATTATGACTTCATAATTGAAAGCCTCGGGATGTGTGGTGTGTGTGTGTGTGTGCATATTTTGTTCTCTTGAAAGTCATGTATAGACAAAATAAATAAGAGTGAAAACTTGATAAAAGGGAAACTGACACCTTTGTTCAATGTGGTGAAACAAAAGAGTGGGAGGGCTGTAATTAATTGGAGATTTGGAGATTGCTGGCTCACCTCAAGGAGGCTACTGACACAGCTCATTCAAATTGAAGTCATCTAAGGATGTAGTCCCAGAATTGTCAGTGTTCATATTTTTCAAGATATGGAAATAGATTTGTGCAAAGTTTCCCAATTATAAGTATTAAAATCTAATTCGATTTTATATAAAAGAGAAAGAAAAAAAACATTATTTCAGCTGGCACTTTATAGAATAATAACCATAGACCCAGTGTGCAGGTTGTTATTGTGATCTGTTTCTTTATCACGAAGACAAAAACAAATATAAACACATACTTATTTGAATATATATGCCCTGTAATAGGTGCCTAACTATGTGCCTATATTATGTTAAGTTTGATCTTAAAATAGTACCACACATTGTCATTTATTGAGAACTTATTATATGTTAGCCATTCTTTTACTGCTTTATAAACTCATGTAATCTTCAGAGCAACCCTGAATAAGTAGTAATTTTTCTTTTTCTCCATTTCACATTTAATGGAATGAAGAAAAAATTTCTGAAAAAGATACATCCTTTCCACTGAATCCCAGAAAGATAGTGGCCCTCAGACTATATTGGTGGTTTCTAAATCCAAGAGGCCATCTCCCCACCTAGCCAGCCCCAGCTTAACCCTGGAGCCTGGCCAATCTCTTTGCATCTACATCATTGGCTTTCAGTTTTCTTCCCTTATCGCTTATCCTCCAGTCAGTACATCTATTGTTTCTTTCCATTTGCCTTTTCATGGCCCTCTTGCGTACTAATCCATGTTAATAGCCATAATTTTCCTTAGATTTCCAAGTGTAATATGAAAACATATTATGAAAATAGTTGCCTTTTAACAAATGAATTAATGATAAATTAAATAGATAAAAATACATTTTAGTGGCCTGTGTCAGAATTGTGGAGAAACTTTTGGTTTATTTTTTTGTTTTTGTTTTTGACAATAGAGAAATTTTATATCACTCATACTCCATGGTTGCCTCTCATTACTTTTTATACTGTAACTAGCTGTTACAGTATATGCCTTTGATTTTAGAAAGAAGCATTCTCTAAAGATTGTTTCATCTGAAAATTCATTAAATAAAACAAAGAACTGGGCATTTTCCAGCCAACATGTCTCTAATTGATTTTAAAAATCGAGGCAACTCATCTAATTGTAGTTTACCTACTATGAGATGATTGTTAAAATGGTTATCACAAAGCAAAGTGAATTAGTTAGGGAACACTGACAACATCTAATACTGTTGAAGATACAGAGCAATAGTTGCATTCCTTCATTGCTGTGGGAGTGCAGGTGGGTACAGCCACTTTGGAAGACAATTGGGTTATTTCTTATAAAACTAAACATGTTCTGACCATGTGATCCAGCAACAATGCTTCTTGCTATTTACCCAAAGGATATGATAACTTATGTCCACTCAAAACCCTGCATGTAAATGTCTACAGCAGCTTTAGTCATAATTGCCAAAACTTGGAAGCAACTAAGATGTTCTTCAGTAAGCAGGTGAATGGATAAATAAACTATGGTACATCCAGAAAACAGAGTATTTTTCAGAGCTAAAAACAAATGGGTGACTAAGCCATGAAAAGACTTTCAGGAACCTTAAATGCTTATTACTCAGTGAAAGAAACTGATCTGGAAAGGTTACATACTGTAGGATTCTGTATCCTACCAGAATTGACCCAGGGCTGACGTTGCTCTTTCCAAATGACACCAAACATTGTCACCAGAGGTAGAATTAGACATCGTGCGCCAGTGCAGCACTGCTGAGACTTTGGTACTAAGAACTCAATCTTTCCCCAAATTTTGACCTGTCCCTGAGAGAGTTTTTTGTAGACTCCTTAACCCTGGAGTAGGAGCATTTGACTGGCAAATCCAAAGGCATATGCTCAGCTTAGAGTGTGTGATGTAAATGTGTGGTGTTTGTTTCAATTATGCTCTACAAGGCAGTCTGTTTTGAAATTTAAAAATGCATATCCCCAGGGACTTAGCTATTATTTCATCAGAAGGCCACAAACCAGAACCAACCACTAAAACACTTTATAACATGTTTACCAAATAATGTACTTAATATAAAATATCTAGAGATTTTCTTCTGAAATTCTGAACATAACAAAACCTCTATTCTCATATCTCTTCAATATTATAATCAGAGAACTTGTCAGTGAAAAGTAAAAGGGAATAAAGTAAAAGGGAATAAAATATTTAAAGATTCAAGAGGAAAAACATAAAACCGTTATTACTTATAGATGGTAAGATTGTAGTACATAGAAAATCTTAGAATTGACAGATAAATCATTAGAATAATAAAGTTAGTCAAATTTATTCCATGAAAATAAGTATACAGAAATCATTAATTTGAATATTATTAACCATCACACAGGGAAAAAGATGTATAAAATCACCAAAATAATGAGGTGATTAAACCTAAGAAAATTTGCATAAGAATATTTGACCAACATAAAAACATGGACAGATGTATTGTGTTTATGGATTGGATGCATTAATATTGTAGATATCAATTGTAAATGTAATAATGAGAGTCTACCAATTTAAATGTTAATCTCATCTGAAAACACCTTCACAGACACACACAGAAAAATGTTTAACCAAACATCTGAGCACTCCATGGCCTATTTAAGTCGACACATAAAATTAACCGTTACACTCTTAGTAGGTTAAGTTCTCCCGTGTGTTCCTTTCTGATCATATTTCTCTGCGTAACCTGAAGAGAAAACCATTATCAGATTTTAAAAATAATTTTGCCTGTTTACCAACTCCAGAAGCATAGTTATGGAATCTTTATTACCTTTTCTCTCTTACACAATCTGCCTTTGAAATTTATACAAAAATTGCTATCCCACTGATAAAACTCTACCCTAGAAGTTAATGTTTCAGTTCTCACCAGTTATTTTCACCAATTTTTCTAGTTTTTACTTTCATTTTTTTTTTAATCTCCAGTAATTGAGGTAGTTCTTGCAAAACATTCATATGTAAATATTTGCTTCTTATACAGGTTTCCCCTTATATTTAAATGTGGGTGGGAAAGGAAAAAGAAAGCCATCAAAAAACATAGTTTTTTTGTTTTTTTTTTCGTGGGCAGTGTCACTGACCCTCATATGTGGGATCAAACCCGGGCCGCTGGTTTCTCAGGCCAGCGCTTAACCACCGCGCCACTCGGCCAGCCCAAAAAACATAGTTTAATTTTGCCTTAAGATAAGATTAAAGTTTGTGAGAGGAATATATTTTTGGCTTATTACTTGGCTGGATAAATACAGCTTAGCTGTTAAATCCACCACATCTTGAAAGCTCAGTGGGCAGAAGGACCTCTCCATTGTTTTGGGGGGCCTCAGGGTATCTTTAAATTTCTTGTAGTTTATGCAACTTTTTGTTTGTAATATATTCCTGGAGAGAAGATATATAGCTTCCATTGTATTCTGAAGGGCACTCCAGAACCATCATAATGGATTGCTAGCCCAGTTTTTCTAGGAGTGTAGAATGTAAATGGTGCTAGTTATTTTATACCTATTCTTAAATATTGTATTAGAATTGCCAATAGAATACTAGATTAGGTTTGATAATTGGAGAAAGATAGAAGCGCCAATTATAGAGACATGAGAAATTGTGTTTGAATGTCTGTCTCAAAAGTGATCACAGTGCACTTGATGCAGTCCTGTGAGATGTTTATCAGTAATCTAGATCATCATAGGTTTGACTTGAATGTGAAAATTAGTAAAGAGTATAAAAGATGGCTAATTTTGTGTCATTTGTATTATTTCTTGGGTCACAGAATAGATGATGACACAGACTGAAAACACAAATGCTTTAAATTACTAAACGGTCTCTTTGTTACCTGACATATGTCACGTGATTTCCCAGAGTGCCACTTTTCTTTCCAAAAAAATACTAAAGCACAAAAATAATGGCATCAGTAATTGAAAATGTACATTACATCTTCTTGGTTTAATCAATTTCAAAACGTGGTTAAATGACACAAAATATGTAGAAGGGCTTTGTAAAGTATGTATATTGTTCTATAAAAATCAAAGTATTATAGTTTATTTTTATGATTTTTCAAACTGTTTCTTGCCAGTGAATTGCATTTTTATATACAAACTATAATAAAATGTCAGTTTCAATAAAATGCAATTGTTTCTAAAGGCATGCTGAAAATAAAATCATGTCCTATTTTTCATCAATGTGTGGGAAGATAAATGTGTTTAAATTAGGTAAAAATAGTAAAACCATATATATATATATATATATATATATATATATATATATATACATGTATTATATCGATCTATATATAATCATTAGTTATAAATTATAATATCCTTATATAAGTATATAGGCTCTAAACACAGTTTTTAATTACAAGGGGACTGAAAATTATAGAATACTCTGTTAGTAAGAATTAATAATACGACGTACTTTACTTAATCAGAGTACACAGTTATTTGAGAAATAATTAAATATTTTTAAAGAATTAACATTAAATAAAATGCACTTCATTCTAAAAATACATTGAACATTATTTGGGGGGGATAACTGAAAACATTATGATATCTAATGCTTCAAAATAACTGTATTTGCATATACGAGTTTTTACATCTTCAATGAGGAGATGGTAATAGCTTCCTACTCCAGAATGCGGGAAGATGAACCTGTATGTTATATGCCAGGCCTAAGGTGTATATAGTGATATAAAAACATGTAAACTCAAGGTTTTTACTTTTAGTTTTCTAAAGATAAAACCATTTGAAATTTTTATTTCTCCTTAAAATGGTTTTCATTAGACTCTTAAAAACTTAAAGTGGGAAAATCTGTACACATCATCATTTTGATATGATTTCATTTTTCGTTTTGAATGGACCTTAATAATGATGAAGAGTAACTGTCTTTTAATATCAACAAATTGTTCATATTTTATTTCAATGAGAAAATATGTTAAAATGAGACATATAACTTATAGGCTTACTTTCCATGCAAGTTTCAGACACCAAGCATTCATTTCATTTTAATTTATTAATTAATTAATTTATTTTTATTTATTTATTTTTATTTCATTTTTATATAAATATACTGTTAAAGAGTAAATCCTGTATAAAAGCTAATATATATTTAACTCTATATTTAAATCCTGTATAAAAGCTAACATATATTAACTAAAATATAGTTAATATATTTTAAATAAAACAGAATAGTTAGTAAACCAGTCACTAAAGTTTCTCAACACATAATGTTCTAATTTTTAATTAGAAAGGCAATGTATTGTCTTTGCAAACAGTGATCTCAAAGAAGCATCACATATTTATAGAGCTGGTTCCAACCCAAATTATACTAACATCAAAGCTCTTTAGGTCATTAAGATGGAACTAGGAAGGAGGCCACAGTCCAAAGAAAAGATGTGTCCACAAGTTCTGTAACATTCAAACATTTGATAGAAGAGGACACTTAAATTTAATTGAATGTTTCTTTAAAACATTCAAATAAACAGGTTTTGTACATACAAAAGCATGTTTTCACAGTCTTTCCTATTGTATGACTAAGAACAATTGCCTCATGAATTTTGTTCAGATATCTGATTGTTGATGGTGGGAGGCCAAGTTTGATACCATTTGTTCAGGTATGGATAGAAGTAGAAGTGACATTGAAATATTTTATTCTTGTGATTTCAAGTACATATGATAATTCCTCTGTATGAGACAGAGATGGCAGGAAAAACAGGGGAAAATTTTATTTTCATGTAAGATAAAAATAGTGAAATAGATTGTCACAAAAATTTATAATTTGAAACATAGATAATTAATAGTTTTTGTAAATTAAATACAAAATATTAACAGTCTTATAACCTCTAAAAATTCTTTGCTATGATAATAAAATATAGATCTATTAAATATTAAAGTAAAAGTGAATTTTAATTTTTGCCTGGGAAAGTTTTAATAATAAAAATATGAATAAAAATAGTATATGAAAAGACACATGTAGAATAAATTAGCTAAATTTTGAGAAAGGCTTAAAATGTGTACTCTGAGCAATCTACCATCTTAAGGATGTGAGGATTTATTGAATTCTGACATCTTTCTCTAATATTTACTAATCACATTCCAAAATACTTTTTTAAATAAATATTTTGAAAATAAATAAGCTATATACACAGTCTAAGCTTGGCAAAAATTTTAAAACATTTTGTTGTGAAGGTCTACAAAGTTCTATAATACTTTCTTCCCTTTAATGATGTTAGATTTTCCAACTATCAATTTCTTTTCATCAGATGTTTGTTTTAATTTGCCAATTATCTTTAAGCATGTTCTAGCAATAACACTTCTCAGATAGTTTGTTTATGTATGTGTTTATGTTATGTGTGTATGTATGTGTACTCTGATAATAGGTGAAGGTGGCATGTCTCATCCCCAAAGATATATTGTATTTTTAAACAAGGTCAAATCTTAAGGTCTAAAATTATGAAATTTTAAGGATTGTTTAGGCATCCTCTAGAAAATGGGAAAGCAAGTAGGATGAAATGTTGGCATCAAGGTCCTCTTTGCACCTGAAATTGAATCATGTAGTAATTGCCTGCTATGCTCAGACCTCTGAGGTCAGCAGAGATTTAACTCCTAGCATTTCACATTTGATATTGAAGTTACTTAGACAAACAGAACTTTTCCCAAATATAACAAAACTTTTCCCAAATATAGTCACTGTGCATCACCTTTATTCAGAATAATATGATTTTTTAAAAAATATACTGACCCTTAGGATTATATTTCCAAAAAAAAACAAGAGTAGCCCCAGTAGCTCTTTATTTTAAATAATACCACTTAATTCTCAAGTGCATCCAAAGTTGAGATCTGTTAGTTTTCCACCTGCTTTGAGCTTTTAGTCCTGGCTCTAATCGATTGGTGTTATCACCATAAAAACTTTCAGCTTCATGGTGTGCTATCTTTAAAACAGTCCTTTAAGTAATACTGCAGTTTTCCTTTGCTTGATCACAGTTTTCATTGAGCATAATCAGCTCAAAATGATTTTTTTACTGCTTGCAAAATTTAAATTCATCCTTAAATTGTAAAGAATTGTTATCACTATGGACATAAAAAGGATGTAGCAATCCCCAAGAGCACTTATGAAACTGTTCTGTACAAAGATAGCATGGTTTAAAAGCAACTGTCTGAAATGGGCCAGTGCTTTAGGAAATGTTCAAATTTTAAGATGTTTTTAAAGTAGTTTCATTATTTTATAGTAATGACTAATGCTATAAATGGGGAATTATAAATTATAATTGCTTTCAAACATCTCATAATAGTAGCAATAGTTTGTATCTTAAAAGACAGCAGTTCAATTCTCCTAAATTGGAATTGTGAGATTTTTATCTAGATCAAATACATGTTTACGTTGTACTTTTTTTCTTAAATTAAAGCCTTAAAATACATTGGAGCATATGATATTTCAAGGGACATGTTTAGCATACATAAAATAACGTACTTAATAACTTGAACAGCATTATGGTTAACTAAAAGCATTTTTTATCTTATGTGAAAATGGTCATTAAAGGATTTATCTCTTTCTAAATTATTTTTTCAGTGAACTCTTTAAAGAAATAGGTTTGTTTTTTAAAATGTTTGCAATATTTGGAAGTATTACACTTTTTAATTGTAAAACATTGACAGGAAGCAACCATAAGCAGCTATCTACATAAAATTATATTAAGCTCTCCTCTAAGGCTAATTACGTACACTTCTATTGGAAGTGAAATAGCCACACATATCAGGAGCAGAAGTACAATCTCACAGTGGAGCATCGCTTGATGGAGAGGCTAAGGAAGGGCCATCTGGCCATGGGCTTTTCTTTCTTGGGAATTTTTTGATTACTATTCAATCACCTTATTCGTGGATGACTATGACTATGAATGACGAGCACATGAAAACTGTCAAACATCATTATTTATTAGGAAAATGCAAATTAAAACTACATTAGACACTATAATACATGTATTTGAATAACCAAAATTAAAAATCCGAAACAAAACAAACAACACCAAAATTACCAAGTCTTGGTATGTACATGAAGCAAAAGAGAATGTTCATACTTCCTGATAGGAGATGATATCCTTCAGGTACTTTTGATTGGCAATTTCTTATATAGTCAAACGTACACCTACCATGCTATCTAGTAACTACACTTCTAGGTTTTTGCCCCAAAGCAATGAAAATTGATATTCATATAATTTCTATACACATTTGTTTATAGCAGCTTTATACATGATCCCTCCAAACTGGAAACAACTGAAAATATTCTTCAACTGGTGAAAGTCTAAATAAATTGTGGTAGATCAAACCACAAAATAGTACCCAACAATAAAAAAGAAAGCAACCGCTTATACACACAATGACATGAATGAATTACAAATGCATTATGCTAAGCCAATGAAGACATATTCATAATGTATACTAAATACTATATACTGTATAATTCCATTTATGTGATGTTCTGAAAAAGCCAAAACTTTTGAGACAGAAGACAACTCAGTGTCTGGGATTTGTGAGAAGGATTAAAAGAAGTTTGTAGGGGTGATAGGACTACTCATCCTAACCATGACAGTGATTGGACATTAGCAAACTTGACTTAAAATAAATGCCAAAATTTAGTAGTGAAAATTATTCTCATTGTATGTTATGCTATTAAATTTTTCATAAAGAGGATCTTAAATCTTATATCTTATGTATCTTGTCAGAAATAGAGCTCTATTGTTTTTATTGTTTAATTTTGACAATGAAAATAAAAACAGAAAATTACAGTGATTGTGTACCCAAGTTCATCTATTGAGATATTAGAGTTATTGATAGTATTTTTTTCATTCAGTGTTTTATACTGAGCAATGGACATATGAGTTTAACATAAAGGCAATTTAGTTTCTCATCTCAACTCTGCCACAATATGTATAAAACTCAATAGTGATGTTGTGAGATTTAATTACATCCATGTATTGAAAGCACTTGTCATATAGTGGGCACTTCTTAGTTACTTAGTAATAATTAAATTTCCTCTACTGTAAATAAGGCAAATGAAGGTGCTTCAGTAATTTACCCGAAGATCACAGCTAGTAGTTAGTGAATGAGAGCCTAAATTCAGCTTTCTGACACCACATTCCATGAAGTCCACACATACAATATTTGCCCTAACTTTTTATTGTGAACAATCTTGATGTTTCATTGAAAAATGGTGACTTGTATGAAGCAGACTATGAGAAACATGTAAATAGAAGCTCACTAAATGAATAATCATTGCAATTAAAATACAAATATTAAAGAATATTAGAAGACTTTGATTTTTAAAAATATTTCTTACATTTCATAATATCAATAATAAAATGAGGCTACTATTGCTCAAATTTTTTTGTGTGGACCACTTTATAAAATGGACTGGCTGGCCGAGTGGCGTGGTGGTTAAGCGCTGGCTTGGGAAGCCAGCGGCCCCGGTTCGGGTCCCACATATGAGAGCCAGTGACACTGCCCTCAAAAAAAAAAAAAAAAAAAAATTAAACACTAGGGTGGTAATTAGAAGCTAACGTAAACTGACTTTTTGAAGAAACTTGCACAAACCAGATCAGACAGGACTAATAGTCTATGGGCGGAGAATTGACAATAAAATACATAACCTATAAGAAGAATGACAGGATGAAAAAATATAAATATTTTTAAAATAAATGAAATTCTAGAAATGAAAAATTCATTGAAATTAAACATTGAAGTTAAACAGCTGAAGTTACACAGCTGAAGAGATAATTAATGACATGGAAAATAGATCTGAGGGAAGTATTCACAATGCAGCTCAGAGACCTGTGGAAACGAGATTGAAAGACATGGAGAAGTGAATAAGATTTTCCAAAATACAACTAATAGGAGTTACAGAATGCATTAAGAATTGCTTCGGAGGCAATAATCAAAGAGATAATGTCAGATGATTTCAAAGAATTGTACAAAACAATGCAATAGTGATAGTTTTTCACTCCACCCCTCACAAAGTGATAACCCCCTCCCCCAACTCACCCCGTCCCCCAGATACCATACATATCTATTACAATTTCATTGACTCCATCCCCACCTGGAAACTTTTAGTTTTTTTGGTTTTTTTTTGAGGGCAGTGTCACTGGCCCTCATATGTGGGACCCAAACCGGGGCCGCTGGCGTCCCAAGCCAGCTCTTAATCACCGCGCCACTCGGCCGGCCCCTCCACCTGGAAACTTTTAATGGAAATGCAAAACACAGAAAAGACAGAGTGATCTTAAAAGTAATTAGAGAAAAAAAACAAACACATTACCCCAATAATTAAGATGACAGTGGACTTCTTACCCACAAAGTACTGAAAGAAAAAAGTACGAAGTATTAAGAGAAAATCATTCCAATCCAAAAATTTTTCACATCCTAGGAATTTTCAGAAAAACAAAGAAACACTATGGATATACTTTAGTAAGACTGATAATCATCCAGAATGAAGTGAGGTAAAATAGTGGGGAGCAAATACACTGCTAATCTATGTGTGATAAAGCTAAATTACAACTGACTTTTAAGATAATATAAATGACGACTAATTGTGATGATTGAGTAAAATGAGGTAAAACTTATATACAATGAAAATAACTTGGAGAATGGCACCTCTTGGTGACCAATGTTCCTTACATTTGTGAGGATCATTAAATAAAAAGTAACTTTAAATCTCATACGACAAGTATATTAACACTGAATAATTCATCAAATAATTAAAATATATATATATATATATATATATATATATATATATATATATATATATATATATAATGAACTAATAGAAAAAGAAAGGAAGCAGGGAAAAAAATGAACTATAAAGAACTTAATACATCCAAGAATTTAAGGAAAGAGGGAAAAAAAAAATTCTAATACCATGCTTTCAGCATAGTCCGAGATTTAAAAAATATATATGTTTTTTATTCTAGTATTTTAAAACTGGTAAGGAATAATACTTTATTACTTCCCAAACCATTTACATTTAAAAATGTAAAATATTAAAGCAAAGACATTTGTTTTTTCAATGCAAAGCATCCTACATTATTGAAAACGTGGGGTAATGCATACAGGGCTGTTTTATGAGGGAAAAATATAAATAATTTTTGACTAAATTATAACTTCTCAATTTGGAAATATTCGTATAAAATGTTGGCTTGGGTAGAGTCATCCTATCACACCATACCTAAAATAGTACTTTGCTTGTTCCGGCAGAAACTGGCAGTCTAGAATATTATTTTCTTGAAGTTAAAGGTTATATTTCTGTTATCACTGTGCCTCCTACATAACATAGTACACTACCTTTAATATAGCCAGATATTTAATAATATTGGCCGGAGCCCTGAAATAGTATCCATTGTCTTACTTATGGTAACACGATAACCATTGTCTGTGTGGCTTGACTTCTTTTGCTGAATTATATCTCCAAGAGTTTCAGATTGGAGGATGTAGGCATTAGAAACAGCTTAAAGATTCACCTGAACATATTTCACAATTATTAAGAGCAAGTAGTTTGTTTGTTTCAGTATATATCAAGCTCTAGGAAGCAATTAGTTCACATGAAATCTTTAGCCTAGAAGTTGCTTTACAGACCCTGAGTATAGCATCTGAAATTCCATACTCAAACCTGACTTTTCATGATATTATTAAAGCCTTATGTTGAATTGCTAATGTTGTTTGTCCAGAGTAACAGAGTATATTCTAATAATACATTAGTATAAATTAAATTGACTAATATAATAACAAACAGAAGAATGGTCAATTCTAATGTAGCCTAGAAATCAGTCAAAACAGGTGGTGGAGTATTTGGTCTGGGTGGAGTAGAAGCTACAGTGTAAAGTATTCCCTAGGAAATGCAACATGGCAGGGATGTCAAAGAATGGAATAGGCCTTGAGCATGTTTATGAGGTATGTTTGCTGATGTTTCTTAAGAAGATTCTGAAGTCTTCATAAGTATTTCATGCCTCTCTTTTAATGTGATTTTTCCTATTTAAAATTATTTTATTATCTTTTCATTTAGGACAGCACATATACACTTAATAATATATATGGAGAATAATACATAAAAATATAATGTGTATGAAGAAACTACTATGTTTAGAGGTTGTGTCAAGGCTAGTGGGATTACAAAACTGAAAGAGACCTAATTTCCATCTTTAAACCATTGTCCTCTAAGGATACTACAAATAGTAATTACAAAATACATGATAGAAATAGTGGAAAGTTCTGAGAAAATGCTGATGACTGAAGAGAAATGGAGATTATAATACAATAGAGATAGATGTAAGTAATTTTAAGTAAAATTGGTATTAGTGCATCATTGGATCACATGGTGGAGATAGATGGTGGAGGTGAATAGTGACAAGAAACAAGTTTGTTGAATCCCTGTGTATATATGCATTCCCTGTATTAATAGGACTGACCATGACATTGAAGATAATCTAAGGAATAGACCCTAGTTGGGTAGGGGAGAGAAATAAGATGCTAATTGACTTTGACGGATGGGGTAATCCCTGGATGTATGGTAACTTAGAACCTTAATAATTGCCTGATTTCTATAGCAAATCTAGAAAGCTGTAATCCAGTTATCTTCCATAGAACACTATAAGCATTAAATATAAGTCATGCATGACAAATAGGTTCTGTGATCAATTAAGTTTGGGAAACTGTGTAGAAGGCTGGGGAATCTGTACTGCAGGGCTTCTCAGAGTCTTTCATTTTGCTCATGATGAATCTCAAGAAGGAAAATAGAATATGCAGCATTTGCTGAATATATTGCATCATGGAACTTTCCTTTGTAGAATATTTTTAAAGTTAATGTTCTGAGGAGCATACTTTGTGAGGCACGTGACTATGTATATTAGACCTGTCTTGGAAATAGTGCAATGCCTAATAATCTTTGATAAATAATACTTTATGCTGAATAAGGACATTTAGATGACCAATTTCAATTCATCATTGTAATCTACAGTTGTCTGAAAGCAATTGGAAAGTTTGAATGGCGTAATATATTTTTGCAGATGTATAATAGACGATTGCAGAGAAATGTTTCACTATATTGAGTTCACAGTAAGCGGATAATGATTTAGAACTCCAAATCAAATGTACTGCTAAGTAATAAAAATTCTGAAGTGTGAAGTTTATATGGAAGTGCCAGGCATAAGCAGCTTAGCACTAACAAGTTTCATTGTTAGGTATACCCAATTAACTGAGAAAAAGGTATAGTGAAGAGAGCACTGGACTTACATTCAGGAGGCCTGGGTTTCTTGGCCAGATCTACCATTAGTATCTACTGTGTTTTTGCACAAGTGAATTAATCTCGCTCAGAATGCATACATTGGGTTGTTGGAAAAGTCATGACACATTTTTGAAATGAAAAACATAGAAAAAATACATTATGACTTTCCCAAAAACCCAATAATTCTTAGAGATAATATAGCCTAATAACCTGATTGATCTGAATCCACTGAGTATATGTTGAGTAAAAGGGACTATTCAGATATTCTAAGTTAAATATTCATTTTCAGAATTTTACATCCTTAAGTGGGGTAAAGATTTGTAAGAACCTCCTAGGATAAATTACTGAATAGTATACATCAATCTACAGATAGATTAACTCAGTGTTTTACCAAAATTCATTACATCTGATGAGTTTTTAAAAACATCAATGCCTATGATAAAAACATTATTCATTAATTCACAATCTCTATGGAATGAACCCAGACATAAGTATTTTTAAAGGCTCATCAGGTTATTCTAAATTTGAGAACCAATGTATTATCATTATCAGTGATAATGCTTATTTAGAAAAAAAGTAGCATTGACTGATAACAGGTAGAAATGAAATGCCAATGAGTTTTTTCTAAAGTAAAACAAACTTCTTATAAAATATGTATTTATGATGGTGCTTGGTGGCGGTCATAGTGTTTGTGTGTGTGGGCATGTGTGTGCATATTTATACATATAGACACATCTAAAATTTTTTTGCATTGCTGTGGTAGGCAGGAGGGGATGATGTATGTAGCGGTAGTAATGCTTCTATTTTTATAAGAGAAATTCTAATCCTGTATATTTCTTGGCCTAATGTCTATTTTTTAATATTAATATAGCTTTTCCAATCTCTGTTCTTAATTCCAATTGTGTAGACCTTTTATATTTAACATGATTATCAATATGTTTGTGTTTAAGTCTACCATCTCCTTATCTTTTTTTTTATTATTATTTTAAATTATCCCATATAATGTTTGTTCTTTCTGATCTTGACTGACTTGGATTAATAATATATTAGTATTTGATTTTACCTCCTCTATTGTCTTAATAGCTACACCTTCTGTTTTACTTTATTAGGGCTTACTCTAGAGTTTACCATATGTATCATTAATTTTTCACATTCTACCTTCAAACAGTACTATAGCTTTTTACATATAAAATAAGAAATTTATAAAAAGCATTCCAATTTTACTAGCCTCCATTCTTTCTACTATTTTTGTCATACATTTTTACATTTATAGATTTTATAAACCCTGTAATATATTGCATTATTTTTGCATAAGCAGTTATTTATTAACAAAATTTAAGAATAAGAAAATGGTTGTTTTTTTGTATTAACTCATATGTTTACCATTTTCATAATTGTTCATAAATTCCTATAGACAAAATTTTCCATCTGGAATAATTTTTCATGATCATTAAATAAATCAATTTTAATAAATTTTGAACTTCAAGTCCACTGGTGATGAGCTATTTCAGATTTTTTTTGACTGAAAATATATTCTTGAAAGACATTATTGTTAGTTATGAAAAACTGTGTCAACATTTTTTTAAATTTATTTTCCCACTTAAGATATGTCTACATGGACTGCATCTTGCTTTATTTTTAGTGAGAAGTCAGTGGTATTTCTTTGTATCTTTGTATGTAATGAGACATTTTTACACGACTTGTTTTTAAAACTCTTTGTAATAGGGCATTATGATATTTGGTGTAATTTTTGTTTGTTTCTCCTGCCTTGGGTTCATTGAACTTACCAGATTTGTGGTTTTGTGCTTTTCATTTGAAAAAAAATACATATTTGAAAAATATTTTTGAAAAAATATAGTTGCTATTTCTTCAAATATTTTTCTGCCTACTCTCCTTTCTGGGACTCCAATTACAATTTTATTGGAGTACTTTAATTTTTCTCATACATGTTTAATCTGCTTAGTTTTTATCTCTCTTTTTACTTTTCTACTTTAATTTGCATAGTTGCTATGCCACGTGGTCAAGTTCACCAATCTTGTCTTCTGTAACATCTAAGTTTATGTTAAAATTCTGTGAATTTTTTTACCCTATGGTGTTTTTATATCTAGAAGTTCCATTTGTTTTCTCTTAAAACTTTCATTTCTACCTTTATTATTTTCATATTTCTTTTAATATTTGAATATATTTATAGTAGCTTTATAAAGTTGTGTGCTAAATCTATTATGTCATTAGTGGGCATGTTTCTATTGATCAATATGTCTACTAAATATGAGTTATAATTCTTCTTTTCATGTCTAGTTATTTTTTATTGTATGCTGAATTTTATAAGGTTACATAATTGAGCATCTAGATTTTATATCTTTCTTTTAATAGTGTTAAGATTTGCTCTAGCATTTTCAATTTGCTTGAAAATCAGCTTGATATTTTTGAGATCTATTTTTAAACTTTATTAGATGTTTAGAGTAGCCTTCAAGGCTTTTCTTTTCCACCTGTTGTTTGGTAGTGATTACTGTTTGATGTCTGTTTGGAATGACCTATTGTTTCACAAGACTATTCCACTGCTTTTGTAAAGAATTTAGGTGATTCTTTTTTTTTTTTTTTTGAGGGCAGTGTCACTGGCCCTCATATGTGGGACCGAACCGGGGCCGCTGGCTTCCCAGGCCAGCGCTTAACCTCCGCACCACTCGGCCGGCCCTTGCTTTTGTAAAGAATTTAAATGAATCTTAATCTAGTGTGAGCTTTTGGTAATTTTCTCATTTTTTTTTCTTTGTCTAGCTTCTTGGAGTTTCATCTTCTTAACTATGTGCAGTATTTAGTTGAGACTTAAGGGGGCTTCTATGAAGATTTTCGGAGACTTTTGTTTACATTTCTCAAATTCCTTCTGCCTTACCTTTTCTGAGTTTTAATCTCTCACTTGTCAGATCAGTTATACCATTGACTATGCCACAGTCTGATAAGTTCCTTCAGATAGAAAGTCATACAGATCATAGAATGTGTCTCATATTTTTGCTTTCCTCATTGAGTACTGCACTGCCTGTTGTTTAATATTTAAAAATAGTTATTTCATGTATTTTGTATAATTTTCTAACTGATTCTTGTGGGAGGGCTACTTTTGTATCAATTACTTCATAGTGACAAGCATAGCTTTGATTCTTTCATTTCATGAAATTGTCCAAGATCAGTTCCAATAGTTTTTTGATGGAGTCTTTGGGGTTCTCTATATACAGTATCATGTCATCTGCATATAATGACAATTTTACTTCTTCCTTGCCAATTTGGATACCTTTTAGTTCTTTTTCTTGTCTGATTGCTGTGGCTAGAACTTCCAGAACTATGTTGAATAAAAGAGCTATTATGTTAAGTGAAATAAGTCAGTCAGAGAAAGACAAATACCATACGATCTCACTTATATGTGGAATCTGAAAAACTGAATGAATGAGTAAAGTAAACAGAAACTTTCTCATAGATATAGAGGAAAAACAGGGTTGCTAGTTGGGAGGGGGATGGGGATGAGGGAAAAAGGGAAGGGATTAGACAGCAAAAATAGGCAACTACAATATTGCCACAGGGATATGAAAGACAGTTCGGGGAATATAATTAATAATGTTGTAAATATTTTGTGGGGTGTCAGATGGTCACATGTCTTATTGGGGAGACCATTTCATGGATGGAATGGATGTAGTAGAGGATTGATCACTGCACTGTACACCTGAAACTGATGTTGTATAATATTGTATACCAACTATAATTGAATATATAGATAGTCACGGGATGTGGATTATACTGTGGAAGGGAGTCAGAGGAAGAGAAATAGATATATATGATATGGCGGGGAGGAGTGGGGTGGCTAAATGAGGGAGGAGGGGTTGTCACTTTGAGGGGTAAAAAGTATAACTATTGCACTGTGTTGTACACCTGAAACTAATTAAAAATAAATAAATTAAAAAAATAATAATAAAAAAATAATCTTGAGCCAGAAAGTGTTACGGAAGAATAAAAAAAAAAAAATTGTCCAAGAGATCTCAGTCCTTACTTCTGGTTGGACATTTAAACAATTTTTTTCTTCCCTCAGGTAAATCACAGTGAATCAAAAAGAAATTTAAGGGGAATTTGTTCATGTTTTTTCTAAATCACATTTTTGCATGCTTTCTCACTTTAAGTAACATTGTTATGTGTACAATATTGTAATTTACTTTAGGAAGAGCTAAATTAGAATTTGCATTGTGACATATTAATTCTATCTTTGAATATTTATAATATATGCTTTATTTGGTGTGCCTTTAATGGGAAAATGTTGTATTTTCCTAATTATTAAAGACATGTATGATCATTACTTTTAAAGACAAGGGAAACCAATGCAAAGGAAAAGAAAGTAACATGGCTTCAAATATTTCAGTAAATTTAAAATATGCTGTGTTATATTTTTTTTTAAACTATGTGAAAGTAATGTATTTAAGTCATAGCCAGTGTATTTACATGATTTCAAATTATTTTGCTGTAGCCCCAAGACTGGCAAACACTTTTAAAAGGGTTGTTGTATATTTTTCGAGTACATTCCCATGTGTTGTTTTTCTTATATACTATGGAGATATAGATCCAATCCATTGTTTTCAAGTTTTGGTTTTCCTTCTAGGTAATTCCTTCTGCATTGTGCATGGAATAAGAAAAACTATTATACATTTATTTTTATAAAAATGTATCTGTATTCATTTGCATAACCAAGGTTTATATGGAAAGAAGCTTAAAAGGAATTATATCTATCCCTAAATTACAGAATATTATTTAAAGATTATATTTTAATATTTAATATTTTTTTTAGGAATTACTTTTTAAGAAGAAATATAAAGAAAGAGTTTTCCTTTGCTAAGATAGCCCGGTACTAGTAAATCATGTACTATTGACAGCAGCACCATTTTTTTGTGATGAATGAAGTCAGTGTGCTCTGAAGAGGAAAGCAATATGGATTACAGTTGACCAAAGTGCCAAAATTATTGCCAAGCGGGATACATTGCTTTTAGGTGCCTGAATCTTTGCACCTAAAAGAGTAGGATGAATTATCTTGAGGAGTGTCCTATTATGTAAGTAGATAAATGGTAAATGTTTAGATTTTGTCCAGCTGAGTAACCTGATCCTACATGATTATACAGCTAAAAATTATCTTAAATATATATGATTGCAAACTTTCATTTTATATAAAAAAAATGTTAAAGCTCAGAAAATTAAAATAACATTGTCAAATTCACAGTGCTGGTGAGTCATTAAGCTTGAACATAAATCTCAAGTTTCTGGAAATTGTTTTCTTTAAACAAAACTACACAATCACTGTCAATAGAAGTTTTTGAAAGATATAAATGCCAAAAATTACCGTTACTCCTTCTCTCTCTTTATGCCTTCCTTTCTTATTTTTTGGGAAAGTCAAGTTTCAATTTTATATAGCATTAACCCTGTCAAATTCCTTTTCCATCAGTTATTTTATTTGACATTTTTAACAACTGTATGAGGTAGGATATATACTCTTACCATTATTTTTTAGGTTAGAACACTAAGGCCTTATCATGAATACTGACTGGTCTTTTCCATGACTGTCTGTAATTTATTTTAATAATCCTACTATGTTTAGGGTAATATCCATTGTTGTATGTCTTATCTTCTTGACATATATTGGAATTCAGATTACCAGCCTCCCTTGCTGCTAGGCCCATCCAATCAAGGGCACACTAAGAGACTTATTTGAAGTGAGATATATAGGAAGGAAACTGTGCAGAACTTTCATTTTATTGGTATTTGTAGGGACAGAGAGTCAACAGTGAGGCAGAGAGGCACAGAGTCTTTGAGGGTCAACAAGGATGCATGGTTAAGTTTCTCACTCAGAAATGGCGGTGGCCCTAAAGGGAACAATCATCTCATTAGACCTCTTCTGCAGCTTAATTCTGTTTCTTCAGCTGTCCCCAAATTTGGTGATCTACCTAACAAACTTTAATAAATCCCTTTCAATTAAACTAGTCAGACTGGCTTCAACTGTTTGCAACTAACAATACAAGATTTAAGACTTACCTATGGTGATACAGTGGCAGAGTTGGAATGAAAAACAAAATTATCGGGATAAGAGTGCTTATGAGGATGAGGAAAACAATATTTTGTAAATGTATACTAGCATCAATAACTCATCTATTATGTCAATGTCTAGTAATTCATAACAATATTTATATTTTTACTTTATGAGGCATGGGGCAGAAAATAATTTCATATTTTTAGGTAATCAAATTTTATATTATAGTTTTTCATGTACCTTAATATTATTAAATTATTGTCAGAGATTCATCTGGCTCCTAGAGGCCATTTTTGAATAGTTTGTTAACTTTTGCAATTGCTCTAATGGTTATTAACATTTCTTGCTATTAATTCTTTTCCAATCAAATTATTTTCAATTTTCACTCCATGAATCTATTTTGGGTGTTTGCTCTCACTAAGTTTTCAATAGGATTACATATTACTTTATTTTTGTTCAGAAAAGATTTGACTAGTTGATAGCTGAAAAATGGGAACATATTGCTTTATCTTTTTGACTGATCATATTTATTGCTTTATTATACGCAATACTGAATATTTCAAAAAAACTAAGAAGTCCAACAATAGGGAAATGATTAAAAATATTAGCAACTTCATATTGTAAATTATTATACAGCCATGAAAAGCAATCATTTTTAAGCATATATAAAGATAGGGAAATGATCACAGTCATAAGTATTAAAAATAAATATGGATATTGTGGTTATCATGAAAATTGAAAATGTAGGATACAAAAATGCAATACCAACTAGTCTGTATTTTCACAACTATACCTATGTTATCTATTCTCCCTATACTATTTCTATCTATAACATCCAGTTTTGAGTTTTTACAATGGAACACACACACACACACACACACACACACACACACACACACACACCAACCACCATTACAACAACTTTAACATTGGGATCTCATTAGTGTTTTCTAAAGTTGTATTATAATTGGGCTTGTGCTATGATATTAAGGCTTCATGAGAACAAGAATTTTACCTATTTGATTTACTTCTGAATCGCCACACCCAGAATAGGACCTGGAGTAGAAGTTGTGATCATTGAACATATTTTTAAGTAGAGTACAGCATGTGCTCATTGAACACAATCTGCTAATTTTAATATTGTATTTCCAATATTAACTGATTCACCATATAAAATGACATATATCTGTTTTGCCTATTAATGTTTGAAATGAAACACCTTTTTTTTTTTTTTAAGATTTTTTTGGGGAATTGGGGGAGGGGAACAGACTAGGTGCTGTCCATTTTTGTTCTTCAGTCTAGTTGTGAAGGACGTTGCTTCACTGGCCCATGTTGGTATTATCATTGTGCTCTTCTCGGGTGAGACAGATCGCTGGCCCCTGGACGGCTGCTCAAGGCAGCTCATGGCGGCTCACACCAGCTGCCAGCCACTCACTGCAGCAGGGGCTGCAGCTATGCCGTCCTGGGGACTCACAGCAGCCCAGCTCCAGGTGGAGCTGTTGTTCACCATCTTAGCTGTAGAGTGCGGTGTCACTGGCCATCTTGTGTGGGATCTGAACTGGGGCCGCTGACGTCCCAAGCCAGCTCCTAACCAACGCTCCACTCAGCCGGCCCTGAAACACTTTTTGAATATAATAGTTACAATCAAGAATTAGGAAAATATTTTTCAGTTTACCAAGCATGAGCATCATACTCTTTATACTCACTTTACTTATGTTATATATTTCAATTTTATTGAATTGAAAGTTAAAGTGAAATATTTTCAGTAGAGAAAAATGTATGCGTGTGTTTCTGATTACACCCTAATTATCTTTTTAAAGGGTTTGTTTTTAATTTATTCATTTACTGAGCATCTATTCTGCCTACAAGGTACTTATGTAGAACCTGTGTTTATAAGAATGTGCAAAATCATGGTTTCTTACCTTACATGCAACTAACATGAGTGATATTAAATTATATTATTGTTAGCTGTTTATGTATTTTAGCACTACTGCAGAGGCAGACATAAATTGCTTTGTGAACAGAAAGATGGTCATTCCAAGTAAAGAGAATTCATGAGCTACAGTAAAGAAAGTGGAAGTGTAAGTCTGTTTTAGAAACAGCATTGCTAAAATATCACACACACACACATAACCACAGTAATCAGTATTAAAATAAATATGGATATTTTGGGTATCATGAAAATTTAAAAAATGTAGGCTACAAAAATACAATCCCAACTAATCTGTATT
This sequence comes from Aselliscus stoliczkanus, assembly GCA_033961575.1. NCBI lineage: Eukaryota > Metazoa > Chordata > Mammalia > Chiroptera > Hipposideridae > Aselliscus > Aselliscus stoliczkanus. Next base: position 51,912,904 of record CM066730.1, on the reverse strand, counting down.
TTTACAACTATATCTTTATTATCTATTCTCTCTATACTAGTGGGTTGTCAGAAAAGTCATGATGTATTTTTTTCTATGTTTTACATTGTAAAAATGCGTCATGACTTATCCAACAACCCAATATTTCTATATATTATCACATCCAGTTTTGAGTTCTTACAATAGAAAATATATATCAGACTTTGAGTATAAGAATATGAAGCATTTAGCCTGGAATGTAGGATAATAAAATGCTATGCCAAAAGTTTTCACTTTTATACAGAATTGTCTGCCTACAGTTTAATTAAGAAACCTACAGAATTTGGGGGAATTGTGTATAATCTGTGTTAAGAAGTTTACAAAGAAATATTGAATAAAGGAATACTAAGATTATACTGTTGCTGAATTTTTCAAAATGGCAATTTCAGTGTCTCTCTCTCCAAGAATATAGAAGAAAACAGCTGATGTTTTAGTAGCAACAGCTCTAAAGTCATCTGAAAGAACCATTTTTTTTCTTAATGGGGAAGCAAAAAGGAGTGCCATTATTTCACAGAAAAGCACTTGCTTCTAGTCTTTGCAATGTTCTTTAAAAAATAAATCTATTTTAGATCCTTCAGTTTTGCTGCTTTACAGTGGTTACAAGGCTGGATTTTGGTGTCAGACTGATTTAACTTTGAGTCATAGAAGTCCTATTCAACAGCTGTCTCTTGAGCAAGTTACTAACACTTTCAGTTTCAGTGTGCCTTCCTACGGAATGGGAATATTATGAATTTCTGCTTTACAGGATTATTTGGTATATTAAGGAATATATACTATGTGCTGAGCACCTAGCAAAGAGACTGATCTCTAATATATTCTCAGCAAGCACTATCACCAGCATCACAACACTATCGCCATCACCGCACTTCCATTACCAATCACCACCAATATCACCACTCCTATCACTACAGTTTTTGTAACAAGGAACAAGCTTTAGTTGGCCTCACTGTCATCTAATTAAACTAATTTGAGTTCTAGATGCATCAATGGGTCTAACCAGGGCTTAAAAACGGAATCTTTATTTTGGATTTGGAAAACTACATCTACTTTATTATCATTCCCATGTTAGAATGAATCGTACTATGTTTTACCTGCGATTTATTATCTATCATTTCTCTATAGGATACAGTCAGAATGGCCATGAAATATGATGGGAAAAAAATGTATAGCATGGCATGGTATAATTCACATTCTTCATATATTTCTTATATAGGAGAAACATATCTTTAAATGAAAATGGAAAGTAAAGTGCAGTATTTTTGTTTGTGTATGACTAGCATCATTGGGTATTATACTTTAGAAATATTATATCATAGTCTTTAAGATTTTGAAGGAATATGAAAGATTATCCTGGTGTAAACATTGATTTTATAGGTAAGGAAACTGAGACTTAGAATATTAAATAAAAAGAATACTGCATAAAATAGAAGCTGTATTGAAGCTGAAGTGTATTAAGTTTAATAAATGGAAATAGAATATGTTAGTAAAAAAGTGAATTCGGGGGAGACTATTAAGAGAAATTGATATGTGAAGAAAGATAAAACTAAAGAGCTTGTATGTGCTAGCAACCCCAGAGATAAGAAAAGCCAAGAACACATCTAGAATTCAAGGAAACCGAGCATAGGGTGAAGACAGAAACACACAGGCAACTTTCCTAGTTGCCATGGTTATAGGACTTTCTTTTCTAATTAGCTAAATATAAAAATAATTATAACAATAATAATAATAAAGCAACTACACGCAAATGAAGTAATTAGCCATAGACATTCTGGGGAAAGTTTTTTTTTGTTTTTGTTTTTTGTTTTTTTGAGAGCAGTGTCACTGGCCCGCATATGTGGGACCCGAACCGGGGTCGCTGGCTTCCCAAACCAGCACTTAACCACTGCACCACTCAGCTGGCCCCAAAAGTTTTAAATAGATTTGTGATATCTTTAAGGAAAAAATGCTATTTCAAGAGGGTAGATTAGAATCTTTAGGTAAGAAAGGAAGATTTTTCTGAGCCCATGAGATTAAGAATCTCTTGAGTTCTGCCAAACTTTGTATTTATCCCTGGTTTGTGCAAAGAAACTCAATGTGTCAGCTACATATTTGACCTGATGCCAGAGGTATGCAGAAGGAATCCTGGGCTGGCAAAGGTAACTTACTTTCTGGCTGTATTAGGGGACATGATTTAATTATCAGCAATTGCAGCTGCTTGATGTCTTCCCTGCTCTCCCTGTACCTTGCTTCCATCAAGGAGGACACATGTGCTAGAGAAGAGTTATCTGAGAAGAATGAAATTATTTATTTTTTTCCACATTATAGCATTTTTCAAACGAATTCATTCATAAAATACATACTGAGCAAATTCTAATTGCCAGCATTAATTTTGGCACTGGGGATGGACAGTGAAAAAATGAGATAAAATCGTCTGCCCTCATGAAGTTTACATTATAATTGTGGAGAGAGAAAATACACAAAATAAATAGGTTATACAATTCCTACCCCTCCCCATATTCAAATGGTGGTAGTAACTATCAAAGAGACAAAAGGGGATTTGAAAAATGGGAGTCTTGTATAGCAATTTTAGAGAGGGTGACAAAGAAACCCTACCTGAGAAGGCAACATTTGAATAAAGATTTGAGGAAAAGATAGAACTAGGCATTTCAATATCTGGAGAAGGGGATAGCCAGTAACTTGGAAAAATGGGTACAAAAGCTCTAGGTTGGGACCATGCCTGGTGTGTTTCAGAAACAGCAAGGAGTGCAGTGTAGCTAGAGCAGCGTGAGTGACAGGAGGGTGGCAGGAATTACAGATGGAGATTAAAGAAGGAAGGAGGGTGGAATGCAAGTTCTAGATCCTGTTCAGCATTTTATAGTCTTGGCTCTTTAAGGAAAAGATGTTATTGCAAGAGGATAGATTAATATCTATACAGAAGAAAGGAAGATTTTTCTGAGCACATGAGATGAAGGGAAGCCTGGTAGAGATTTGAGCAGAGGAGTGATATGAGCTCTTATTTCTTTAGAAAGAACCTCTCGGATTGCTGTGTTAGAAGAGACAATAATAGGATGAGGGTAGAAACAGGAAGTGCAGTTTAGGAAGCTAGCTAATAAGTTAGGCATGCGACAATGACACCTGACGCCACTCGTAGCATTGACATCAGATAAGTGGGTGGATTTTGAATCTATATATTTTGAAGGTGATGCCTTTAGAATTTGCTGAAAGACTAGATGTAAAGTGTAAGAAAAAGAGAGACATCAACTCCACTTCTTTTTTTCCTCATTAATGAGAATAGATGTTTCAGGCTTCTGAAGCTCAGAACTTCATGTGCCGAGACCTGATCTTTTAAATGAAGATGATTATCATTTAGATAGTAGAGAACCTTATTCAAATTTTAGCATTTAAACTATAAATATAATGATTGTTTGGAATGTGCCAGGTACTTTGCTGATTATTAATCAGATGTAAATAGCACAAGATTTGCTATTAAGAAGCTGATGTTGTTTAAAAATTGCCATCTCTAGGTGAAACTGAACAAAATCACATTCTTATAAAGACAGCCAATCCTGGGACTTCCAGTGCTTGAACACATTAGAAATGTAGACATGAGTAGGTACTACATGCAAATCAGGGGCTTGATATATGTTTCTCTATGTGTCCATGAAAGGGATTGGTGAAGAGAAAATGAGAACATTATTCTCTAATTTATAGTAAACTCAATAGGAAGACATGATATAAGCTAAAAAAAAAAAAAAAAAGTAAATATTACCAAGGTTATCAAGAAAAGAACATTTCGGGCCAGCCAAGTTGCGCCTTGGTTAAGAGCTGGCTTGGGACACCAGCAGCCCCGTTGGGATCCCACATATGAAGGCCAGTGACACTGCCCTCTTCAGCTAAGATGGTGAACAACAGCTCCACGTGGAGCTGGGCTGCGAGCTCCGGCGACGGTGTAGGCTGTACATCCTGCTGCAGTGGGCTGCCATAGGCTTCACTGGCTGGCAGCTAGCGTGAGGAGCTGGCAGTCAGCATGAGCTACATAGCCATGGTGAGCCTTACATCCAGAGGCCGGCGACCGATCTGCCTCATCTGGGAAGAGCGCAATGATGATACCAACATGGGCCAGTGAAGCAATGTCCTCTGCAACTAGACTGAAGAACAAAAGGACAGCAACTTGTCTGTTGCCGTTCCCCGATTCCCCAATGCTGTTCCCCTCCCCCAATTCCCCAATGAAATCTTAAAAAATAATAAGAAGAAAACATTTCATGTAGGTCTTCATTTTATGCAGAAATATTGATTCTAGGAATAATATAGATGGATAATTTTATAGATTGGGGAATTGAAATACTTTACAAATTGCAAACATGGCTTTTCCTTTTAGTAAAAAGTTCTTTTGAGACTTTATGTAAAACCCTTCCTCTCCCTATTCTTCTTTGTCTCTTCCTCCTCCTCTTCCTCCTCCTCTCCCTCCTCCTCCTCATTACCTAGTGTTTCAGACCTCAGTACTCATAACAGTATCATTACCTTCTATGTATATTTTTATTTACTTTTTTTTTGCCATTATTTCTTTTGGTTAAAATGAACCTAAAATGACTTGGTTGAATTTATTGACCATCTCAAAGCCAAAAGTAAGACCAAGTGTATCACCTTAACTCTTATTTTTCTTAACAATTTGAAGCTGTGCACTTAAAAAAGACTGTATAGATAAATGCATTGTTTTTTATTTTTTATTTTATTATGTTTTCCATTTTTTAAATTTTCTAAATGGAAACTGGTTTTTCAGTTAACTCTGAAAATATACATCTCTGCTCTTTGGAAATGATTCTATTAATTCTCATGTGGCATTTTCTGCAGTATTTGAGAAGGGACAGAAATTATTCTGGCATGAATATAAATCCAAAGTGGGAAGGGCACATTATAATAATTGTACACCTTGCTGCTGAGAGAAAACATCTTTCCCAAATCAATCTTTAATGTTTTCCATAATGAATACTAAAACATTATATTTGAAAATTTTATACCAGTGTATAATGAATTTATTTTCAGAGTAAAAATATAACAACTTAATTGTATATAGATTGAAATGTAAAAGTCCCAACTATTGATGCTCCCCACCCCATGTAATTTCTATTGACAGTTTTGTTACACTACAATATGTATCACAATACAGTATTATTTTCCACCTAAGCATATGGTTACCATTGAATATTTGTACTTAAGTGTAGATAAACCTCAAAACTTACATGTTCACCTGGTAATCCATTCCATAGTATGAGAGTATGAATGAGGCTTATTATTATTTATTTGTTGGTTTGCTTTTTAGAATTTTGTTTTATTATTATTATTTAATGAAGATTATAAGAGTGTAACAGTAGAGAAACAATTAAATAAATTAAGCCTCAATTAGATTTATTTACTCATATCAATATAACAATAAAGGGAAAAAATGTTTTTCAGTTCCTACAACCCCCACATAGTATATTGTTTTTGCAGTTGTGAGGTAGTCACCCAGAAAATTGTAAATGCTACTAAAAAAAGCAACATCAACTTATTTTAAATTGCTGAACTAAGAGATTTTATAGCAAATTCAAGAAACAGGTGTTCTTTATGATAGCACTACTTCCTGTAATAACTACATCACCATTCCAAAATGAAGTATATTAGTAATACTAAGTAATTCCAATAATGATGATGTAATGACGAATTAAAGATAATTCGTTTTGCTTGTATTTATGTGAGAATATGAATAACTTCAGCAATTATTTTCATTGTAAAATGTTGATGAATTTCATGTATTAATGCCTTCACTGTCTTCGAATATGTAAAATGCAAGAGTACATAAAATGTTACATCAATTTTATTCCATTAATTGTTTCCATAAACTCTTACATAGCATGTTATTTCAGAACCGTTTTTACTGAACCTCTTTTATGCTGAGTATATTTTAGATAGTCTCTGCTGATTCACTGCAATACCTCTGTCTAATTCAGTATCAAGGTGATGTCATATTGGAACTTACCTTAGGTAAAATGGAGAACTTAAAGGATAACTGGTGCAATGCTCCCTTCATCAATGCAATGTCTCAGGTTCTTTTCACCCTCATTCCCTTCAATTATAAGAAAATATCTCTGAAATACATTTTCTAAATATTTTCATTTTGATTATTTCTGTTTTTAAAGTAAAATGTGTACAGGTAACTATTGCTCAACTTTTGTTATTAGGTTTACTCCTTGAGATTTTCTGTCTCATAACTATTTGCTATTCTCTCCTCTCCAACTTTTTTTTCTTTCTTAGATTCCAATTCATGAGGAACTTAGAATTCTCCTTCTCCCCCTTTACATACATGTACATTTTTATACCCAAATTTCTTAACAAAGAAGCCTCATCGAAAGCGGTATTTACCTTAATTCTTTAGCACCTTCATGTGGCTTATAATTTTGTTGCTTAACTGTCTGTGGTTTTTTTTTCTACAGAAAAATTTTAAATGGATGCATGCAATTTTATTATAAGTACATCTCACAATAAAATTAACCAAATTACTACTGAGGGTTTATGGTAGTTTTAGATTTTTCAAAATTTTAAATAATGCTAAAATAAACTCTTGTAAATGTAGTTTTTATTTTTATCCTTATGGAAAATTCCAAAGTATAATATTTGAGAGTCATTAAGTGTATTTTAAAAGGTGCCTCTCAGAAGAGTTGTAGAAATGCATAATTACACACACACACACACACACACACACACACACACACGTATAGATACATACAAATATCCATCATCATGGTAAAAGACTCAATTGTCCTCCACACTTGCCAATCCAGGGCATTATAAATTTTACTAAATGTATACCACTGTAATAGATGAATATGACTCTTAGTACTTATTGCATTTATTCAATTATTTTGAGGTTTAAGTTTTCTGTATATACTTATTTATCATGTAATAGCTTTTATTCTGGAAGTTCTCCATATATGAGCATGTATGCCCTTTCTCCATTTTTAATAGGCTCAAAGATCATATTTTAGGAATATTTATTTTGTCAACACATAGTATGAAAATTAATTCAAAGAACATCACAATATTTCATGAATGGGCCATGGTTTCATGGGTTAGAGTGTTGGGGCTACAAAGAAAACAAAGGCAAAATGGAGAAATTATGAATAACAGATAAACGCATGGGCTTTGGGGTGAACTAGCTGACAGAAAGGTAGAACATTAACTGGAAGGAGAATTGGTCAGGGATAAAAATCATGGGTGTATTGTTATGATGGGAACTTTAATATGAGAGCAGTACATCCAAGCAGAAATGGCCTATAAGCAATTACAGATAGGGGGCAGTACCTCAGCTGAGAGGATATGTGCTATTAGTTATTTCAAGGTTCATACTCAACAAAGCTCACCATATTTAGACACTCATAACACAGTGTTATTAATGAAAGAACATTTTGGGTTGTTGGAAAGGTCATGACATTTTTTCTATGTTTTTCGTCGCAGAAATGCATCATGACTTTTCCAACAACCCAATATATAATCTTAACCACTCACCAATGCCCACAGGAAACAGAACATACACATGCATTATATTGTATTCATCATACTAATGTAGGAAACAAATGTCAGTATATATTTCTAAACAATAATAAGATTTGTATCCTGCCTTATAAGATTTTTTTTTTTTTTTGAGAGCAGTGTCACTGGCCCTCATATGTGGGTCCCGAACTGGGGCCACTGACTTCCCAAGCCAGCACTTAACCACCACGCCACTCGGCCAGCCCCATAAGAGTTTGATAAAGTTGTATTTGTGTTTTCATTTTGAATAAGGCTAAGTTTGATCAAATCTGCTGGAATTTTTATGTAGGCACATTTCTACATCTGTATCTCCAAGTACATTCATTTCTGCTCTGAATGATGTTATATACAAAGGGATAAATGTTTCCACTGTCATCACTATAAATGTGTTTTAATATATAACATGATCATTCTTTTATTGCTTTTTTGGTGACTATAGTATCATTTCTTTTTCAATATAGCCTATTGCTTTTCTAATAGGTCCTGTAGTAAATCAGTAGTATGATTTTGTTTTTTTTCAATGTGAGCTTAAGATTCCTATTGATTACTTTTGGGAAAGCAAGAATCCTACAAATTGCATTAGTTGAAAAGATCAATGGCCCATTAGACTGGCATTTTATAGAGACCTATACTGAATGCTTCAGCAGAAGGCCAGAAAAAAATTACCTTTCATAAAGCACCTGTTCAATTGTTCAGTATTATACCACAGGGAAAATTTTTTTTCCTAATTCTGGCTGGTTATCACTTTATGCTTTGAAGCATAATGATTGATGACCCTTGTAATTTTAGCCTGTCTTGTAAAACTGCACATAATTTATTATTTATATTCACATAATTGCCCATTTTGTTGTTTTAATCTCCCTAAAATGTTGGCTGACAAAATTTTCAGTAGCAGCAGGCTTCTAAGGAAATACTTTTAAAAATGATTTCTGAGGAAAATAAAAATTTTGAGTTTAACTGAAACAAAAATATGTAGGATGAGTCTCCCTGGCAGTGCATTCTAGATTTTTTTTCTATCTCCAAAATAAGAGAGAGCAGGGTGGTTAAAGGGAAGCCATAGAAATGGTTTCCCATGTATATATAACCTATAGTATCTTCCTTCTTTACTGCTGTTTGTACAAACAATGTGAACTGATTCTTTATTCTGTTTACCCTATATCTAATGTGTCTGTTTATTTTCTATCTTTGCAACTAAATTGAAAGTTCTCTTAGATTCTATTAAGTGACTAAGGATAAAGTATAATAATCATTGCCCTGGAATATAAAGATCTGGGATTTATCTCTATATCTGTCACTGACAAACATCATGTCTTTGGAGGAATTATTTTCCCTCTATGAGTTCACTTCCTTGTTATGTCTTGCCGTCTTTTTCATCTGTGGACATTGAAACTTTTGTTCTGTAACCTCAGCCATGCCTAGGTTCTCAAGGGTTTATTCCTACCAATAATTGCAGACTGGTTATAAAGTCAGATATCCATTGAATCTGGACTGGGCTTTGTGTTCTAGGTACTTACTAACCGCCATTTCCCTCTCATCCCTACTGTGTTTGGTTACTTCATGTAATTGAATGTCTACTCCATTTTCTTGATTCCTTTGTCAACTACTTTAAGGAATTTTACTGGAGTTCTTCTATTTTAATTTTATTTCTCCATGATCTCACCATAATCCTTCTTCCTGAGATCACTGATCCTAATGAGAGTCTTTTTTTCCAAGAGAGAATTGGTCATGTAGGACCAAGATGTTACCACACATCTGTACTCAAGTATTATCACTGTCTGAGAAATCTGCTTTCTTGCCCTGGCCATTACCAAGAGTGATTTTCTATATCAACAAAAAGATAAGAGTCATTATCAAGTATCAATGTAACTGTCTAATGTTTTAAGTGAAACCCTAGAGTTTGACAAGCTGTCCCTTCATTTAAACCCACCTTCTCCCATTCCAGCGAAGCCTACTAAAGAGTCCAGCATGCTTTAAGACCAATATCTCCTATGGTATGATGTTTTTCAATTGTAACTAAAAACAGCTGAATGAGATCATCTCAAAGGACTCATTTAACCCTCACTTACATGACGTATTATTTCAATGCATTACATGATACACAAGCCACATTCATTAAATATCCATTGCCTGTTCAACAAAAATAAATAGCATAGCATGAAATATACACAGGTAACTGAACTTCATAAAGAGAAAATCTAGGTCTCAAATTATTCAACAAAATAATTCTTCCTTCCACATAAAATATTTTATTGCTTTTAGTGGTGCAAGGTTCATCTCCTGGGCCAAATGGATAGCTGAGAATGATCATCCTTTCAAGAGATTAGTGTAGAGGAAGTTTTTTTTTCCCTTTCTTCAATTGCACTGATATGATATTTGGAAAGGAAGATGCTTGAGGAGCGAGGGGAGTAGGCAGACTTTTCTCCCATGAAAAGCATGTTTTATCAACATGGGATATGTCAAGGTAACTGCCTACGTGAACAGCCAGTGGCAAAGGCTTCTGCTGCTTTCCAAGTTCTCTTCAATTCTGATAGCCTGCAGAGGAAGGCTGGCAATGATAATGTTTTAATAATTTGTACAAGATAGTAAAGAAAGCACATGTCACCTAATTTTAAACCATAGGAATTAGGATACTAGACATCAACCAACTTCCTTATCAAGGATAGAAAGGAAGTAATCAACATGTAGTTCATATCCTGTTATAAAGAGCTGCAGTTTAAATAAATGATGAAATTATTAAATTGAATTTTGAAGATCATGGTGTTCATATATTGTAATAAATTTTATTGATTCTGGAAGTACTGTTGACACTTTTTTGGCAGGCAATCCACAGATACGGAATACTTTTATCTCACGCTCATATAGGGGCGTCAGGTAATTCTGCATGAAGTTACACAATTTGAACCATATTGGGGGGAACAGCTCTGAATTATTTGTGGAAATGTCTAAATTCTATGAGCACTAATTTAGCAAAGTAGCATTTCTGTCATTTTGTAATCTTATAGTATAGGTAGTGGTGTCCTAGCATACTGAGATGGTACCTTCAAGAATGCAGCTCAGGGTATGTATGCATGTGTGTATGTAAGTGTATATACACATCATATATATATACATATATGTATATATATGTATATATATATATATATGTTTGTCAGAAAAGTCATGATGTATTTTTCTATGTTTTTTTGTTGCAAAAATGTGTCATGACTTTTCTGACAACCTAATATACACACACACACACACACACACACACACACACACACACACACACATCTACCTGGAGAGATTTGTATATATACTCATATGCACATATATACAATTGTTTTCTCTTTCACAATTGTTTTATTTTGATATGCTGATGTGTAGCCAGTTCTTGTTTAATAATTTACAAAGTGATTTAATGGTTTTCAGATTTTCCTGTGTAAATGATAACAGAGACTTGTTTAGAAAGCAGATTCTTGCAGTCATTGTCACACAAAAAAATCTTATTTCATAGTGTGAAAGAGGGCTATTGCTCTTCTTTTTAAATCAATCTCTGTAAATAAATCTTTTGCAGGTTGTTTATAACATATTTGTTGAAAAAATGACCAAGGAGATATTATTAAGGGAATTGAAAGTCATAGAGGATTCAGTGGGAGGACAATAAGAAGTGTGGCTAGAAACGTGCTCAACAGGACACTGACGGTGAATGTGTAGATTTGAAACCTGTGACAAAAATAGGGATTGTAAGAAGTTTGTTTGATGCAAATAACGTAGGGAAGTGAGACGCTGATGAAAGTGTCTAGGGAATTCCTCAATGTAAGCAGCTATGACGTTTTATCATAAGAAATAATATCTTGGCTAAATCAAATATTTAATTCATCATTTATTCTGTACTGAATTATACATCTGGAATTTTTCTCTCAGTCTGTTAGAATGAAGGGTTTTCTATCATTAAGTATCCTGACGAAGACAGGGACATTGAGAGGTACTTTTAACTTATAAAATTTTACATTTTTATCTACATATTCTATTTTATTAAGTAACCCCATAACAACACAAGTTTATCTCTTTCACCACAATCAAATCAATCACAATTGTCTATACATAGCACCAATAGAAGTGAAAGCAAAAATTTAAATATACTTACTGAAAACATCTGTTATCTAGTATTAAGGAAAAAGGGAATTTCCCTGGTATATTCTGTAGATAATTTAATAAAAATTTTACAAAACAGTAAGTTTTGAGGGATACTTGCTGTATCAGGCTTTGGCTACTTTATAATCAACTTTCATTATAGTCTGAAATTAAACAGTTATAAAGTAGGCATAATTTCATGGCTAAGCACCCAAGAGCTGGAGAGAGTTATAAGCAATATCAAACCTTCGAGGTAATGTTATCCTTGAATGCAAATAAGTTTCACCTTCCTTTGCCTCAAGGGAGAGAACTGTCCAGGGAATTTTGTTGTCATCAAGAGCATCATGAAAGGCATCATGATCAATTTGAATTTCTAACACGATACACATTAATGAAATATGAATGCATGTAATTCAAAACAAAAATTTGTGTGTGCATGAATAATAGATGGTACCTATGCTTTTTTTTTCCAAATTATTAGTAGTCTTTTTGTCATTTTTCAAAAAACCATGCCCACAAGACTGAGTTGGTATTAGCACTTAGATGTATAAAAGCTTATAAATTCAAAGGCCATGTCTGTAATGCAAAATACATACATAGCCACATATAAAGAAATAAATAATCTTTTATTTGTATATTTTAAAGGTAAAGAAGCTGAAGCACCATGTAGCCAATATTATATATATATATATATATATATATATATATATATATATATAAATATATAATTCATATGTTTTTCAGCTTTGTAGGAGAAAACCTAGGCATCCTAGTGAATTACCTAGACCTTAAGGATGGCTAGGTAAGTTTTGTAATATGTGAAAAATATATGGATTATTTAAATCCTTTATAATAATGCTAAAGCTTACATATCTACTTATACACCAATACCTTTCATTTATACAGCACTATAAAGGAAGAGACTATGCCTGGCTCTGGCTGTTTATGTCAAACATCCGGGCTTTCCGTGGGCATGACTAAGTGTATGCATTAGTACAAAACTCTCATTTCTGTGAAAAATTATGGCTTTATATTTTCCAGTAAAATTTAAATATCTTAAAATAGCTATCACAATAATAGCTAAAATCTACGTTATCTCTACTGTTTTTCATTATATATAATGTTATTGCTAATCTAGCAAGAGCCTGAAAATCAACTACTACTTAATTTCAGTTTTGCAGATAAGAAAATTGATTCTTAGAAAAAATAAGCCATTTTTCCAAGAGATTTTAGGTATGTATGTTATAAATTTCATGGCTAGCAGCATCAAGATTTAAATCTATTTCTAAATGGCTCCAAAGTGTGATAGTTTGTTTGATCACCCTTTTTTGAGTGTTTTGTAGAGAATATCAACTTTAGTGGAAACAAGTAGATATCAAACATCAACCATATTACCCCACAAATTGACAACAAATTTTATAAATGCTAGGTTAAAACTAAACAGGATGCTTTACTATAAGGTTTATAAGAATGTTTAATACTTTAATAAGCAATGCAATTTCCAAGAAGTAAATATATTGTGTGGCATTTCTTAAAACAATGTGAAAATAGATTCCTTTTTTTCAAATGGGATAATTTTCTATGAATTATTATTTTGTGTATTCTCCACCCTACTCAAGTGCCAAGATGTGGCACATTTATCAATTAGGTCAGCTTATAGCTTGCATTAGTACTGAAAGTAAAACTTACTGACTGGTGATTAGGTGATTTAGTGATCAGAATAAATGCAAATATCAGTGCATTTTTGGCATCTGGCCAGTGTCTGCCTGGGTCCAGAAACTCTATCCCATATCTTCTTATAATGAATGCCCACCTGGCAAGCTCAGTCTTCTTCTAGTCATTTGGATGAAGTCACACCTCAATCTGTAGGGATCCTAACCAAATATTCTGTGCCAGTGCAAACATGATTAGTTGTGTGATGCCAGCCTGTCAGACCTTATCCTGTGTGGTTAACCCAATGCTCACATGGATCTCTTTGGACTGAATACTTGCCTTGATAATACATGGTTAATAAACATCTGAAAAATACAAGCTCAGCCTCACTAATGAAGAATTGCCAAACAAAGCGATTATGAGAAGAAAAATATCCTATCTAGTTGAAATGAATTTAAAAAATATATATAAAATGTCCAGCATTAATTAGTGTGTGGTAGAAAGAAAATATTCCTCCTGGTGGGAGTACAAATCTACACAACTTTTTTTTTTTTTTTTAAGATTTTTATTGGGGAACTGGGGGAGAGGAACAGCATTGGGGAACTGGGGAAGGGGCACAGACAAGTTACTGTCCTTTTGTTCTTCAGTCCAGTTATGGAGAACGTTGCTTCACTGGCCCATGCTGGTATCATCGTTGCGCTCTTCTCGGGTGAGGCAGATCGATCGCCATTCTCTGGAAGCACCTTACTGCGGCTATTGGCAGCTCACTCCGGCTGCCAGCTGATCACACTAGCTGCCGGCCACTTACTGTAATCTATGGCAGCCTAATGCAGCAGGGCTGCAGCCCACACCGTCTCCAGAACTCGTGCAGCCCAGCTCCAGGTGGAGCTGTTGTTCACCATCTTAGCTGTAGAGGGCAGTGTCACTGGCCCTCATATGTGGGATCCAAACCAGGTCCGCTGGCATCGCAAGCCAACTCCCAACCACTCGGCCGGCCCAAATCTACACAATTTTTAATAGGGCATTTTAGCCATTTAAATATAAAAATTCAAAAGGACTGAAAACCTTAGAGACAGTGATTTTTTTAAAACTAGAAATTGACATTTTTTTAAAAAAAAATTTCAGGCAAATGTTTATGTATAAGATGTTTGTTGAATTTCTATTATGGTAGTGAAAATTCAGAATGAATAAATGAATTATGTTATATTTATACAATATGAAATATAAAATAGTTAATAAATTATTACAAAAATGTTAGTGGCATAAACATGTTTATGGTATAATATCCTGTTACATATAGAAGAACATTTACATGCAGTTTTCACAGTTTGTGCTAATATGCAGATAAACATTCTGAGATATTTCTGCAACCTTTCTTTTTTTTAATGGGTGGTAGAATTCTGTATTTCTGTTTGTTTATTTTGTTTTGTATTTTTAAATTAAAAAAAAACTCCCCGAAATTATTTTTAAAAATTCAGCACAGCAATACATAGCAGGTAAACACTTTCATGTTGCTGTGATAAATCTAGATAAATTATTGTTAATCACGTTTTTTCCCCACATTTATGTGTTAAAAACTTAAACCACTATTTCTCTGCTTTTCCCCTCAAAAGCTGCTTTGGGCTTCAAGTGGTCAAATATTACTGACCATTTTATTTGTATATTTTTTTTCTGTGATTGTTTTTAAGAGAGGTCTTTTACAAATATGGGTCCTTATAAATCTGGATTTACGCATTTAACTTTTGGTTGTCTCACTATTCCTTTTAATTAAATCTCTTTATAGTCCAAACTTATTTCTTTCCATATCTACAGATTTTATTATAATATTATATGTTGATCTAATTAGGACAGTGATTTCAGGAAAATCATGTTAAAAATCCTACAGTGGTTCTCATACAGTGGTTCATACAAATTGCATTCAGTCTTTTCAAACAAAACCAAATTAAATCCCAGTGGTCTGAATAGCTTTCAGGAGAGTCTGGACTATCCTGGGTGGGTGCCCCTTTATTTCTTATAGGCAGTTCTGCGCTTCTTAGCTTGTAGAAAGGACAGCTTTAGAATTCCATCTGCTATTTCCAAACTGGTTTCCACCCACCCTGGTTCAGAGAAAGAATATGTTATGAAGAGTTGTGTGTGTGTGTGTGTGTGTGTGTGTGTGTGTGTGTGTAGGGTGTGTGTGCGTGCGCATGCTGGTTGTCACTTGTAAGTTGCTAAATATTCTTTAGTCTTGTTTACAGGGATTTACTTTACTGGATTGTCTTCTTCCAGGAATGGGATCCATGCTTTCAACTTTTCAGGGTTGTTTCCTTCTATCCCAGTTCCTGAACCATATTTGCTCAGACTTGAACATGGAAGTTGTTCAAATAACGAGCAGCAGCTCACTCAGGAGCTATATCTACTTCTAAAGTATCATTAGAACCAGACAGAATTTCAACTACTTTTTATACAATTTCATATTTAGGTACAATATGTTCAGTGATTTTCTGCTATTGACAACCTCCCTTCTTGCAAGAACATTTCAATTAGCCTTTTAAACTAACTCGTTAGTGCAGGTTCCTTAGAAGCAAGTCTGCTATGGCAGTGACATTCAGAACAGTGATTCAACTGCTTGGCTCACCAGTTAGGCCAGGAATCACAGTCTTATTACGTTTCAAGGAATTTATGATAAAAACAAACAAACAAACAAAAAACACTTGCTCTAAAATACTCAAGCCGCCTGAGCCCTGCAGGTTGCCAGGAATTTAGGACAGACTTTACAACTCTTCTTTTACACCTATGCCACAGTAAAATCAATTTTTGGAAGAAAGTGAATGATAGGGGGTTGGCAAGGGCAAAGCAGAAAATGCTAAAATTCAAATAGTCTGCCTGCAAGAATTTGATGTTTCATGGCAAACACAAGAAAGAAAGAACTCTGAGGAAGCAGCTACTTGTCAAAAGAAAAAATATTTTGAAGTTTATCATTTCCCTTCTACTCATCTAATATAAACTAAATACTGTTCATCATATTTCTCATATTAATGTATTTTGTTTAAACCTCACCCAAGTCCTAGAAGGTAGATATTAACAATCTGGGCTTTTAAGGTACAGAAATGCTCGAAGGTCAAGTGATGGGTTCACATCACAGAGATTTCAAATTGTTGAATTGAGATTATAATGTATATCATTCCTAAACTCATGTTATTTCTATTACATCACAGTATCAATAAAGCCAGTAGACATTTGGGAAGACATTCTATGTAGACATTAAATGAATTGTAGGTAATTGTTTCAAGCATTACTATACATTACATTACAATAATTTAGGAGAAACCAATATAAGAAAAACCAGTTGGAGCTGGCTCAGCCTCTGTTGGATGACACAGATACAGCCGTTTGTAAGTATTTAGGTGGCTTTTGTTAAAAGCTTGATTAAGAGTCAGGCACTCTTAGAACAATAATACTAGACCTAGTTTTTTTTTTTAATCTCATGAGAAAAGGTTAAGTACACACACACACACACACACACAGACACACACACACACACATTCTCATTTGAAATTAGGCTGTGTTGTCACCAAAGAATAACAAAATAATGATTACCTTGGCCAAAATTAAAAATTATTGTGAGCTCACATCACAGTCTAATCTTAAAGAAGACATGAGAATTCCTATAGATGTAGAGACTTCAAAGACAGGGCTCCATGGATGGGAATATTAAGAAGATAGAGTGAAACGAAAGAATAGCCTTAAGCTTTTAAGTGAAGTTATGCCTTCTGTTCCTTCCATACTCTACTGCTGTCTTGATATCAACCAGATTTTTGGTAAAGAACTTGAATACTTCCCTGTGGTGTCTATCTTGGGAGAGTTGCTTATCCTTCTTATGGGGTCTCTGGTGGAAACAAAGATGAGTGTCATCAATTTCCACTCTCCCGCCCTTCCCTGTTATTAGGTAAAGGCATCACTGCTTAGATGCAACAGCAGAGATAAATGGTATCAACACAAAGAGGTTGTAAAACTAACTTTTTGACTTCCAGTTACGTGGAATAAGGAATAAGGTTAGCAACAAACATGAGAAGATATAATTTCAATCTGTTATTATTGCCTAATAGTATATCAAAACATTTTTATGTCATTAAATTCCCTAAAATTATGATTTTAAGGCCGAATACCATTTATTTGTATGGAATTTCAGCGATGGTAATTTTTTAATATAATTGCTTTGAAGGTATATATATATTATCTATATATATATATCTATATATATCTATATATATATATATATATATATATATATATCTATCTATATATATATATATATATATATATATAATGTGATAAACATGTTTCATGTAGAACTCTGTGCTTATCCTTAGGATAAATTCCCAACAGTTGATTTACTGAGTCAAAAATAGTAACATTTAAAATACTCTTTATATACATTGCAATTTATGCTCTGAAGAAATAGTACTTTTTATAACTCCTGGCAGCAGATGAAGCTATCTTTTTACTGCAGTCTTGCAAATACTGAATATTATCATTAAAAATGTATCCAGTGTCTTAAATTTGAATTATTTTGATTATTGAGACTGAACAGCTTTATGTTTATTTGCTTTTTCTAATGTTTCACTTATGAATAATAATAAAATTACTTATTTTCTTTTTTATGATAGTGTATTATGGAATTGTCACCACCACCCCCTATTTCCAATAATTATTGTTCAAGGGCAACAGAGAATAATGCAAAAATGCAAATGTTATGGGTACAGAATGACTTGGGGTTCAAATTCCAGCTCTGATTCTTATATGACTTCAACTCTAGGCCATCCTATTACTGATCTTTAAAATGATGATAATATTCTCAAATCTTTGCGATTTCTGTGTATCTCAATATAATAAAGCCCTAAACAAACATGAATTTCTTTCTTATTCCAGTAGATAGAGACAATGTATTTTATTAAAAAGTTTGTCAACTTTTTTTCTGAGAATTTTCTATTGGGCCTATTTCTTTAAATGAATATTGATTGTTCTATTATATTTAGAGTTGTTCAATTTATAAAATATTTAAATAAATAATTGGTGTTGGTTTTGTCTACAATATATCCCAATTTTCTGTAATAAGCGTGGGTGAAGGAGAGGAAAAAGGTATAGAAGTTTAAAGGGAATATGCTCCTGGTAAAATCCTTTTAGGAAGAGCTGGCTCCATGGTGACTACTCCTTTCTAGATAAATTTAATGGGACTGGTGTCTTTCTGTTCAATTTTGATCCATCTAAGAAGTATAATGCTACAGGAAGTGATGTGAATATTTAGGAAGATATTGATTTTTCTGGTGTGTTTATTTAAAATCAAGTAAGAATATAAACTTACTTATAAGAAGTAAGAGCAACTTCAGAGCTACTTTCCCTTACTCCATATTTTGCTGAATTAAAACCAATTTAGCACTTCAGTTTTTCTTTTCAAATTTTATAACAAAACCTAAAATGGCAATTCTATGAAATCTACTCAGGAAATTAAAGTCTTTCTCTTAAGCCCTCTAATCAATTCAGTACTTTTCGTCAGGAAACCTGGCCATAACACGCTGCTTCTCTACTGTGCTGTGGGCGTTTGTTACTCAAAGTGTCATCTGAGGAATGACAACATTGTTTTCACTGAAAACTTATTATGAATTAACAATAACCTTTCCACACGAGATCTACTGTATTTGAATGTGCCTTTCAGGAGGATTTCCACATGTTTCATAGGCATATTAAATGCTGTCAGTCATCAGGCAAAGAGCAAATGCTTTTAGAAATCTATATCCAAGGGATTGCTTTGGCTCTGAGTTTATATTAGCCTTAAAGTAAGAAATTGCCAGTGTAGAGACTCAGCAGATCATTTACTCATCAGTTAAGTATGGGAACATACAATGTGCCAGGGACTCTTATAAACTCAGGGTGACACTGAAAAAAAAAAAAAAGCAGATAAATTTTACCACCCTATAGAGCTAATGTTCTGGAATATAGGAGACATTCAATAAACAAATAAATAACCAAGATGTGTTGGATTGTGTTAGATATCATGGATTTTTAAAAAGTAGCAGAGTAGAGATATGGAGCTATTTTAAATAGGGAAGCCCTCAATCATAAATTGACTTTTGAGCAGAGACCTGAAGGGGGCTAAGGACAGAGCCGTGCGTTTATCTGTAGGAAGTATGTTCCAAGCAGAACACATAGCGAGGGCAAAGTTCCCCTGTCAGGGGCATTCTTGACCTAAGGGACAGTCAGGAGACTGATTTGGCTGAATGGAATGATCAAGAGAGAATTGTAAGAGGTGAAGGTGGTCTAACAGGTACTGCTCACAGAGTCACACATTGTAGGACGTTGTAAGAATGTGGCTTTTACTGTAAGTTAGAATGTAAATCATTGGAGGGTTCTGAGCAGAGGAATAACATGATATAACTCACATTTTAAAATATCCTTGCTATTCTCTTTTGAGAACAGCATGTAGGGGCCAAAGTAGGGACACCACTTAGAAGGCCATGATGGCTATTCTGGGGAGCGCTAATTGCAGCTTACTTCAAGATGGTAGCTAAATAAATCTTGAAGGAAGACGGAACAGGATTCACAGACTCTTTAGTTGTGGAATAGGAGAGAAAGAAAGGTTCATCTTGATACGCTTCGAAAATGTAGGCCTGCGATAGCTTAAAACATGCCAAGTCTCCATCTTGACCAGATGTGAGGGTATGATATAACTTAGTACTCATCCCATGTAACCCTGGTGATCTTACTTTTTCTTAGGGTTCTTGGAATAGTCTTCATTGCATAGTTAAATTCCCCATTCAGAATTCTTTTCAGGGGGTTCATTTCCATCAGGTGGACTGTTCTGAGGGGCGGTAAGGCTTTGGATCCTATTTACCCTGATTTCTAGCACCCTGTTCAGGTGTGGTGTGCAGGTACAGGTGAGAGGTGTGCATCTCTTCTCTAGACCCCACTAGAACTGTCCCAGTAAAAGTGGAGCAATGATTCGTGGGCCTCATTGGAGATGATAAGGATGGAAGTCCATCCCTCTCCCAGCTTCATTCACACTTAGCCAATTGTCACCTGCCTGTTGTCATTGAATGGGGATGTCAGCTCAGTTTCCTCTGGTTTTCACTGAGAGCAGGGGCTGGAAGTGAAGTGGCTCTCTCATATCACTTCTTTTCCTCTTATTGATGCTTGGTTGAGGGGCAGGGTAGAGTTTCAACTCCCTGCTGGGCTCTGATGACAGGAGGGCAGGTCTGGGTGTCCTGAAGTGCAGACTAATGCCTTGTTCTATGTCCTTCACTCTTGGTGCTGCTAGATGGAGATAGACTCAGCCTCCTGCCGATTCCCACTAATACTGCCTGGACACAGAAACTGGGTCAGAAAAAGGGAGCATTGCTACCTGTTAAAATGTAGCTCCCCACTTGGCCCCACCAACACCATCCTGGTTGGGAAATTTGAGCACTGTAGCTTGCTTCCACCAGACAGTGGGTGGAAAACCAGCTCCTCCCTTAGTCCTGCTGAAACTGCAGGGGTGAGGGCATCTGTTTTTCCACTGGAGTTTGACTGAAGTAGTCAAAAGGTTTTCTGTCCTGTTAGGCTGCTCTTTCCACATCCTTTGGCTGGGGGAGCAGACTTTTCTTGATTTGTTATGGTTTTTGTCTATAGCTGTTTTCAGTTCTAGGCTGCAACCTTTTCTGTAGTACCCTTTCTGGGGGACAATAAGGAAACTCAGAGAAGTCATACCACGGTTTTCTTCAAGCACCAAGGTTCTGGGTGGTCATCCTTTTTCTTTCCACCTATTTTAATTTCCTAGGGTTGTCACCACAAACAACCACAAGCTTGGTGGTTTAATTTATATATATATATATATATATATATATATATATATATTCTCTTACAACTGTGGAGATTATGTGTCCAAAATCAAGGTGTCGGCAGGTTCATGCTCCCTCCAAGGATTCTGGGGAGAGAATCCTTTCATGCCCCTTCTAGTTTCTGGCATCTCCTCATGTTCCTTGGCTTTTGGCAACATAACTGCAATTTCTGTTCCATGTTCACATGGATTTCTTCTGTCTGTGTCTCCTCTAAGGGGGCTCCTCATTATTAGATATTTTTGAGCCTCCCCCAAATCCAGGATCATCTTAACTATATATCCTTTATGTATATCTGCAAAGACTTTGTTTCCAAATTAAGTTAAATTTGCATTTTCTGGCAGTTAGAACTTAGACATCTTTTTGAGGGACACTATTCAATCAACTACAGCAACTTTCAGAGGCTTCTTATATTTGTTTTTCATGTTATTTATGTTTAGGATGTTTTTGCTGAAAGAGGAAGGGCTCCAAAACCCTTCTGTTCATTTTTTAATACTCAGTTCATTGCTTGTGTGTTTTATTGAGAACTTTTACACTGTAACAGGCATCTTTTGAACAGACCTCTTATGGAATTTTGAACACGAAAATAGTCCCTTATTGAAAAGAAACATCAGTGTGTTGAGGCCCTTTATCTTGGTTTATTAATTGTGTCTTCTTTACTCCTCTGTTTAATATATGAGTTATCCATTACAACCAGATTGCTACATAACAAACCATCCCCAAAATTCTGTTGCTTAAAATGATAACCATTTATTAATAGTGAGTGTGTATGTTAGCATTTTACTCAGATCAACCTGGTGATTTTTTCTGATCTCAGCTGTTCTAGTATGGCTCCAGCTGGGATGGCTGTAAAGACTCACCCTTTGCCATTTGTTCCTCATCATCCAGAATGCTAACCTAGATATGGTCTCATTGGTGATGGAAGAGGGTGTAAATAAGCAGAAATACACAAGTGTTTTTACAAACCTCTGGATTTTATATGCTAGCATGATATTGTCCAAAACAAGTTACATGGCAGGGCCCACAGAGTAGAAAGACAAGGTTACATTGCAATTGGGTCCATTTATGTAATCAGTCTATCATGATGTTACCATGATGCCTGTGTGTCAGATAACATGTGTACTGTTATATCATCTTCAATAAGTCCTTTAAGTCCAGTGGCTCACCTCAAACAAAAATTTCATGTCAATATATATGATAGTATATATGTGTACTATATGTAATATATATATTGCTTTCTTAGCGTTTCCTTTTTCTTTAGATTTTAAATAGCACTTTCATCTACTTGTAGTTTGCATCAATAAGTGGGAAAAGATCTTCATTGTTTACAGGAGGTCCTGGGCTCCTGATAGGGCTCCTTATATATTGTTGGAGTGAGAGAGTATCAAAAGTTCAATTGCCCCTTTCTGATGAGAATCCCAATTAGAACTTATGTGTCCCTAAAAACAGATAAGGCTCTAATAATGATGGTTTCCCTATGCCATCAAAACTTCTATTTCCTCAAGACAGCTCTCTATGCACATTTGTCCTTCAAAGTTTCTGAGTTTAATTCACAGGGTGTAATTAAACTTATGTAATATACTAATTGTACAGCACATATACCTGTGGCTTATGTGTCATGTTAGAATGATAACAGAGATATTTTGAAGTGGGAGGACTTCTGTAGCACTTGTGAAATGATCCCAGACTTACCACTTCTGATACAGTCCAAAGCACTTAAGTTCAATTCCAAATATCTGGAGACTTCTTTTTTATTGAAATAAATATGCTATGTGATCAAGCTCAAAGGAGGCAACCTCTTTATTCCCTTAGTGTGGTTTTTCAAAATTGGATGCCTTAAAGCATTCCAAAGTGCTACCAATGCAACGAAACAGTTCATTGATCTTTAGCCACTCACTCAAGTAATAGAAGGGATTTAAAGCATCATTAATTTATTCACTACAGAGTAGGTACCTTAAATTTGTGATGGCCCCATTTAGGATGTGTAGGAAGGAGAGGGAGTATAAACTTGTATACAGGGCATTTTCCACAACATATTTTTTCATCAGTTTGCCTTGGACAAAAAAGAAAAAAAAAACGATTAAACATTGTACTGAACATGTTTAGCTTTACCCAGTGTGAGGTTTTTCTTAATGACAAAATATATAAAATAAAATCTAAGACAGTTTTACTAGTCTGGTGAAATGGAATTAATATTGTTTTTATCTCTTGCTGTTGCTATAACTTGTTTCTGAAACAATGCAAAGCAATTGAGTCAATAATTCAACTTCCAAATCTTTGAGTAAATATCATAATGAGTATATGAATCCTGTTATGCATTATATTAATATTTTGGGTAGAAAGACCATAAGAAACAAGCCTCTTCTCTTATGTAAAATTCTTCAGGGGAAAAAGGCCCATGAGGCCAAGATGCTGCCCTAATAGATAGGAAATGTGATACAGGGACTATCATAAATAGGTGGAGTTCAGATCAGGAGATGGAAAGTTAAGATGTACGAGTAGGTGCTACTTTGAAACCCAGTTAGACTCTCATGCCTTCCTCTGATTTAAAAAACAGAACAACAACAACAAAAAAACATTACAGACATAAAAAGGTCACCAAGAGCAAGGAACCTTGTTATGGTTCTAAAGAGATCCCATCTATCACATCTATCATCATCTATCATTAACCACACACATCCCTTTGCAAGTCTAGAACTTGAGTAGTTTGCCTTGGTATCAGCTTTGGGAAGTCAGATGGAAAATTAGAATCCCTCCCTCTTCTTTCTTTCATAGACACCACATCCAATATATAGGTCTATTTGTATTTGTAGCTGCCTGTATTAATTAGATCACTTTCAGACAAACTGGGGGAAGAGTTTGAAAGTTATATCCCTGTGTCATCATTATTCTAGCAATTCAAAAACCATCAGAAACATTCCTGATTACTATGCCCGTCATTACAAAAAGCTTACCGTTCCCTTTGGAACCTATTTTTTTTTATTACATATAGATGGTCATGCTCTTATTTTATAAAGTATTTTGCAAGCTTATAATTTGTTTTTGTTTAAACAAAAACAGCAGACCATTTTGCATGTGAATATGAAAAGGCATTCTCCAAATTATTCTTGTAATGTTTTTGTATCAATGATGTTTTTAAATGTGACTATAGATATAAATTATGAACACCATGCTGAATGCAAAATCAGAAATTAATGAATTAAAAATGCTATACTAAGATTATCTAAATGGTATTTACAGTGTGTCCCTGAGAAGGTGACTAAATTTCATGCCTGAAACCAGTTTCTGTGATGGACTTGGTTGAAGACTTTCCTGGTACACCGGTTAAAGTATTTGAACTCACCTGGCTTCTTTTTGAAGGAAAATGTATTATATGTTTTCTAGTTAATGCATATAATTTTATATTAAAATTCATGACCTATGACTTAAAAATATAATTTGAATATCTGGGGAAACCAGGGAGAGCTATGTTCAAAGCATTATTATTGTTAAAATACTAAAGAAGTCACCCTAGTATTTATTTATTTATTTATTTATTTATTTATTTTTAATTAGTTTCAGATGTACAACACAGTGCAATAGTTATACTTTTTACCCCTCAAAGTGACAACCTCCCTCCCCCAATTCACCACCCCACTCTTCCCCCCCATATTATATATATCTATTACTCTTCCTCTGACTCCCTTCCACAGTATAATCCACATACCGTGACTATCTATATATTCAATTACAGTTGGTATACAATATTATACAACATCAGCTTCAGGTGTACGGTGCAGTGATCAAGCCTCTACTCCATCCATGAAATGGTCTCCCTAAGAAGACATGTGACCATCTAACGCTCCACAAAATATTTACAACATTATTAATTATATTCCCCAAACTGTCTTTCATATTCCTGTGACAACCAGCTAGAACTTAAGAATGCAATTACTGAATTAAATAACAAATTCAATGGAATGACTAGCAGATTGGACGAAGCAGAAAATCGAATCAGTGACTTAGAAGACAAGATAACAGAGATCACCCAACCAGAACAACAAAAAGAAAAAAGAATGAAAAACATTGAAAATAGTTTAAGAGAGCTGGGGGACAACATCAAACACAATAATAGTCAGATCATTGGAATACCAGAAGGAGAAGAGAGGGAGCAAGGGACTGAGAACATATTTGAACTAATAATGTCTGAAAATTTCCCTAACCTGGCAAAGGACATTGAAATACAAGCCCAGGAAGTGCAGAGAGTTCCAACCAGGATGATCTCAAACAGGCCCACACCAAGACACATTATAGTGAAAATGTCAAGGGTTAAGGACAAAGACAGAATCCTTAAAGCAGCAAGGGAAAGGCAGCAAGTTACTTACAAGGGCACCCCCATAAAATTATCAGCCAACTCTTCTACAGAAACTTTGCAGGCCAGAAGGGAGTGGCAGGAAGTTTTCAAAGTGATGAAAACGTAAGGCCTACAACCCAGATTGCTGTATCCAGCAAGGTTATCATTTAAAATTGAAGGAGAGATAAAGAGCTTCCCAGAAAAGAACAAGTTAAGGGAATTCATTACCACCAAGGCAGCTTTGCAGAAAATGTTAAAAGGGCTTCTTTAAGCAGAAGAGAAAAACAACCTACCTAAGGAAGACTAGGAACACAAATAACAAAATGGCAATAAATACGCACCTATCAATAATCACGTTAAATGTAAATGGAGTAAATGCTCCAATCAAAAGTCATAGGGTGGGGCCGGCCAAGTGGCATGGTGGTTAAACGCTGGCTTGGGAAGTCAGTGACCCCAGTTCAGGTCCCACATCTGAGGGCCAGTGACACTGCTCTCAAAAAAAAAAAACAACAACAACAAAAAAAGACATAGGGTGGCTGAATGGATAAGAAAGCAATACCCTGGTATTTACAATCCATATTACTTTTCCTACCAGGTGACTGCAATGTCATATCAAGCAAGTTTATCATTCACATTTAAAATTGCTCCATCTGTGAACTCCCTAGTGTGAGTTCTTCTTAGCTTCAAACCATTCAGGAAACTACCTGTTAAAATTACTCCTCTAACAATTATTCAGGCAGATTTTTTTAGGAGAAAATACCGTTTTTTATCAAAGGACTAACCCCTGCTGTTTTAACGAATATTACTTGTTTTCACTTAACGCTAGGAGGGAGGTTATTGTAAACAGAAGCTGTTTTCATTGGTATAAAATAATTTATAAACTCTTGACTTATTTCTCTGGAAGCACTTTAAAACAGCAGTGCATCTGGCATTTGAGGATGATGAAGCATTACTCAAATAAAAACTCATGCCTTGCAGAACTTAACGGATGTGACTGACACAGCTATAGTTTTAAAACATGAATCTCTTTTAAATTTTTAAATACTTTGTTAAAACAAAAGCAGTGACCAAAAATACACACAACCAGCCAGAAATCCATTCAAATCCTATTTTAATGCTCAACAAACTGAATGCAATTATGCATTTTAAGTTTATGCTTTTTTTAAGTTTCATAAAAAATTAGTTAGCTTTTGTTTTCTTTCCCCAATGTACATATTACACCCTATAATATCTAACTTTCATTTCAACTGAGATACAGAATAAAAGTTTTCATTTTGTATGCCAGCCATTTTCCTATGAATGTTATTTTTGTTCATTAATAAAGTATTGTAGGGCACGACTGCATTTATGGACCTAAATTATGATGCACTGCTTGAGTCAAAGCTTTTCTAGTGTCCATTATGAGGAATGTAGATTCCCTCCCAGATCTATTGGAAGTCAGGAGCTGTTTCTTAAAATGATGAGAGCTGTTTACCAATGTAAATCCTGGGAGTCTCCTCTTGATCTATCTATTAGGGCTTGTCATAGCATCTATCAGAATCCATTGTCAAGGAATGGGAAAATCCTCAAAGAGTAGCTATCCGCCAAAGAAAGTATTGTTTTGCTACAAAATTCTCTGAATGTCTTGTGATTCACAGGTCAAGCAGTGCCTGAAGTTTCCTCATCTGCTTCAGGATGTATCAGGCTCACTGAATCCACTAGGCCATAGAGGAGCAATTGGTAAAACAGAGGCCCATCTTACCAGGGAGTCTGGACTTCATAGACAGCCTCCTCTTGCTTTGGGGCCCACTCAGAGCAGGGAGCCTTTGAATCATTTGGTAAATGAGTCAGGGATATATGTCCCAAATGGGGAACATATTCCCAATACAATACGAAGAGGCTCAGCAAGCATTTTGCTTGTTTCTCAATGTAAAACACTGTGCAACAAAACGTTCAATGTGGAAGGTATAACCCAGTATTCTTGGAGGGACTGGGGTGAGGGACAGGGAGTGACCAAACTAGTCATGAGGTTTCTTAGTGGGATGATAAAAATGTTCCAAAATTTGATTATGGTAATGGTTACACACTCTACAAATTAAAAGATTTCAAATTATCATCAAATTGAACACTTACATGAGTGCATTTTATAGTATGTAAATTGTGCCTCAACCAATATGTCTTAAAAATTCATCCTATAAAGTAATGTCAGAATAACTTGTTAATTGAGAAGTAAAAACAATCATCATTCTACAATCATAAAGGGCACCAGAGTAGGAAGTCCCGACACCTTCGTTTAGTTGCATTTATTGAGGTCTAGCCAGGATTGCTTAAGGGATATTCTGAGAAACCATTTTGTGTATTTAAATCAGATGCAATTTAAATCAAGGGATTTTTATACAGGTGAAAGAAGAGCTGATAAGTCAGAAGGGAGAGTGATGCAGGCCAGAGATTAGTAAAAAGCCAACTTTAATTCTCCTCTCAGAGGACAAATGGAGCATGTGGTTTACTGGGACCTGGAGCCCTGGGGTTCCTAGGTCACTGCCAGAGATGCCACCAGAGGCAGGGATTAAGTCAGAGAATTTCCCTGGCTTTTTTCTCCCTCCTATCCTCCTGTTTTCTTCCAGTGCTTCCTCTCCTACTGGCATGTCTCTAATTGAAGCCATTCATCTTCCTTGTTATACAGAACACAGCAAAGAAAAGGTAGGAATGGATCTGAGGCAGACATGACAAGAACTGGCACATGGATATTTAAAGTTATTTCACTACTTAGGCCATCTGAACTTTTCACCCACACTGCTTCTCCTAACACTAAGTGCTCTGTACGCTTTGCCTGTAAACTGATGCTTCCATCACCCCTCTTTGCTTCAAGCCCATCTCAGATCTTTCCTCATCCATTGAGTCCTCACTTACTGCAGTGATTACAGTCTCCTATAAAACTACTACAGAAAGCACATACGTGATCATTTAACTGACAAATAAAAATTACATTTTTTTTGGTTTTTAAGTTATCTTATGTTAATCTTCCCATGTAGATTATAACTACCATGAAGATAAGGATTATGCCATAGATATTAATATCCAGAATAGAGAACAAATATAATGTCCAGAAAATATAATGGAGTTTTTAAACTGTCATAAAATGATGTGTTGTTTTTCAAGGTGTGCCAAGGATGAAATTAAAGGATGACCTTGGATATACTATAACAAATTAACACTCATGTTTTTTGTTTTGTTTTGTTTGTTTTGCTTCCATTTGTTAATTTTGTGTGAATATACGCTCCTAACTTGGCAAGTTTCATTTCCTATTGTACTAATACCATAAAAGTATAAAGCACTGCCCAAAGTTAATATGTTTTTCTTTTTACCATGTATTTCATTCATTCTACACAATGAGTACAGTTATTCAGGTGGTAAAAGAAGTGCTCTGAGAGGCGTCCAATGTAGGATAGTAAGACCTAGATAAGTATCCATTAGAAACAATAGTGTAGCTCAATATCCAGGTAGAGGGCTTTGGAACAAATTCTTAAGAACATAAATATTGCTAATGCTGAGAAATGAGAGTGATAATACCATTCACAGAAATATAGGAATGGATAGATTAGATTATACCCACAGTCTACCCAGTGGAGTACCCACTTGTTAACTGAACTTCTAAATGGCAAGACAGAGTCCATTGCAATTATACTACTCCAATAAAGGAAAATGGCTCTGCCTTTTATAAACCAGCTCAAATGATCTTAGAATCCATTAATATATCCTACCAGGACATAACTTGTTTTAATGTGTTCCATAAGTTTATTATCCATTGTTCAAAGTCGTATTTCCTCTACAAAGCCAAACAAGCACATACACTGTCTGAAAAGACTCTGGGTTGCCACAATCAGAGATGCCAATACCATTTCTTACATTCTGGGCTCATCTATTCAGTTTTCTTTTGTCCTTTTTTATAAGAGATGTGCGCAAATCAAAATGAAACACCACTCTTTTTCTTTCAGATCTATTTGTATTGTGTGTTGATGGACCAGTAGGGAATTTGAGCCGCAACCATCAGCTACATAATTCAAAACATTAGAGTGAAGGTAAAAAATGTTAATCAAGTTTCAAACAAAGTAACTCCTGAGTATTTATAAATGTTTTAAAAGGTTGGTTAATTTTGACTTAGACATTTTTCCAGGGTTATATATACAGTTTTCTTGATCTACACTGTCAGTAATGTGAAAATAAATGCTATACTGGGAAACACAATGAAAAGGACCAGTTGTGAGAGGAAATCAAGCATTTATATGGAGCCAAGCAAAGAGAGGGAAAACAGTCAAACCAATTAGTCCAGTTGGCTAATGGTCTTCTGAATGAGTGATCTGGACAGGTGCACTGTTACCTTGAGGGGCATAACCTAACGTAGATTGGATTGGACTTACTCAATTATCTTGAGTTGTTCTAGCATGCGACAGTTTACTCAAGGTGATGTGGCCTTAGTCTCACACACTTAATTCTGGTTTTATATTTAATTGTATATAAGTAATGGTTTGTTGGGGTTATGTCTAATAGTTAACACTATATCCATGAATGCTGTATTTGCCAAAGTATAGACAGAGTGGATTAAAGCCTCTTCAAGTTGTGTGTCTATATGTTTCAAAGGTGATCTGGGTAAATTACAAATTTTATAAGAATTGATATGGCTCAGTTAGCATAAAGGGATAATTTATTCCTTGAATTGTTAGAATAAGTATTAATATTATTTTAGATTTTTAAAATATTCAATCTTATTATGTGATGTGAATAGAGTTATCTGCAATCACTGATAGAACTAGGGTCAAAATGAAATTCCACACCTCTGAGAACTTTCAAATCTTCTACTTGAGTTTCAATATTGAAGCTTCACAAAATTAATCAGAATATATTAGAATATAATTATGTAGCAATCCTTTATACAGGAAGTTCAAATGCAAATATTGCCTCTTTGCTGAGTACAGAGATTGGTAAGGTAAGAGAAATGCAATTTAATTGAGAGTACTGTATTCTTACTCATTAATTCAAATTAATGTAATTGTTATCTAACTAATTAACTGGAAATTTGACTTGTTCAATATTCATTAAGTGTAAAAATTCTTCCTAGAATAAAGAACTCTAAGTGAAAAAATGATCTAAAGCCTCTAAAAATACTGATAGCCAGCCAATAATACCTACCAATGAAATAACAGTAACGTACTTTAGAAACAGTTTGGGTTAAGCAAAATGGCGAAAATGGAAATAGATGGATTCTACTATTGATTAGTTATTTAAAAGAAGACTGTTTTGATTAAAGGAAACAGAGAGGAATATATAGCATTCTATGTTATCTTTGTAAAAATCATCAAACCAGCTAGTAGATGTTGAGAGATGATTTTAGTTTACAAATTAAAATCATCAGACTACCAGACTATACCTTTAATTACCAAGTACTATGTAGCAATAAGACTGAAGAAGAAAAATGCACTTATCAATTAAAAATGTTTAAGTTTATAACATTGACATATCTATCAATCATATGTATTCACTAAACTTTTTTTAGGGATTTAAACAGAAAAGAAAAAACCTATAGCATTGTATATTTTCATTCTGTATGAAAACAGATTATGGATATTGTGTTGGAAATTTTCTCTCAATTTATATTAAGTCCCAGAAAGTTTTCATTAAATCATATTGACAAACTGTGGAAATAATTGATTATTTCATACGAACACAAAAGCAATTATAACTTGCAAACAGCAAAAACAATGAGCTTTGAAGTAAGATCAGCCCATTTTTCATGATGTATTAAGAGATACAAAATAACTATATTGTATAATGTGCAAGGATGACCATTCTGTTCCCTTGGACCCAAATCCTTGCTTAACTTAATGACTTAGTATGTAGCCCATGGACTTAGATGTGTCATAAGATATTTTGCAAAGCACATGTTGTACACTAAAACACATTTTTTTTGTTTTCTATAAGTTAGATGAGAATTTGAACATCTGAACACTCTTAAAATTTCAAATAAGAAATTTTTTAGTAAAAAAGTGTTAGAAGAAGTACTTAAACAGTAGACACAAAATTAACTCCAGCAATTCATAAAAATAATTTTAAGGATGTCTGACTCATGAATTAAAATGTATCAAATTAGTCTTCTATGCACAACCTAAACCAAATCCAAAACCAGAAAAGATATGTGAAGGTTTATAGGATAAAGGAACATTTGAGAAAAAAACTGAAGTCCTTCACGATTATATGGGTACCATTGTGTATCAGTACCACATCAAGATACAGAATGCATCTATCACTCCAAAATATTTCCCTGTACTCCTTTATGGTCACCTCCCCTCACTTCTGACCATTGGCAACTACTAATCACTTTTATGTTGCTATAATTTTGCCTTTTCCAGATTGCTGTGTAACTGAAATGTCATATAGTACATACTTGTAGTTTTTTGAATTTGGGTTTTTATACTCAGCATAATGCTTTGGTGATTCATCCATGTTGTTCTATGTGCCAGTAGCCCATTCCTTTTATTGTTGAGTAGTATTCTATTGTACAGAGGCACCACAGCTTTGTTCACTCATTAATCAATTGATAGACATTTCAATTGTTTACAGTTTTTGGTAATTTTGAATAAAGCTGCTATAAATAATTACATAAAGCTTTCTGTGTGGACATACGAGGTCGGACATCTAAGTTCCTAGAAAAAGTGCTACGTACCTCATTGCTGAATATCACTATGGTAACCTTTGAAGGATTCCCCTTGGGAAGCATTGCACCAATGTCAGTGCGTAGTCCACCCTTCAATGCAATTTTGGAACTCTTTTTCTTGAATGGCCATCAGAGCTGTCATTGTATTACCTTTGATGTCCTGAATGTCATCAAATGTTTCTTCTCAATATTTCCTTTATCTTTGGGTAAAGAAAGAAGTCATTGGGGGCCAGATCAAGTGAGTATGGAGGGTGTTCCAATACACTTATTTGTTTACTAGCTAAAAACTTCTCATACACAGTGCCATGTAAGCTGGTGCATTGTTGTGATGCAAGAGTCATGAATTGTTGGCAAAATGTTCAGATCATCTAACTTTTCATACAGCCTTTTCAGCACTTCCAAATAGTAAACTTGGTTAACTATTTGTCCAGTTGGTACAAATTCATGCTGAATAATCCCTCTGATATCAAAAAAGGTTAACAACATCATTTCAACAAGTTCTCGAATTAATTGTCAGACCTCATATGTCTTCATTTGTCTAGGAGTGGGATTGCTGGGTAACAAGTTAATGGTATGCTAACGCTATAAGAAAATGTTTTCCAAAGTGGTTGTAGCAGTTTGCATTCCCACAGTCTTGGATGAGAGCTCCATTTACCAGATACCTTCACCAACAGTTGAAACTGCCTTTCACTTTTGTAAGCCATTCTAATTGTTGTGTAATGCTATCTCTTTGTGGCTTTAATTTGAACTTCTCCAATGACTAATGATGTTAAGCATCTTTTCATGTAGCAATTTGTCATCCATATCTTCCTTTTAGGAAGTATAAGTACAAATATTTTGCTTTTTAAAAAATTTTATTATTCTTATTGAGTTGCTCAAGATATTCTGGGTAACAGTTACATGTGTTTTAGAAATATTTTATCTTAGTATATGTTTTCATTTTCTTAAGAGTTTTTTTTCAAAGAGCAAAAATGTTCTTATATAGTACACAAGAAGCATGAACCGTAAAAGAAAAAAGATATATTGAACATATGTTTACAATATAAAAGTATCTTAATTACTCTCTCTTTCTAGCAAGTCTTAAAACCAGGTAGTACAAGTTCTCCAATTTGTTCTTTTCACAGTTGTTCTGGCTATTACAAATCAATTGTCTTTTTTTAAATATAAATATTATTATCAATTTCTAAAAAAAAAAAACAGAAATAATGAAATTTTGCTTGGGGTCATGCTGACTCTAAGCATCAGTGAGGGCAGAACTGACATCTTAATAACATTGAGCCTTTCAATCTGTGAACATTGCATGTTAGAAAAGTCAGGAGAAGAAGGAAAGCATTGTATTTCCATACTTTTGTTTGCCATGTTCTTTCTTCTACTTGATGTCTCAAGGTTCCTTCTTTTATTATGTCCTTTGTCTTTAGAGAGCTATTTTTAAACATTCTTTGAGGATGGGTCTGCCTGTGACAAATTTGCTTAGTTTTCTTTCAATTAGTTATGTTTCTATTTATCTTTCTTGCTGAAGTATATTTTTACAGGATATAGAATTCTAGGTTGACAGTTCTTTTCTTTTTGCATATGAAGTGTTGAACCACTTCCTTTTGCACTCATGAGTAGAAATGTGAATGTGTATGTGATACAGGAACAGAATAGAAATCTACTGTCATTCAAAAAAAATAATTCACCTGTTAGTTTTGTATTGTTTCTTTTTTACTGCTTTCAAGATTTTTTTTTTTTAATTTTCCTTTAAGCTTCAGAAGTTTGAGCATGTGCCTTGGTGTCGATATCTTTGGATTTATTCTAAGGTTTTACTCAGCTTTTAAAATCTGTAGTATTATACTTATTACTAAAATTGGGAAGTTTTCATCCATTATGTTTTCAAATACTTTTCAGCCCCATTTACTTTCTTCCTTCCTTATGGGATCCAATTCCAGTGACATTAATGGTAAATATTTTGATAGTTCTACATGTCTGTGAGGCTCTGTTCATTTTTTTTTTCCCTGTCATTCAGTTTAGGTAATTTCTACTTTTCAATCATCTGGTTCACTGATTCTTTTTCTGTTTTTCTCCATTCTGTTATTAAGCCTATCTATTGAAGTTTTTATCTGATAAATGTATACTTCAGTTGTAAAATCTCCAGTAGGATCTTTATATTTCTGTTTCTTTGCTGAGACTTTCTATTTCTCATTTGTTTCAAGCATATTTATAATTGCTCATTTTTAGGATGTCTGTTTTAAAATTTTGTCTAATAATTTTAACATGTCTGTCATCTCTTTATTGTCATTTTTTTAATAGTTAGTTTTTAGTTTGTTTAAACTCTTTCTGGCTCTGTTATTATGAGTAATTTTCTACCAAAACCTGGAAGTTTTGGCTGTTATCTTATGAGGCTTTATATCTTATTTAAACCATTGGGTTAGCTGGCTTCCTTTGACACTGGTCTAACAGAGGAAGGAGAGATAACCTCATTACTGCCAAGTACTGCTAGAAAATAGGTGTTCCTTGTTACTACTAGCGGGAGGAATCAAGCTCCATAATGCTTTTACCATCAGAGAGGCGACTCATTACCACCCTGGAAAGATGATACTCCTGGCTCCCTATTAAGCATTCTCTGACACCACCTTGGCTCTAGTAGGGTTGGGGTATCTTATAACCTGATGAGGGTGGAAATATAGGTTTTCTAGTTGGCCTTTGCTGGTGTGGATGATAATGAGTCTACAACAATTTCTGTGATGTTTGGCTGGAGTAGAATGGCTATTGTCTGTTTACAGATTAGAAAATTAAAGCCCACTGAGGCTAAAAAAAAAAAATTGCAGTTAAATTAATGTTAGATTTAATCTGAAATGCACACCTTTGGATTCTCAGGCTATTGAGTATATTTTTTTGTTTGTTTTGGTTTGGTTTGCTTTAAGAAAAGAAATGGTTATTTTAGGAAATCAAGATATCAACCTAATGAGAGGTTGTTAATTCATATTAAAGATCATTAATTTGAGGCTTTCAAAATGTATCTTCCTATTATAATTATGCAGGTGATGACTACATACAAATATTACTTCCAGTCACCCAGAGACACCTTTTATTTAGTGAGACCTAAGTTACTCCCTCACAGATGGCCATGCGACAGCATTCCCTGTCAGATATAATTTTGCCAGCTTCAACATGTGCCTCTGCTTTTCTATAAAGCTCTCCTCTTCCCATCTTGTAATTATCCTCCTTTAGTTCATTGTAAAAGCCATTTAGCTTTTATCCTATCATTCATTATCTCCTAGAGACAAGCCCAGTGGAACTAACTTTCATTCATCTTCATTTCATCTTTGAGATTAGACAAACTCTGGTATTTTGCTATCACCTATTTTTAATATTAGGGTAATTAATAATGTCATTTTTCCCCCCAGTAATGAGCTATAACAATGATAGCTGAAATAGTTCTTACTTTCCCAAAAATACTACTTTGAACAGCAAGACTTCTGCTTTGAAAGTTTTTCTTTAGGTTTGCAAGTTAATGACAAATTTCTTCCAAATTCTTTTAGTCAACCCACCTAATAATAACTCCATTTCATAATATTATTTACATTCCCTTATTTGGTGTACATGTGTTCACAGTACTTTTTCAGGTCACTATGGAGGATATATTTCAAGAGGTGCTGCATCTATATAAGACATATATAAATAAGCTTATACTAGAAAAAATACCCAACTTATTCCATATAGTAATTAGATAGGAGATGTGTATTTCGAAATAGATAAATGCAGATCTTTGTATGTATGTATATATAAAATGCATTTAAATAAGAAAAAGGTAATATTTTGTAATTTTAGCTAAACATGAATTGGACTAAAGATATGTAATGAGAAGGCAAATTATGAACTCAGCCCTTTATTCCTCATGTTTGAATGTGATAATTGATGTCTTATCATAGAATAACAGTTACTTACTGTAAGATAAGCATCAGGCTGTGGTGGCAGAAATAGGGAGAGTTTTTGGCCATTTAGTTTGAAAACAATATATCTTACTCATTTTGTAGGTAGATAAATCTGTTAGTATGGTGTCTTACATGTATTAAGTTTTCTGAAAGAACCTAAAGTAATGGGTGCTGATCACAAATGTTTTTAGAACAAGAGAAAGACTTTAGATTTAGCATCCAAGAAGATGGAGTAGACATTCTTTCCTGATTCCTCTTTCTAAACACTACTAAAAACGGTAAAATTATATATAAAACAAACATAGGAAGACACTGAAAGGCAGAAAAAAGACAAATTAGCCAGGGACTTTGGGATACAAGTAACAATATGATGGTATATTCCCTGGATTATCTTTTCCCCTTATATAATCCAGGCAGGCTTCTGGAAAAGCTAACATTCCAGAAACTCCAATAGATCAATAGGCAAAGACAAATGCATACATACACACACACACACACACACACACACACACACACACACACACGGTGCCAAAATAAGTATACACATTTTAGAAAAGGAAAAAACTGTATTAAAATTACACTGATGGTAGCCACTTTGAGCACCTCTTGTAATTGCAGAAGTGAAACATGACTTGTATTCATCATTTTTTATTGGTTATATATTGAATATACAACTTTAATACAACTTTTTCCTTTCTTAAAATACGTATATATTTTTTGGAATATATATATATATATATATATATATATATATATATATATATATATATATATATGAAATATATCTCCTCCAAAAAGCCTGGTTTCTCTAACCAAATTATCAGGAAAAGATCATACTAGGAAGAAAAAAAAATGGTTATTAAGCACAGTACTGCAGTTAAATTCAATGAGTTAGGGGGAGGGGACCCTGTAATTCAACTTTGACCTGTTCCAGCAAAGAATAAGTGGGAAACCTAGACTTTCACTCTTGATCCATTATAATAAGTCACCTCCAGCCATGCACAAGTGCTGTGTCTGAGAATGCCTGTTGGGGAGCTGGGAACTTCATGGCCACAGGTTATAAGAGGGAAATTCCCACTCCATAATGTCAGTGGAAACTGTGCAGAGATTTCCACCTTCACTTGGCACTACCTCTGTATATGGTGCGTCGTCAGGACATTTGCTATACCAACTGCAGAATGTACTTACTTTTCAAGTGCTCACAATACCTATAGCAAGATAAACCATAGGCAATAAAATTTAAAACATTTGAAATCACAAAGAGTATGTTATCTGTTTTCAATGAAACCAAGCTAGAAAACATAACAGAAAGATAAGTGAAACAATCTGCAAACACTTGGAAACTAAACAACACACTTCTAAATAATCCATGAGAGAAAGAGTAAGTTTCAAGGAAAATGAAAAGAAAAACACATTGAATTTAATAAAAATGATACATATCAGGATTTATGGAATGTAGGTAAAGCAATATAGAAAGGAATATATATATATATATATATATATATATATATATATATATATATATGTAAATGTGTATATTAGAGAAAAGGAAAAAAGTCTACAATCCATAAGCTAAGCTAACCTCAAGTGCCTGGGGTAAAAAAGATTAAAATTAACCAAAAGCAAAAAAAAAAAAAAAAAGAAATAATAAAGATAACAGCAAAAATCAATGGAATTAAAAACAAAACAGAAAATCGAAGAAATAGAAAGCTGATTCTTTGGAAAGGGCAATACAATTAACAAACTTTTGGAAAAACAAAGTACAAAAAGAGAAAACACAAGTTACCAACACCAAGAAAAAAACAAGGAATATCACCCAAACCCCGAAGACATAAAATGAATAATAAGGGAATACAGCAAACAACTCTTCATGCATAAATTTGAATATTATATTAGATGGAATAATTACTCAAGCAGCACAAACTACCACATTTCACCCAAACTAAAACAGATAATTTGAATAGCAATACAGCTGTTAGGGAAAGTGAACTCCTAATATAAAAAATTTTGAAAAAAAATCTCTAGGCCCAGATTGTTTCACTGGAGAATTTTACCAAATGGTTATAGATTAATGAATGCAATTTTATATAATTAAAAACAGAAGTGGAACATTTATCAGTTCAATTTATGAAGTTAATATTGTCTTGATACCAAAACTAGAGGAAAAGGACAATAAGACAGCAGTACAACATGCCTAATAAATTCAGATGCCAAAACTCTTCATAATATTTTAGCAAGTATTTTATACATTATGCCCAACTAGGATTTATTCCTTTGATGGAAGAAGACTGAATGACTTTTCAAACAGTAATTTACCACATCTATAGGCTTAAGCATAAAAACACGATCATATAAATTGATGCCAAAAAAGCATTCAACAAAATTAATTACTCATTCATGATGAAACAAAGAAAAAACTCTCATAAAACTAGAGAAAGGTATTTTTGCTACTTGATAATTAACATTTTTAAAAAGCTACAGTTGATATCCTGCTCAATGGTTAAAGATTTGGAATGCTTCCCTCCTAAGTGGTGTCCTCTCTCATCATGACAATTCCGCATGACTGAAAGTTACAATGATAGCAATAAGACAAGAGAAGAAAATAAAGGCATGCACATCAAAAAAAAAAAAGAAATAAAACTCCCTAAGTGCAGATGGCATGATCATCTACAGAGAAAACATCAGGTAATGCACTAATAATAACTAGAACTAATCAGTGTTTTCAGCAAGGTTGCAGGCCACAAGACTGACATACAAAGAATCCATTGATTATATATATAAATCAATGCAGGAAAATCAAAAGAAAGAAATACAGTGACATTTACAATTACTGATGAAAGATACCAAAGTAGATCTAAACAAATAGTCGTATCATGTTAATGGATTAGAAGACTCAATATAATAAAATGTCATTTTTCCTCAGAGTGACATATAGGTTTAATATAATTTCTATCAAAATCTTACTATTCTTGTAAATATAGGAAAGTGTATTCTAAAATGTATATGGAAAGCAAACGACCTGGAATAACTAAACATTTTGAGGAGTAATATAATCTGAGGAATCACTTTATCAAATTGAAAATTTATGTAGTTACAGTAATTAAGACTACAATATTGGTGGAGATAGACCCATAGATCAATGGAAAAGAACACAGTCTTTTCCATAAATGATGCCAGAACCAATAGATATCATTAGACAAAATCTTGACCTAAAGTCCAGATATTTTTCATAGCCACTTTATTTGTAGTATCTAAAAGTTGGAGACAACTGAAATGATTTACAATAGCAGAATGCTTAAATAAACTCTTGTACATCTATATTATAGAATACTATTCAGCAGTGAAAAAGAAATGAAATATTGATAAGCCTAACAATATGGATAGATCTCAAGAATATTATGGTGAGTGAAAAAGGGTTACATAATGTATGATTCAATTTATATAACTTCCTTGAAATGACAAAATAGATATTGAGAAGAAATTCTTAATCACCTGGATTTAGGAATGGTGAGGAGGAGGGAATTAGTATAAAGAGGTAATATTAGAGTTAAAATAGTTCATATTTTGATTGTGATGCTTACATAAATCTACCTGAGTGACAAATTGTAACCAGTGTCAATTTTCTAGTTTTTGATATTTTATTATAATTTGGTAAGATCTAATCATCGGGGGAAACAAGATGAAAGGTGCATGGAGCTTTCTGTACTATCCTTGTAACTTCCTGTGAATCTAAAATTATGTCGAATTTTAAAAGTTAGAAAAAAAATGTAAATTTAGCCAGCAAATCAAGTAATATTCTAAAAAATACATCATAAACAAGTGGAGTTAATTCTCAAATTTCTTGATATGTGTTATATTCACTTGTTTGAAAGTGTTTTATTCTTAATCATATATGCAGAGCATCAATTTGAAACTCAATATATTACATATTCTAACAAATGCCCACTTGTCTCAATAACACCCCCTTGGAACCTTGTTTTCCATTTTTATTTGACTGATTTTGCATTGTTGAATCTGGGAATTCTCTTTAATGTTTTATTGATTACATCAAATGGTTTCCATGCCATTTATTTATTCCTTTTTCTAGTTCACTCTCTCATATAATAAAAGTGTTCTCAAGTTATTTTTAAAGGGGGATTATGGGAGAAAAAGTTAAGGGAGGCACAGCATGTGGAAAAATGTTTTTATTCTGACCTATTGATGGATTTAACATTTTGTGGACATATAATTATTCTACATTATTCGTGTTTATCATCGAAATTTTGAAGACTTAACTCTGTTATCTTCTAATACTTCTAATGCTGATGGGATGTCTGAACTTTATCTCATTGTTATTCCTTTTGTATAATACCAGCTTTTTTCTTTTTCTCTGCCAGTGTTTCAGGTCTTTTTACCATTTGTATTATTGAATTTCCCATGCTGTAAGGTTTGGTCTTTATAATTCATATTTTTCAGCATCCAGCAGACCATCAATATACTATTTATTTGATAATATCTTCTACCCTGTGCTCTCTCTTTCCTCCTCCTATCAGTACTAATTGCCTGTTGAGCATCACGTATTACCCACGATATTGCTCTGCGTATGAATTTTTAGAGCAGTCTCTAACTTTTTTATTAATCTTTTACTCTATCTAGTCAATGTTTTAATTTGCTTATCAAATTTTGAAATTTTTTGAAAGCACTATTTTTTCTCAATTTTCCTTTTAAAATCACCTTATTTTTCTTTTGTAGATTTAATGTCTCTTATCAACCTAAATGCCCACAGATACTGGTTAGATTGCTATTTTTTTTTTTTTTTAAGATTTTATTGGGGAATTGGGGGAAGGGAACAGACAAGTTTCTGTCTTTTTGTTCTTCAGTCTAGTTGCGGAGGACGTTGCTTCACTGGCCCATGTTGGTATCCTCATTGCACTCTTCCCGGATGGGGCAGATCAGTCGCCAGCCTCTGGATGGTTGCTCACCGAGGCTATTGGCAGCTCACGCTGGCTGCCAGCCACTCACTGTAGCCTATGGCAGCCCACTGCGGCAGGGCCTGCAGCCTACACCATCGCCGGGGCTCGCACAGCCCAGCTCCAGGTGGAGCTGTTAGCTGTGGAGAGCAGTGTCATTGGCCCTCATATGTGGGATCCGAACCGGGGATGCTGGCATCCCCAAACCAGCTCTTAACCAATTCGCCACTCGACCGGCCCTAGATTGCTATTTTTGTTGTTGAGGTTATCTTGTTTTTTTCTGAAATATTTTTTTTTGCCAGGAGAGCTTTGCATCCTGATTTATCCTAGATTGCCTCTGAAACAATAGACTTTCCTCAAATAAATACTAACAGTTATTAAGAATCCACTCATATTTTAGAATTGAGCAGAGGTATTTGAGAGACGTTTCTGTGTGTACATCTAGTTTGTTGATAGGAAAGAGCTGGTTGTTATACTTTCAGAATTTATATTGCCAAGAATTAGAAGGGTTTCCTCTAAGGAAACAGTGGATTAAGTTTTAGGACTGCCATAATAAATTGTCACCAACTTGATAGCTTAAAACAGAAATGTATTCCCTCACAATTCTCGAGGCCAGATGTCCAGAATAAGGGTGTTGTTGGGCCACACCACCTTGGGGAGAATTATTCCTCGCTTCTTTCAGATTCTGATACCTCCAAGCAATGTTGGGGATTTCTTGGCTTGGAGATGCATATCTCCAACCTCTGCTCCATCACATGACTTTCTCCTCTGTGTCCATCTTCTCTTCTTATAAGGGCACTTTTCATTGGACTCAAGGCCCTCCTGGAAAAATCTAGGATGGTCTGATCTCACCATGCTTAATTAAATCTGTAAAGGTCCTGTTTCCAAATAAAGACAAATTCTCAGTTTCTGAGTAGACGTATCTTATGGGGCCACCATTGAACATACTACAAACAGTATATATTAACCCTCTCAAGACAATTGAATTAAGATAAGCTTTCTCCTTTTCAATAGAGGAAAATTCATTTTTTGATCTGAGGTTATGTGAGAAATATTTTTGTTATCATGATTGAAGCATGAAGAATGGAGTGGTTGACAGTTCATATAAATACTTCCATTTATCTCATTCTTCTCAGCTTTTTCTCTCAATTATGCTTCAAGTTGCACCTGCCATCCTGGAGACTGAACTACTCCTATGTTCTGCCATGCAGGTCAGTTTCTTGTCTGTGCACTCTGTTCAAGTACATTGTATAACTTCAGCCTTCTTCCTCATGGGCAACCTTCCCTCCATCTACTTTCCTTTCTCCAGAAAATTTTCAAAATCAGAAGTTTACCCATGTCTCCCATTTTCTTGTTGAAGAAGGATTATAGTACTATATATATATATGATATATATATATATACATATATATATCATATATATATACTATTATTTATATGTAATCTCAGAAAAAAGAGGTAAAATGCTTCATCTATTTATGATACATCCACTTTCTTAGTCTCAGTGTCCTTCTCTATTAAATATAAATTTAAAAAAATCAGAATTCATATTACCACACAGTTCATTAAATGCTACAATGTATAAGGAAGACTGTCTACATGGTAGGAAGTGTTCAATACATGTTAGCTATTATAGAACATCAGTCTCTGCAAATACTTATAGAATTAGTAAATCATTTGAAAATGTACTAACTAAATATATTCACTTAGACTTCTTCATAAATAATTTCTTTATTTTACTTAACTAAAAATGTAGACATTAATTATCAAAGAAAATATTGTTTCACTCATCTGCTGCTGAAATATTAACTAAAATGCAAAAAAAAAAAAAAAAAAAAGAAATTCTCTTTTTAATCCGAACACAATATAACGTGATTTCCTGGAACGTGCCAAAATAGAATTTGTCATTTCTCATCTTTGAAGGGCATATGTATTAATACATGAGTATAATTTGTGTAGTTCTTCTCTTTTTAAATTTTTCATGAATTAATCAGTTCAAAGAGAAAATGTTTGTGTGGATCATACCACTTGATACTTAAAAATTCATAACTACAACTGGCTTTTGAAAGACAGCCATAATTTACTTTTATGCTTGAATAAATTACATGGCATTCAAGAAATGTTGTTTATCATTTTAGAAATTAGGCAACTCAATTCCATCTCAGAAAAACAAAACAAAACAACCAAACAAAAAACCAAACAAACAAAAAAAAACAGAGGCTGATTTTTCTGCTTACTGAAGTAAATTAAAGTGTAAAGTTATAATCTCCTCACTCTTTGCTACACAGGAAGTTACATTAATTCTTAGCCTATAGTAGTCTATGACAGAGCAATATAAGTAATTATGTCTTTTATTAGCTAGTAGATTTTCGAGTATAATGCCTTTGATAGATGAGAATGTGTTCTGTTTTATTCTGCATTCCTAATGATAAAACAGTCCATGGCACACAGTAGGCACTCAATATATATGTACTATTATAACAATCTCACTGTTATTTGCAGTCAACTTTCCATCAAGAGAATTTTAGGAAAATGTGTCCTACATAATCAATAAAACTAAGACAATATGTATATGTATATATAAATATATCTCAAAGCTAAAACTATAAAATTATATGTACATATAACTATAAAATTATACAGTACTTAGCTTTATTTTGTAAATTTTTGTTAAATTTATTGGATGATATTGGTTAGAAAAATTATATAGGTTTCAAGTGTACATATCTATAACACATCGTCTATATATCACATTGTGTGTTTACCACCCAGTCAGTTCTCCTTCCATCATCCTATATTTGACCCCCTCTAACCCCTTCTAGCACCCCTCCATCCCCCCTTACCCTCTGGTAACCACTAAACTGTTGTCTGTGTCTATGAGTTTTTGTTTCTTTCTTTGTCTTGTTAATTTGTTGCTTTCAGTTTTATATCTCATATATGAGTGAAGTCATATAGTTCTTGATCATATAGTTCTTGACTTCTTCTGTCTGATTTATTTTGCTTAGCATAATAATCTCAAGATCCATCCATGTTGTTGCAAATGGAAGTATTTCATCTTTTCTCATTATGGGGTCACCAACAAATTGAACTAAAAAAAATGAATTAAAAACTAATTAGAATAGAATTATCATATGATCCAGCAATCCCTCTTCTGGGTATCTACCCAAAAATCTGAAAACACTTATCTATAGATATATATGTACCCTTATGTTCATTGCTAAAGCTTCAGTAAAGGCAATGTCTTCTGGACTCTCCTAAAAGACATGGTTAAGACATAAATAAGCAGGCATTATGTTGTTAATCATCCTGATCTCCATAAACTTTTGGATGCCTTTATTTAAAATACACCAGAGAAATTCTGGCATTTCAGTTTCATTCAGTGTATTACACTTCTAGGTCCAAGTGTCAGTACACCGATAAAGCAAACTGTTAAAAATAATCCACCCACTCCAGATAAAACAACATATCCATAATTTCTGCTATTGTGTCTATTCACTTAGACTTGGACTTTACATTATATTTTTTTCTAAATTGATACAGTATCCTGAGGATACATAGTATACATATTCTTCAAGTTTCAGTCAACCTTGCTTTTTTTTTTTTTTTTTTTTGGTGATGTGCATTGCCCCCCACACATGTCACACTTTTATCTTACCAACCAGAAGATGCAAGACCTTGAATCTGGTTATTGGTCTAGAAGAATGAGAAGGAATGGAAGGGGAGTC
The DNA here is from genome assembly GCA_033961575.1 of Aselliscus stoliczkanus. Lineage (NCBI taxonomy): Eukaryota > Metazoa > Chordata > Mammalia > Chiroptera > Hipposideridae > Aselliscus > Aselliscus stoliczkanus. The sequence goes on along the minus strand of CM066730.1, from coordinate 51,868,116 downwards.
CTTCAAAGATGACTGTGGTGATAATCAGCAATAAGTATGTAGCACTTTTTCCAGTAGGAGTTCATGAATGTAATTGTCTGACCATGTAGCACTATTTTTTAAATCCGTTTAACTACATGGGTTGCTTCCAGGATTGGAGCTATTGCAAATAAAGATGCTATATAGGCTGGCTGAGTGGCTCAGTTGGTTAAGAGCTCCCTCAAGATGCTGTAAACATTCATGTGCAAAACTTGGTGGACACATATGCTTTTATTTCTCCTGGATGAATTCATAGGACTCGGGTAGTTGAGTCCTATGGTGGTGGTTATTTTTGAAACTGCCAAACTAACTTCCAAAGTGCTTATACCATTCTATGTTTATACCAACTATATACAACAGTTCTAGTTCTCTGCATTCTCACCAACACTCAGTATGGTCAATCTGCTAGTTTTAGCCATTTTGGCAATGTTTAATGGTAATCCACTATGATTTTATTTGCTTCTCCTTAATTATTATACTAATAATGGCCAGCATCTTTTTGTGTGAATATTTGCTATCTATATATCTTCCTTGCTTAAGTATTCAACTAAGTCTTTGCCTATTTTGGGGGTGGTTCTCTTATTATTTAGTTGAAAAGTTTCTTTATGTATTCAGAATGGGAGTCATTTTCTACTAGATGTTTTGCAAATATTTTCTTCTAGTGTGTAGATGATTTTCTTATTTTTTTAATTCTAGTAACATTTTCTCAGATTCCCTAGGGTTTTTATACATTGATTTTTATGTTGTCTATGAAAGATGATAGTTTTTTCCCTTCTCATTGACTCATTCAATTGGCTAGGGCCGGTAATACAAGGTGCAGTAAATGAGAGAGTAGGCATCTTTGCCTTGACTGCTGATATTAGGGGTAAAGCATTTATTCTTTTATGATCGAGTACATTATAATTCATGTATACATGTACTTATAAAGTACTGAGGTACATTGTTTATAGATATGTTTAAACAGTTTGAGAAATATTCACTTTTCCAGTGAATGGATCTGGAAAGAGTAGTGAATTTGTCAAGTGCTTTCATTACTATTAAATGTTTATATATATTTCATTGCTCTTGAGATTATAATATTTTTAAAATTTGGTGTATAAATATGATGAAATACATGTATTGATTTTCAAATGTTAAACTAACCTTGGATGCCTGACATACAAAACATTGGGTTATGATACTTTTTATATTATGTTGAGTTTGCTAATATTTTCCTAAGAATTTTTGCATTTAAGTTCCTCATGTCTGTTGAGTCTGTAGTTATTTTTCTCTTCCCTGAGAATTAAGTTATCGAGTTTTGGTATCTTAGGTAATATTACCCTAATAAAATGTAATAAGAAATGTTCTCTCTTCTATTTTCTGGAATGTTTTATGTAAAATTGGTATTGTTTCATCCTAAATATTTTTAAATTCACTAGTAAAGTCAACTGAGCCCGTTGGAAAGTTTTAAGTTACAAATTCAAATATATTTATACCTGGAGTGCCAAAAAAATGTGTACAGATGACTTGTATTCATCTTTTGTTATCGGTATATATTATTATAATTTAATGCCTTTTTTTGGCACTGTGTGTGTGTGTGTGTTTGTGTGTATGTATGTATCTATCTATATATCTATATCTATCTATCTATCTATCTATCTATCTATCTATCTATCTATCTATTCAGGTTGCCAGTTCTGCTTGAGTGAGCTTTATTAGTTTTCACCTTTCAAGAATTTGCAAATTTCATCTAATTTCAATTGCATTAAATTTATTGGCATTCAGTCATTTATAATATTTCCTTTTTTGTTCTTTAAACGCCTGTAAGACCTGTTGTTATGTCCTTTCTTTCACTCTTGACATTGGTAACCGTGACTTCTGTTTGCCTTTAATTGTATCAGATCATAATGTATTTTGGTCAGGGTTCCTTTGCATTAAAATGAATGCGTGTTCTGCTCTTACTGGATGGACTGTTTCATAAATGTCAGTTAGATCTCCTTTGCAATGTTGAGTCCTTTCTATCCCTAATAATTTTCTATAAATTTGGCCTATCAGTTATTGTGAGAGGATTGTTAAATATCTGACTGTATTTATGGATTTGGATATTTCTTCCTTCAGTTTTGTCAGCTTTTGCTTCATGTGTTTTAAAGCTTGTAATTAGAGGTACATGGACATTTAGGCTTGTTAGTTCTCCTTGAATAATTGACCCTTTATTGCCATGATATGATCTTGTTCGTGCTTAGATAAGTAAAACTAAACCTGGATACTAAGCCAAATAGAGATAAACACAATAAACAACAAATATGGTCAAACCACAAATACACTTTCAGATAGAAAGTGTAGTCTTAATTATTCAAGTTATGACAATAAGCTGATATGGAAAAACATGAGAAAGATGGCCAATCCACCATGAGAATAAAAATAATTTTATTAACAGATTTTATTAATAATATGACCTCCTATTTTAGTATTAAATTATTAAATAATCAGCAGCAACAAGAAAAGGAGTAACAGAGAGAAGGAAAAAGCAGAGAAAGAAAACCTGTGATTAAGATATAGAAGGTGAATATTCATGAATATGTAAAGCTTTAAGATGCAAGCCAGAAATATTTTGACTATTTCATTTACATTTTCAAACACTTAAAATTCTTTTCATTCATAGAATGTCTTTCTAAGACAAGGAATAGTTTCAAAACAGCTTCAACCATTTAGAGGAAACTTCAACTGAAAGCAGCTGCTTCAAAATTCAACTTACATCATGCAATTAGACAGTATATAATTCAGTACTCTAAATTATGTTTCCAAACTTTGATGTCTATTTTACTTTTAACCATTTCATATGTTTTGAGTCTCTTTGGTGCTGAAGGAATTTCTGGTAGCATGATATGAGCATAAATTAATCAGGGCTTATTTTTAAGTTAAAATCTCAATTTTCCGATTAGAAAGCATATGTATAAATATTTCATATTTCCTTGTCCTTCCAAAAATAATGCAAATTTAAGATGCTTTCAAAGAATCTCATTTGCAGAGTTTAGGCAGATTGTCTTTATCTCTTTCTCCATATCATAATGCAACAACAATAAAATATTAGCTAAAATCTTAATCAGATTATACCAAACATATACAATAAATCTAAAAACCTTCACTATGAATTTCAGATATGCATCCATTTGAACTCCATGAATTTCTCTTCAATATCAGATTGTTATCCTTGGTTAGTAAGTCTTGTTAATCAAGTTCATACCAGGACATATGAATTCTGACAATTAGGTTCATGAACTCATCCTAGAAAAAGTGTCACATGCCTCATTGCTGAATATCACTGGGGTCACTTTTGAAGTACTCCCCGTGGGAAGCTATGCACTGACACCAGCACCTAGTCCATCCTTCAAAGCAATGTTGGAGCTCTTTTTCTGGAATGGCCATCAGAGCTGTCCTCGTATTACCCTTGATGTCCTGAATGTCATAAAAATGTCTTCATTGCAATATTTCTTTTATCTTCAGGTAAAGAAAGCAGTCATTGGGGGCCAGGTGAGTAGAGAGAGTGTTCCAATACAGTTATTTGTTTGCTGGCTAAGAACTCCCTCACAGACAGTGCCGTGTGAGTAGGTGCATTGTGGTGATGCAAGAGCCATGAAGGAGAAAATTTCACATCATTTTCATTTAACTTCTTCATGCAGGTTTTCAGCACTTCCAAATAGTAAACTTGGTTAACTGTTTGTCCAGTTGGTATGAATTCATAATGAATAATCTCTCAGATATCAAAAAAGGTTATCAACATCATTTTTACTCTTGATTTGAACTCACGGGACTTTTTTGGTTGTGGAGAATTGGCTGACTTCCATTTTGCACTTTGACACTTTGTTTCAGGGTCGTATTGGTACATCCATGTTTCATCATCACTGATAACACAGCCCAAAACATCATCTTGTCTCTCCAAAAGGTCTTGTCAAGCTTCGACTGTCCTTTGCTTTTGTTCATCTGTGAGCTCCTTCGGGACCATTTTTGAACACACCTTTTTAATGCCAAGATTTTCAGTTAAGATTTTCCTAAGGGTTTCTCTATCAATGTTTCCTTGGTCTGCAATGCTTCTTATATTCAGCCAATGATTTTGACACACAACTTGATGAATTTTTGCAATGTATTCATCAGTTCTGCTTGTTACTGGCCACCCTGACCTCTCTTCATCAGCGACACATTCTCTCCCCTCAGAAAAATGTTTAATCCATTTGTACATTGCCATTTTCTTCATGGCATTATCCCCATAACTTGGACTAATGTCCCTGATTTCACTTCCACTCTTGCCAAGTTTAACAAGAAATTTAATGTTCTTTCGTTCAGCAAGACACCTCTACACGTCGACATGAACACAGCTGTGAGACACTGATGTACCAAGGTTATGAAACCTTACCTAGCTGTTTGTACAGTGCTGCCAATGTAAGCGCACAGTGGCAAGTTCGGGAATTTAATTGTTAGACCTTGTATTTTTCAATTTATTGAACTCTAAAACTAGTCCTTCTTTTACATTTAGATGGCAGTAGCACATAGAATTAAGTCGCTACTCATCTGCATAGAACAGTCAGTTCTGATTTATATAGAATGTTTTCATCCACTCATCTGATGGTTTGACTATATAAAAAAGCAGTTGACTGTTTTAGTGTAGCAATTCTAAATTATAAATATAGTCATAAATTCAACAAAACAATAATTTATGGGGTAATTATAATCATTTTACAAAACATGATAACATTGCACTACATTAAGTAAATAATTTAAAATCCTCATTTGTGAAATTTGTTACGATTTGTGATCATAACAACAGTTTATGTACATGGACGTTGTCATTATTTTTAATAGCTAAAATTAGTCTACTTACAACTGTCATTCATTTTTATTGCAAAACATCTTTATCACAGAAAATGTTCAGCTATAATCTTTTTAGATTGCTGATCAGGTCATATATTTTCAAACATTTTAATCTTACCATTGTCAGTGCAAACAAGCCTAGCAAATATCTTTCATAGTTGTATGTAGTGTTCTAGACATTTCTATTTTGGTTATGAAAGTAGTTCTACACTAATAATTTAGATCTTGCCTTCTTAAATGTACCCCACCCCGCATTGTCCTAGCCAACTTTTTCTCATGTAGTATTTCCTCTTTCATTATTTAAGACAATTTTTGTTCTTCTGTGAAGCTTGTATAAAAGCTAATACTATAAATTTCGTGTTAATACTAACTAGTTCAATATCATAATTACTCAGTTTAATATAGTCGAAGACTTTATATATTATTTTCTTATATAGACAAATATTACCAATACAGGTGATGACAGGTATACTTTTTGCCCCTAACTACTACGGTTCTATAAATATTGGTATGTTGGTCTCTATGCAACCAATACCCTTGCCTTCTGTGTATACAGAATAGCTAACCTTTTTGATGTCATCCTAGTTGTTTTAATATAGGTCATGATTCTCTGCAGTTAATTGTCATGATCACCATATTAAAGATTAATTTTTTTTTAAATGAAAACTAAGGATTTACTATATTATATGATAGTGTCATTGCATAAAACATACAATCTGTAGAAAGGCTATGTAATTATGTTATTTAATGATGAACTGAAGAAAATCAATCTTTCAATTTAAACCATTGATGCTGTTTCACAATAGAATTAAAATAATTTACATATAATTCATTTTATTTTTCTTCTGTCCTACTTTATATGAGTCTAAACAGTACATTAGCAGGTTTTTGGAGGTTTTTTTCTGTGAAGAACACATAGTAAGTATTTTAGACTGTGGGAGCCATAGTAGTCCCTGTCACACATTCATTTTTTAAAACAATTCTTTAAAAATGTAAAAAACATTCTCCATAGATAGCAACAGAAAGGTAGTTGATGTGATTTGACCCAGGGGCAGTAGCTTTGCCAAACACTGGTGTAAACACTACAAGAATAGCTAAATTACTTTTCATTTATCCAATATGCTTAGCATTCAGATGTTTCTAAAGTAGGTAAAACAGACCCATTACTTTAAGGCCTATCTACTATAGGGAGAGTCAACCCATGTTGTCCACTACTGAGACATCAGTGTGAAATGTATGTATATATACATACATACAATATGTATTATCTGTGTTATTATGCAGGAAATACATGTGTATGTGCAGTAAGCAGAATGTAGCTTTATGGCAACATTTCTATGTGACCCATTTGAATATTGAGACCTGTGGATGACAAAAATCAATAGTTTAATTGGTGAGAATGTCTGAACATTAACATCCTAGGTTGTTAATAATAACAAACAAACAAACAAAAAAACCCAGTATGCCAGAATTAGATATGTCAGAGCCATATCTGCAAGTGTAAAATGGAGGTGTTAATTCCCCTATGTGTTAGTTTTGAAAACTAGTGGAGACAGTGTAGAGAAAAACTACTTAACACAATACTGTCCTTATACACTGTAGATATTCAAAAAATATCAATTTTCATTTTCTAAGAAAAACAAAATTATGATGGTGTGGATTTAATATCCTGTTAAATTATTTTTGCAGAGTTTTATGTAAAAAAATGAAATGAACACATTACCCTTGGCATGCAAATTTATATGAAGATGAAATCCTTGCAAAAAGTCCTCTGATCTGTTACTGGCATTTTTAACCAGGGTCAAGTAGCCATTGATCCTGCCATTATCGGAATAAAAAATTCCATATGTATCCCATCAGTACACAAGAAGAAACACTTACTACAGGTTTCCATCTATCAAATAATATGAATAGTGTTTAATATGCATGGAAATGAATGTGACTATAATTTGAAATCTAAGGCATGGTGCATGTTGTCAATGAACGAATATAACTAATGTCCCAGAATGGAAGGTCAAAATACAGACATAAGACCATAAATGTAGAAAAAAAGGAAATGAGGAGGAGGAGGTGGAAGAGGATAAGAAAAAGGAAGAGGAAGAGAAAGAGAAAGAGGAGGAAAAACAGAGGGAGACAGAGAGATATTAGTAAAAATAATAACAATAATAAGGCATGGTTATTAAATAAACATACAAATAATGGGCTAATCACAAGCTGAATATACCAGAAAAGTCTTCATGAAAGGAGTGAATTTAATTCAGGCCTCGGGAAAAAAATCATTAAAGCATTACCCTGGAAATGGAAATTGGAAAGCATTTCAGGTAAAAGGAAAGGAGAGACTGGTACAGAGAAAATGTGTGTGGCAGTAACACAGGATGATGAGTGAAGGAATCTAACAGGTCACATTAATCCACACCAGCACAGACGTGGCAGAGACTGCAGGTACTAGAGTTATTATTTGAGAAAGCTAATGTATTTCATTTGAAGCTCAGCAAAATTTACCCAGTATATAAATGTGTGGTAAAAATCAAAGGAAACAGCTTTACAGAAAAATACTTCGAATTCCAATCTCAGAGGTTTTGTATTGATTTTTATACAAATTTGTTGTTGCTTCGGTTTTTTGTTTTTGTTTTTGTAACTTGTTCATTTGTTTTTAATCAGGTTTTAGGCCTCAAAAAGTATTCTATTCCTGGCAGATATTTCATGCTTGAGATGGGAAGAAAGATGGTACAGCCTGATTATGGAGTACTATTCAAGATCCTTATCCTTGGACTTCCAGAATCTAGTAGAACAAGTCACATTCTTACTTAATATATTTTTTTTTTTTTTAGCTGAGCGATACTGCCACCTGTTGGCAGCTCAGCGGCAGCTCAGCTTGGGCTGGGCATCGATTTCCTTAATTCTTAATATGGGTATACTTTAAGATAATAAATTAGTTTTTTAACTAAGAAAACAAAATATGTATGGGTTACAGGAATCAGCATTACATTCTTTAACCGTGGTTACCTGTAAGAAATGTCTCTTAAATATTCCTACATAATATCATAAAAATATTCCTGTATTTATATCATGAAAAATGCTTTTATAAAACAGACTTTTGTACATGTTAATTAATATATGTTAGTGATTCCTGTATATAAAAAGTCATTATTAAGGTATTGTAAGATAAATAACAAAATGGGAAAATAATTGCAAAATATAAAGACAAACATTTAATATGCTAAATAGTTTTTTTAAATCAATAAAAGAAAACTGAAACAAACAATTTTTAAAATGGGCAAAGGACAGAAACAGCAGAAGCAGAGGAGTAATGAGAAGTATGTAAGAAAACAAAATTCAGATGAAAATAAACAGACCTCATAAAAGTTTTAAAGCAACTTCTATTAGGCTGGTATAAGAGCATTTTTAAGCAATAACATTTGAGTTATAAAAAATAAGTTTCTTTTACATGTCAATAAGTAATAAGAGGGACAATATCACATTTGGTTGGTAAGGGTTTAAAATATTTCTCAGAAATTTCCAGTAAGAGGGAACAATGAGTACTCAGAAAATATGCCGATAGCATTTTGCACACTAATGCAGTTTGAAGATATCCAAAAAATTAATCATGATTTGATAAAAATACTGAGGATATTAATTATAGTATTAATACTAAAAGTTTTTAAAAATCATAACTTTAAATCGTAAAACTTGCCATAAAATTGTCTCACCAAGGGCAGCACTCCTTATGCTCACTAAGCCCACGCAAGCACACATATTGCTACACATATAGCCATAAAGTATTCAAATATTATTGAGTTAAAATTAAGGGCCTCATTTTTGTATACTTTTAAAATATTAATTTTATTTTCCAGATACACAATGTACTTTTCTAAGATTATCAATTTCAATGTTTTGGATTACAAGAAAAGATTTTGGTTGTTATTGTTTAATTTAAGATTGGAGGAAATAAATGTTAATTTTGTGGAATTTATGAGTACCCAAGATGCATTTTTCATCAAATATTAGTAAATCTAATGCTATTTCTGTGCTTTAGGGAAAGTAGTTTCACATTGTTTTCATAATAAAATTCTTTTGTAGCATAATGATCAGTTTTAGAACAAATAATAACAGCATTTACATTTACATGTGGGATTCATGATTCATTAACCACTCACACATTTATTCATTCACTGAATCTGTATTGAATGCCTAATTTTTGACAGGAACACTTGTCGGTGATACAGACCATCGAAGTTCCTGCTCTAGTTTAGCTTACATTCTAATATGCATGCATGGACATATTTATTACAGGGGTGTGTGGGATACTCTGAGCAGCTAATGAGAAAATGCATGTAAAGTTAAGCACTAGGCCTGGTACAATAGGGAAATGTGATTGTTGTCATCATTATCTTCCTCTGTCAATAACTAAAACCTAACCATACTGTTGATTATTGTCTGTCAAATATTATAAAATTTTATCTTGAAAGACATATACTTCTTATATCATCCAGCTTCACCATCTACTAGCCTATTGACATAGCTAGTATTTCATAAATGTGTCCCAAATTGAACTCTAAGTTCCTTTTCAGCTCTAAAGTGCTGTGAGTGTCTGAATGGTATTGGACTAGTGACTTGTAATCTATACTCTGAAAACAAGTCATTTGGGGAATCATAGATGTCCAATTTATCCTCAGAGGTACTTGACTGGATTGTGTCAAGTGTTTCTTTATTGACAGTGGGGTGGATATTGTTTACTGGTTTTCAGAGTTTAGATTGTGCCTCATTGTAAAGCTCAAAAGACATACAGGAGCTTCCATAAACAAGAATACTGTTTGGGAATATGAAGCTATAAAATAGATATACATACCACAAGAAGAGATCTCAACCTAGCATAAAAAGGGAGCAAATCCCTGGCTATTATTAGGATTTTGCATGGCAGCTGATGTATTGATAGGCAGTTATTCTGTAAACCAGATGTGGAGGTAACACCAGATGCCATCAGATACTTATCACTTTTGGTCTTCTTTCACCTATTTGGGATCTATGCCTTATACCACAGTCCTTTGAAGGGCTTCCTGTCTTTGCCAGCTCTGTTTTCCTGTACTTCCCATGTTCATTTGATAAGCTCAGCCTGTCCATCATGAACATACTTTTTGTTTGTTTAGAATGTCCCTCTTTCAGAGCTGATCGGTGTAAATCTCATCCTGTTGTAAGACTCTGAGACTTTCTTTAGAGATTGATTTCAAAGCGTCATCTTGTTTCGAACCTTGGGTAATGCTTAATTCTAATTATCTTTTACATAGTGTTTTAATGGGCAATCTACATCTCTATCTTCCGATAAGAATTCAGATCTAAGGTGATTTTAAAAATTGTGTTTTCCGTAGAATTGTCCCATTTTTTATATTAAATTCTAGTTTGAATGTCTAATTTCTTATAGATAGGCTCACATCTTACTCTTGCTATAAACACTGCAGACCAGTATACTATCTTGATGTATTCTATAAACAACCACACATTGGTGAATCACATTATTTAAGAGAGCAATACACTCATTTTATTCATGTTGATTTTTAAGCTAATAATGGCTCACACCTAACAGATACAGCTCCTAAGATCAGGGATGGATTGGGTTGAGAGGCAGTGGGGCTCCACAATATGGAGGCTAGTCATTATTTACCTGATAATAATGTAGTCTCAAACATGTCATGTTGTTGTCTGGATTTCTGTTCTGTTGTTTATTTATGACCAAGGTGACCACATCTAGTTTGCTCAAGACATTTTCAGTTTACCACAGTCACCTGGAGTAATTATTACCACTTCTTTCATTCTCCAAAGTGCCTTTGTCTGGATGATAAATTCTATGGTAATCCATTATAGACCACTCAAGTGGAGGCAGATTTCTTTGCTTTCTTGTTTCAACCACATACCTCATGTTCTGAATCATCTAGAAATATTTCCTCTATGAAAAAAGGGCCTTCATTCACTCTCAACCGTACTTTTGATTATAGTCTGTTATGTGCAACTATAAATCTAAGAGTGAATATGGATTGAAATTGAAGTGGTAACATAAAATACCTGGTAGTCATACATTTCTTATTTTCTAATTTCAGGGAAAGCTATTATTATATAGTTCAATTACCGTTGTCTTGGAGAAGACAATTGACCATAGAATGTAAAAGGAAGCATGAGTGTGGATGTATGCTCAGTCTGTAAAGCAAATCATATACCTGCTATTATTATTTTCTCCTATATTGTAATGTTGTCCTCTTTATTTCCATCATATCTTCTTCTATTTCCTGTAGAAATGCAGTTGACTTATATTCAGGTTAAGAGGAGAAGAGGAAGACATGGAGAAGATGAAGTTGTTACTAAGTTCACTCAACAAACATGAAACCAGGACATGATTCTTAGTCATATTCCAGTTCATTAATATTCACTTGTTCATGTGGAAAGAACATACAGCTCTTCAAGGATAATAGAAAATATAGGAAGGCAATCTGGTGAAGAGAGGAGGAACTAGCATAACTATAGATGAGTCACAAGACTTAATTTCACCCCTACTATCTGTGTGACATTGAGCAAATTTCTTAACATAATGTCCTGATATTTTTCAACATTTTTTGAAAATAGGTAAATGCTAATCAAAAGTTTAAAATGTGCCTTTTGGAGAAAGACAAAGAGAAAATATTTTATGATAAATATTTTTCTTCTCTTAACGATGATAGAGAGAATTTTCTGTTAGTCATATAATCAGTGTTGGAATCAGAGACATTGCTGTATATGCATAACTCAGAGAGGTATATTCATTGGTACAAGAGTGTCTTATGAATAGCCGTAACCTCAATATGGTGACAATCATTTAGAATTTTTTTGTTATTTAGAGTTTTATCTAGTAATACATGGAAAAATACAGGACAATGATCAGCTATTGACTAATATTTTAATAAATGACAATTTTTGCTGCCCCTGACTATAAATAAAGTCATGCATTAATATTATAAGTAAATTCCTGAGAAGTAAGTTAATTTAAAATTTGTGTTTTCTTTTAAAAATTGAAAGAAGTATGAATATAATTTTCCTCCTTTTCCTCCTTCAGGCAAATATATGTAGATAACAACATCATACTCCCATTATTTCCCCTAAAACTGAATAAAAATTTTACCATATAATTTCCTCTATTCTCATATCAGGGAAATGTGTGTTTGGGGTGTTTACTTTTTCTGTCACCAAATATTTATTGAACATTTAATATGCACCATGCACTATGCAAGCCACTAAAATTAATATATGTATTTAATTATCAGTTTCACGCATATGCTTTCCTAGGAAACAAAAGGAGAAACACTACCAACACAAGTAAATGATATCCTCCAATAAAAACTAGATAACTCCTAATTTCTACGACTAAATTTGGCTTTTTTTTTTTTTTTTTTTTTGAGGGCACTGGCACTGTCCCTCACATATGGGATCCGAACCGGGGCCTCTGGCATCTCAAGCCAGCTCTTAACCACCGCGCCACTTGGCCGGCCCTTCTTTTTATTTTTTAATTCAAATTTATTGCGGTGGCAATGATTAGTAAAGTTGTTTCAAGTGTACAATTCTGTAATACATCATCTATACAATCATTGGCTTTTTTGTTGCATGAAAGGGCTATTGGTAAGTTAAAGAAGGGAGGTGAATAATGATGGTGATGGCCATTTTAAAGATGTATCTGGAATCTCTAAATTTAGTATAGTCCAGAACAAAAGGATTTCTCTCACTGCTGTAGTGACATTATGCAAAGTTCCATAAGGACCTCCACATCAATGAGCAAATGATCTGTCCATATTGCTATTTTTCTTTTGCTTACTTATTACACATGACATGATGGACCGCTATACTTACTGAGTAAATATGTATGTGCAGGAGTGAATTAATGCTTATATTTTCTCAGTCCATTTTAAATTAATGTGGTGTGGCGTGGTCAGGAGAGGTTTCACTGTCTCTCTGATGGTCTTCTCCCTATTCAATGAGTTCTGTTAAATGATCCCTGTAAAGAACATTCTTCATTCCTGGCTCACAAACATTCAGTTCTGCACAGCATTCTTTTTAGTGTATGGGATTCAGCAGATGGTACCAAATGGCTGATATTTTGAATTGCTTCCTGAGGGTAGATCTCCAGCTGAGCCTCCTTATTAGCCTTGTTCTCATCGACTCTCACTAATGTTGACTCATTTTAACATTATCGTGTGGGCAGCACTCATGTTTCCCTCGAAGATGTAATTGTACATATTAGCAAATGTGAAGCTTAAGTATGAGTTTCATAATGTCTTCTCTTCTGCTTGTGTTGTCTTTAAGCAGTGCCTTATTTGTAAATGATAATTTTCCATTGTTAAGTCCCAAATGGCCACTAGTTATCTTTTTGCAATTCAGTTCTCCAAAGGAAAAAATTGTACATAGTGATATTGTCTTTGCTGTCAATAGGTCTTTGATAGACAGTCTCATCTTTATTGTCAGTCTGAAACATTATGTTCTGGAGCAGAGGAAGAGAAATTCTTCACACAAAAGCTTATGAGTCTCTGAAGTCTTTATTGAGACTCAGCATAGCCTCAACACTTTCACCAGAAGAAGGAGATTTATATTAGAAACTATTGAAAAATTCTACTTCAAATGCACTCAAGAGACTTCCCAGTTTTTTTCATTGCAATGCCAATGTGCCTTCATGTCACTGAAATAACTTGGGCTAAGCAAGGTAGACATTTTTCTAAATTTGTGGGAGGCTTCCTTGAAAAAGATGATGAGAAAATAAATAGGCTGTATTCTGTTGTTGTTATTCATGGTAGAGTTAGAGCTTTCTAGTAGTAAGTTACTATGAAGTACGTGTAAATATCCATGCAGTAATAAAAGATAAGTACCTACCATATATCTGTAATCTATAATCCCACTTACAATTCAAGCGCAAGGTCAGTGGGGCCAATACATAAATATGCACATTTTATATATAAAATATGTATAAACATTTTAGTAAACAACCTTTTGGTGCCATATTAAATAAAGCCTTACTCTATGTTTCAAATAATGGTAAAGCCAGAAATTACTTCAATAAGAAATGCTGATTTGAAACTTACAAAGAATGTTAACTGTATATTAAAATCAGGATGAATAATCAATAGTAGTTAAATATTTCAAACAGATCACCCACTGCCATACCTGAGTATCTTCCTCTTTTTTCTATTGGTTATTCTGCTCTGAAAAGAATATAGCTATAGCAAGCTTCACTTATGTATATGCCCATATTTCTCACTAAATTACTTGTCTGCATGAGAATGAATGCTCTAAAATAAGTACAGACACAGTATCAAACACATATGACCAAACACATACATACATACATCTAGTCTATAGCACAGGCTCCAGGCACCATCCTTTTATAAAAATAAATTCAGTTGTATTTGTTCATTACTATAGATATAGCCCTCTGCCAGAGATAGGATACAGTATAAGGACTTAAGGGGATGCCGGCTATAGATCTGTGTGATGAAGTTTTGATGATCTGAAACTTTTGTGTTTGGTAAATGAAAAGGGAGTGTTTGTTATATTGTGACGTAGTGGTAGTTGAACCATTCTACCTCATCTTTGCCTCAAAAGTTCCTTTTGCTTAAAGGTGATAAAATAATTACTATATCTAGCTGACCATGTCTGGTGAACTCTTCATTTTGGCTCTTGGAAGAGAAAAACTAAAGTAAAAGGCTGGGACTTGTTCCAACCATGTAGAGAAAGATTATTCTTGGTGTCCTTCTCCCTCTGTTCCTAGGTTGACCTCCCAATCTTTCCCTTCCTCTTCTCATGCCAGTGTGCTGGATCAAGGGAAAAGTTCAATGGAAGAAACCAGAAATGATGCCACATAGAGAAACAGCACATTATTGGTCATTTAAGTGTTTAGGAAGTAAGGCTGAGGCCATGGAAAAATCAGGAAATTACCAGAAACCCATTCCAAGTAATAATAATACCAAATGCTTCCAAACAGCTTATTACAATATTTGCCACAAATCCCAACTGCTTTACATATATTAATTTATTTAATACTCATGACTGTCCTATGATAAAGCTATTATTTTCATCCCCATTTTATAAGTAAGGGAAATAGCAGAATGGTTAAACAACTCACACACAGAATAAATGAGAGAAGTAGTATTTGAAGCCAGACAGGCTGGCATTAGAGCGTTTGGACTTATCCTCTATACAGTGTTGCCTCCCATAAGGGGCCTGATCAATGTCAGCATAAACATTTATATAGAGGAGAACACGATCAGAAAAATAATTAGCAATAAGGAACCCCAAAAAGAAAAGGAAAAAAACCATAAGACTGAGGGCATAAATACAAGGAAAATATAATTATGTAAGCACAGTGACTGCTGTAAAATAAATGCTAATTATCTGTTGAATCAATAATGAATGAAAAAGTAACCAGACCGGATCCTGGAATAGTCACAGCTCTCTCTCTCATTCCTGACTGTGGGATTGTTACCCCATGGGAATCTGTGCTGAGTAGCAGAGCCTCACAGAATCATACACCTGATGTCTGCAGGCCAGGCTGTGGAGTGGGCAAGAGGTGCTTCCAGGAGTCCTTGCCATTTACATCCATTAGCATTCTTCCTATATGCTAGGACCCCCAAGCTGCTACGTAGTTCTTTGGAATTTCTAGATGCCAAATACTATTCTATTCTATTACTCCTTGCTCTTCAAAACCCAATCAAGAAGTATCTGTTGCACCATTGCCATGGTGCCATGTGCCAGGCCCTGCTGTGGGTGATCACAATGGCTTTTTTTTTTTTTTTCAGTTTTAGGCATACAAAGCCATGTAATACTTAGACACTTATGCCCCTCATAAAGTGATAGCCCTCCCCCGCCCCCAATCTACTATCCTTCTAGTATTGTATAGCTGTTACAATACCATTGACTATCTTCCCTATGCTGTACTCCACATCATGGAGATTATATATATTTAATTATAGTTGATATTCAGTATTATTCTACTTTGGCTTCAGTTGTACAGCATATGGTTCAGGCATCTACATAGTTTAGGAAGTGGCTTTTGAATAAGACAGGCAGAATCCTGTTCTTGTGCTATTTTTCTATTCAAGAGATATAGATGGATGAAAGAAAGAAAGAAAAAGAAAGAGAGAGAGAGAGAGAGAGAGAAAGAGAAAGAAAGAAAGAAAGAAAGAAAGAAAGAAAGAAAGAAAGAAAGAAAGAAAGAAAAAGAAAGAAAGAAAGAAAGAAAGAAAGAAAGAAAGAAAGAAAGAAAGAAAGAAAGAAAGAAAGAAAGAGAAAGAAAAGGGAAGAGAAAAGAGAAGAGAGGAGAGAGGGCGGGAAGGAAGGAAGGAAGGAAGGAAGGAAGGAAGGAAGGAAGGAAGGAAGGGATTAAACTCTTCAAATATTGGTTAAGTTCTGTGAGATAAATTCAGGTGATAGAGAGTGATGGAGACAGGAGACTGACTTACTCAGCGTTGTTTAAGAAGAGCTTTAATTGGGGGCGAGTGGTGCATTGGTTAAGAGCTGGTTTTGGGACACCAGCGCCCCCGGTTCAGATCCCACATATGAGGGCCAGTGACACTGCCCTCTAGAGCTAACAACAGCTCCACCTGGAGCTGGGCTGTGCGAGCCTCGGTGACTGAGTAGGCTGCAGCCCCTGCTGCAGTGGGCTGCCATAGGCTACGGTGAGTGGCTGGCAGCCAGCGTGAGTGGCTGGCAGCCAGCGTGAGCGGCCAATAGCCACGGTGAGCGGCCTCTGTGAGCAACCATCCAGAGGCCGGCGACTGATCTGCCTCACCCGAGAAGAGCACAGCGATGATACCAACATGGGCCAGTGAAGCAACGTCCTCCACAACTAGACTGAAGAACAAAAAGACAGCAACTTGTCTGTTCCCCTTCCCTATTCCCCAACGCTGTTCCCCTCCCCCAATTCTCCAATAAAATATTTAAAAAAAAAAAAAAAGAGGAGCTTTATGAAGAGGTGGTATTGAATTTCAGTCTTGATTTTCAGATATAGCCATCTCAAGTTCTTGAAGGAAAGATTTCCAGAAGGAAGAAACAGCACAAGCAAAGGCCATGATACTGAATAATATTTTCAGGCTTTCTAGCATATTTTGGAGACCCTTGCTCTGATTGGGAATTTCAGAGTCATAAGTTCAGCCTTCTTAAAAGGTAACCCAGAAAACTGGCTTTCTCAGCTGCCTTTGCATCCAAACACAAGCAAGTGACTGAGGCTTCACCAGCCCAATCACCAGTACATGCACAGGAGGCTTCAATTCAAAAGTGCTCAAGGTGAGGAAACAGGCTCTGCCTAGGGTCTTCATTGTACTGCCAGGTCTGTGCCTGAACTGTCTAGTTAGGGAGACAGTGTTAGTTGCCAGGCAGAGTTTATGCTGTAAAAGTGTTACCAGCACAGGCCACAGTAGTCTCTAGACTCTAGTCCAATTTCTGACAATAGCAGCATCAGTTGTGGTTTCCTCATTATGTGAGGTCTCTGGCATGGCTTTTAGTATTACTTTTCAAAGCTTAGATTTAATCCTACATCTACAGCTATTGTCACAATCTGTATGCTCAATATCGCTTTCTGTTTAATTAACGAGAGTCAAATTCCACCACTTGTTATTAAAAACCCTCAATGATACAGATTGGGCTTGCTTCAGGAACAAAATAAATGCTAACGTGGCTTTTGGTTTCCCTCTAGCCAGGGCATCCTACCTAGGTCTGTCTTTTCCTATAATTATTCATGGTCTCACTTTAATTTTCCACCTTTCCTTTCCCCTAATTATTTCAAAACATATTTTCTAATTATAGCTCATATAATGGTAAAGAAACAAAACGTAAAAAGATCTACAAAGCATCTTTCATGTTTTTACATTTCCTCACAATATCCCTATTACTAATCTAAATAATAATAATAACAACAACAACAGCAACAACAACTCTGCATTTCTTCTGTACTGGTCTCTCTCAGCCTCATCTTGCCTTAAGTTGTACCTTTTACCCATATTTCCAACTTGGGTGGACAAAGAATGATTCATAAATGTTCGCTTCTCTTCTACACCCCATGTGACCCCAGTGCTTTTATCTGGAGTGGAGGATACAGGGCAGCACTCAGCTGGTGGCCCCTTTTGTGCCTGCTAACAACTTCCTTTCCTAAGGTCTAGCCTTCTTTATATAATGTTGAGCCACACTAGCAAACATAGGCAAAACAGAGCCAGAGAATATTCTTAATTCTGAATATGTGGAGAGATGTTCAGGTGAGACCTACTAGCCAGTATGGCGGTTGTCATGTTTCACCCCTTAGGGAGAAATAAAGGCTTCACACATCTGAGTCCCTGAACTGACGGCAACCTATAACAGCTTAATTCCCACCAACATCACCTAAACCTAGACATGGTTGGTTAGTTGTTTCCCAGAAATTTTATTATATCTGTTTATTTGAAATATTGGCTATTGATGTGTAATTAGCACAGAGCACAAGGACAACTCTTTGTAGACATACACACACAACACTAATTTTGTCGAAGTTACCCTTGGAATGCAACTCCAAATGCAGTTTTTGTGGCTTGTCTAGCAAAGCCATAGACTCAAATGTTTAGAAATAGTTTGATGTGCACCAGTGTTTTAAACTGTGTCAGGGACAGAATTTAGACACAGAGTCATTAGCTTTTATAAAATACTTATACCAGTGATTTTTAAACTTTTTCGCAGTGACCTATACTAAAGCTCATTTGATTTCGTAACTCAGCATAAGGCAAAACTTAAAACACCAATACATATACATAACAGACACGTTTATAAAAATAAAAGATGTCACAAATATGTTGTCATTCTTAGAGAGTAGAATTAACGATATATTCTATTGTTTTCATTTTTTAAAAATGGTTATTAATTCTAAACCTACTGTGGAGCCTTGCCCTACAATCTGAAAAGTACAACTTGAAAGTCTACTTCTGGTATCGTATGTGTCAGCTCTATTTTCAAACAGGCTAAGGAACCACACCTGCACATGATATCTATGGGAAGGAAAATATTTTACAAGTTCTAAGCAATTATTTGACAAGCAACTTGCACAACTTAGTTTATTCATAAATTGTGGTCTGGCTATAATTTCTTTAAAATTCCCATTTTTTTAAATGATGTATAACCATAATTCTCCAGCTCTCCACATTACTCATACTTGGAGAGTAACTCAAAACAGAAGCTTTAACTCTCTAATTAGCATCACACTAAGATTAAACAATTGTGTGTATCTCTGCTCACAACATTTCTTTTCTGGGGCATAGAAAACAGAGAGAAAGTTAAATCTAACATCTGTGGATACACTGCAGGAAATAAAATAAAATGCTGTAGGAAGACATTTTTAGAAATTCACTTACTTCCAAAGTGTGATAATTTATTTTTGAATCATTTGAATCACATTCAGTGACATGTTTGCACTATTTTACACCTTAGTAGCAAAGGAATTAACAAAGCATTTAATCTTATCTAAATAATATTTTTTCAATAAGCCTTGTGAAATGCTCATTAAAAACCTCACATGTTTAGGAACAACAGTGCATTAATAGGAATGCGATTAAATAATCATTGCTTTTGTCATTTAAAGTAAGTTAACCAGATGGCCTGAAATCTTCCAAAAGAGATTTTAAACAAACAATACAGACTTAATTAATATGCACCAGTTAACTCAATATATAGCGACTAGCTCATTGAACTTATTTTAGATGAATTATATATTCCTTTTTCCATTTATCTTCATTTTGCTGGATGGCCATGTGATAAATGATGATTTTTGAAAATTAAAACATTTTACAGTACAGATGTTCTGTAGTTCTCATATTTTTTTCTTCAAAAATAAATTGAGGGCTGGCCGAGTGGCGCGGTGGTTAAGCGTTGGCTTGGTCCCACATATGAGGGACAGTGACACTGCCCTCAAAATGAATGAATAAATAAATAAATAAATAAATAAATAAATAAATAAATAAATTGGGCCTGGACATTATTATCCCAGAAAATACAGAATTCGATGACTACAGAATAATGGGAGCAACAACTAAAATACTTTTTACTTCCTATTTAAACTTAAATATTAGATTAAATATACATATTAATACAAAAAGCAAATAGCAATCCTTTCTCCATGTATTAGTACTATAACATGACTCACACTGTAATACAAATACTCCCAGTTAGTTTTATTTTTTTTTATTTATTTGTTTTCTTTTTGGAGGGCAGTGTCACTGGCCCTCATATGTGGGACCTGAACCGGGGCCACTGGCATCCCAAGCCAGCTCTTATTTACCGCGCCACTCAGCCAGCCCACTCCCAGTTAGCT
Organism: Aselliscus stoliczkanus; assembly: GCA_033961575.1. NCBI lineage: Eukaryota > Metazoa > Chordata > Mammalia > Chiroptera > Hipposideridae > Aselliscus > Aselliscus stoliczkanus. The sequence continues at coordinate 51,847,922 of CM066730.1, read as the reverse complement.
TTAAATAATTATCAAGCTTCCTTACTTTATGCCTCTTTGCTACTTATAGCAAAATTGAGTCATGTACCTTTGACCAAAGAATTATTACCTTTTATCTGATGAGATCATACTTTTTGTTCTTTGATTAAAATGATCATGGAGTAAAGACAGAATAGGAAAATACAGGCCTACCCATACATATCACTCAGAGCGTGTGAAAAATTAACATGAAGTAGATCTTTCAGCCAGAGCATTTGACATCTGTGAAATTAGGCTGCCTGTTTCCACAACTCTTAAGATTATAGGGTTTGTTTGTTTTTATTTTAATGAACTCCATCTCTACAGTTTATGTATATTATTGAAGTTAAATCGTAATCAGCTTAAAATATGTTGCTATATATTATTTTTTATAAGCTTCATGATAACTGCAAAGGAAAAATCTATAGTAATTACACAAAAGATTATGAGAAAAGAGTCAAAACATACTAGTACAAAAAGTCATCTAATCACAAAAGAAGACAGCAAGATAAGTATGAGACAAAGTATTTTCAAAACAGTCAAAAAACAATGAACAAAATGGCAATAATAAGTTCTAACTGAGCAATAATTACTTTAAATGTAAATGAATTCAATTCTCTAATCAAAAGGCATAGAATGAGTGAAAGAATAAAAATAAGATACAACTATATGCTGACTATAAGAGACTCACTTCAGCTTTACAGACTCAATCTGAGTGAAGGGATGAAAATGGATATTTCAAGCAAATGGTAACCAAAATAAATAAACAGAAATACAAAAATGTCAGGGAGTTGTAATGCCCCACTGTCAACAATGGATAGATTGTCTAGTTAGAGAATCATCAAGGAAACAGTGGATTTGAACAACAATGTATTGGGTTGTCAGAGAAGTCATGATACATTTTACAACAAAAAACATGAGAAAAACACATCATGACTTTTCAGACAACCCAGTAGACCAAATGGACCTAACAGACATATACATGCAATGGAATATTATTCATCCATAAAAAAGTAGGAAATCATGCCATTTGTGACAATGTATATGAAACGAAGTCATTATGCTAAGTGAAATAAGTCAGGCAAAGAAAGGCAAATACTCTAAGATCTCACTTATATGTGGAATCCAAAAACTCTAAACTCATATAAACAGAGAACAGATTGATGGTTACTAACTTCCCTAAAATACAGAAATATAATGAGACACATGTATTAGGAACTGTTCCATTATAGATAGCAAAAATGGCTTAGAAAATATTGTCATAGATACAACCAAGGTTGTCAATGTTCTCCTGCTTATTATCCCATGATATGGACTTAATTTTGCTACCATTAGCATCTTAATCAATCTTTATTTTACTAAGCATATTAATGCCCAAGAGCTAAAGTTCAGTGTTCCTTATACATGTTCTACTCAGAAGCATCTCCATAAAGTTTAAGTATCCTACAGTCCTAAAAGTATTTTGCTAGTGTAATTGAGGTCACTCTCTATATCATTAAACAGCCTTAGAAATAAAAGGAAGTCAGGTAAGCAAGAATTCTCTCGGCACTATATCTGGTGTTCTGGTGAAACCATAAATGCCTCTCTTGTAACTGAGAAAATAACTTACAGAAGGAGATTTCTATAAGGCAGTAAATAATCAAAATAGCATTATAATGGCATGTAAAGATACTATCTGGAATCTAGAGATACTGAACACATTAAAACATCTACCTGACATGCTCAGTTTATGGGATCCACATTAACTGCACAAAAACATGGTTGTAAGATATAGGTGAAATCTTTTTCAGTGTGACCTGTCCACTTAGAAGATTTCACTGAATTCTAGAATTATGGTGCCAATAATGCTTCCATGTATTCATTCTACTGGTTACAGACTTAACAAAATTATACTCAGCATGGTTCTATTATAATTTACTGCTGAATTCTAAGATACAGGGACAACTAGAGAACAAATGAGACATTAGAAAAACCTATTGCAATAAATATATACTAACAAAATATGTGTTGATAGACAAATAGTGAAAACATCTTGTTTATCTCAATTTTGGCACTTTAATAAATCTTATTAAATTCTCTATAAAAATCTCATTCTCAGAAAAAATAAAGTTTTCCATTATTTCTTAAACATTCAATATTAAACTTTGAAAATCTAAAAAAATATTTTATAAAGAGGATAACTTACTATATAAAGACTCATCAAAGTTAATTTTAATTAACTTGTTACATAGGCATTTAAATATTTTAATTAATACAACTCCATTGCCTATGTGTTCTAAATAAGAGATGTTTCCAACTGATTTAAGCCTGTATCCTTTTTTCAAAAGTTTCATCTCCAGAAAAATATGATTTCTGACTAATTCACATTAGAGCATCAGCTATGATTGATATTTTTAATACATACTTTGTGAGATGGTACTCTCAGTTCCATGAATTCTGGGGAAAACAATCTTTGCTATAATAATTTAGAAATTATTTTAATACTCCTTAAACATGTGAGGGGCAAGCAAATTTATTGAAATATATTTTAAAATTGAACATATTCTAAGATAACTTAATATACCTTTCATATTCTGGATTCTATGGTGATGAAATGATGTTATTTTGAGACAATTAAAAGATAAGAGAATGACAATTTTTCTAAGGTTACTTTCTGATGTCAAAAAACATGAAGTATCTTCCCAAAATAAACAAACAAAAATTACCAGTGTACTACATTAGAAACTGAACCAATATGCCTTAAATTAAATCCATTCTGATAATTTTTAAGTTATAAGACTCAATTTCATCCTTATTTTCAAATACGAATTCCTTTTAATATATTATTCCATTTAAGTATTATAAAATGTATGTGAGGATAATCCTTAGGGTTCTGCCAGTATTTTAATACTATGAGAGTCTTTGTTTATCATCCTTTGAGAGAGAAAACCAACAAGGTTTGGTCTTCTAGCCCACAAGTTAAGCTTCATGAGTAATAATTATGAATTGGACCATGCACCCTCAAAAAGAATTATGGCTGAATGGCCATTAGCATATTACGCATTTGTGGTATATATTCCACAAACAGTTAACATGTGTGTTAGAATAAAATTTTTATGCTACCACTTGATTTGAGTAGAATTTTGTCAAGTGCGCACTTGCACCTATTTAAAGTGTAAAGCTTCTGTTCAGGTCCTAAGTCTTTAAATCATTCCAATTTAAAAACATTATGACAGGTAGTATCCTATCCATGTCCTCAAGGAAGGGAAATATCTCTCTCTCATCTATCTGTCTATCAGCTATCTATCTATGTATCTATCTATCTATAATATCTACACCCTATCTAGCTATCCATCCATCCATCTCAGAGCAAACCCTAACACCTCCATATATTACCTCCATATATTGTAGTACATACTTCCCCAAGAAAGCTAGATTGAGCCTTACCATGAGGTTTATGACAACTTTCAACTCTGCCTTTACGTTACCAAACTTCTTAATGTGTCTCATAGTGCCCTTCTCTGTGAGAACATCTTGTTCTATAACGTCCTGGAAAATGCTGGTCTTGCGGGACCTCACTGATGAGCTGAGTTCACTAACGTTTACTAAGAAGCCTACACAAAATAGAATAAGGAAAATTGCCTTTTGTAAAACTGACTAATTTGACTGCCTAGGGTCTTAATTCAGTCCTGATTTTTGTTACCATGGCAACTAAATGAAAGAGCTGCATCAATTGAACAATATTCTATTTTTGAAAAGGTCTAAATAGAGTCTTAAAGAAATGAAAAAGAAAAAAAAAACAATTTAATTTTCAAGAATGGCATTCACAGCCACTTATTTTAAATGTCCTATAGTAAGAGGGGAGATATTTCACAATACACAAATTAAAGTATTTTCATTTGTAAGCAAAAATCTGTATTTTCCGAGCAGACTGAATTGGTTATTTTTCCTAGCAGTTTAATTGTTTACATAATTTGATTTATTGCATGTCATGGAAAATTAGTTTTTTAGTTTAATTCGTTTAATTACCAATTCAAGAAACAGAAGCAAATATAATACGTAATGATCATAGTTTCCTACTTGAGGAATTACTAATCAATCCTATCTATGAGAGAAAACTGCCCTTCAAAAGGCCCACATCACTAAAAGCTATTTCAATCAGCTGGGGATGTCAGTATTTTATTAGCTCCAACCAGTAAACAGGAAGGAATTAATGGGAAATATCAAACACTGTTGTCAGAGCTGTTTAGAAACAGGACAACCAAACGTCCAAGATGATTCTCTTGTTCAGTGCTGTGTTCTAAAACAGGTCAGGAGCCAATGGCTTTGGTTGCAAAGGAAGAGGACATACTGTTTCCCAGAGCACACATCTTACCATTTAAAGGTTTAGAAGCAAATGCTAGGGTCAGTTGAGAACACTAACCCTACACTCTGGAACTTAGTAACCTCCCATGCTGTGGAAAACCACGAGCGCCACATAGAGGGAAAGGATAAGATAGTAATCCTAGGAGAGTGTCATGAAATGGAAAAGAAGAGGAGTAAGAAGTCAGAGGAGGAAACGTCCTTCCTCTTTAGCCAGGGGACCGTCTTTAGGCCAACACACTAAACAGTTCCTGCTTTTAAGATGTTTCTATTCCTTGATATAATTGTCCATATTACAATATGTGATATAGTTTTCCCCAGTCTGTCTCATATTTTGCCAATACCTGGCACAATATAGGCTCAAGAAGTAACTGTTTAATCAATCAACCAAAATATATAAAGAACTCATACAACTCAACAACAAAAATACAAACAATCCAGTTTAAAAATGGGCAGAGGACCTGAATAGACACTTCTCCCAAGAACACAAACAGCCTATATATAAATATATAAAAGATTCTCAACTTCACTAGCTATTGAGGAAATGCAAATCAAAACCACAATGAGATACCACCTCACACCTGTTAGAATTGCTGTTATCAATAAGACAAGCAGTAAGTATTGGAGAGATTATGGAGAAAAAGGAACCCTCATTACACTACTGGTGGGAAGGTATATTGATACAGCCACTATGGAAAACAGTACGGAAGTTCCTCAGAACCTTAAGACTAGAGTTACCATACAACCCGGCAATCCCTCTTCCGGGTAACTACCCCCAAAATCTAAAAATATTTATCCGTAAAGATATATGTACCTCCAAGTTCATTGCAGCATTACTCATGGTAGCCAAGACATGGAAACAAACAAAGTGTCCTTCCATAGATGATTGGATACAGATGTACATACACACACAATGGAATACTACTTTGCCATAGGAAAAGATAAAATACTGCCATTTGCAACAACATGGATGCATCTTGAGATTATCATGCTAAGAGAAACCTCAAGTCAGAAAAACTTGAGAACCATATGATTTCACTTATATGTGGGATACAATATTGAAAGCAACAAATAAACAAGCAAAAACTCATAGACATAGGCAACAGTTTAGTGGTTACCAGAGGGTAAGGGGGAAGGGAAGTGGTGGAAGAGTGTGAAGGGGGTCAAATATATGATGATGAAAGGAGATTTGACTTTGTGTGATGAACATACAATGCAATATACAGATGATGTATTATAAAATTGTACAGTTGAAACATATAATCTTACTAACCAATGTCATCCCAATAAACTTAATAATAATAATAATAATAATAATAATAATAAATCAACTATGTGAAAGGAAAGAAAAGAGTTATATGTTGCTGTTTCCTACTCTCCACTTGGAGAAAGAAAGAGAAGGAAAGTGAACAAGAGGAAACATTCCAGAAATCACTCTGAGGATCCTAGATTCAGAACGCTGAAGGCCTAGGAGGTCTCCAGTTAAAAATGTATCGCCTCTGTCCTGCCAAATATCCTTCTAACTACAGGGGTTAAGAGAGGCTTAAGTGGATTAAAGGTGTGGATGTATTCTGATTTTGCATATATATATTCACATAGACATATCTATATATGCATATCTATAGACGCATGCATAAATGCACACATCCACTCGTGCATGGCTTAGATGAATTATGACTGTAATTTGTTTTTAAATTACTCTTTATTTTGGGATAATTTACATAAATTGTAAATATTTAAAATATACGTTTTGATGAAAACAATGACTACAATCAAGAGAACTTAACTTATCTATCATAACCTAAAGTTCACTTGTGCATTTTTTTTTGTTTTTTTTAGCTGAGCCATCCTGCCACCTGTTGGCAGCTAAGTGGCTGTTCAGCTCGGGCTGGGCATCAAACTGCTGTTGCTCAGAGCCAGCTGGCACTCGAGCGAGCTCTTAACCAACTGAGCCACTTGCAGCCAGCCTTGTACCCTTTCTTAACCCCTGCCTCTTGCTCCTCTCTTTCCTCTATCCCCAGATAATTCTTTTATTTCCCATCATATAGATTAATGGGTATTTTCTAAATATTATGCAAATTGACTCCTATGGTATGTAATCTGTCTTATATCAGCCTGATTAGTTTCAGATTCGTTCATGAAATTGTGAGCATAATTAATAGTGCACTTTTTTATATCATTAAGTAATACTCCATTGTATTGGGTTGTTGGAAAAGTCATGACGCACTTTTGCAATGATAAAAAAAATACATCATGACTTTTCTGAAAACCCAATATGTATACACCACAATTTGTTTATCCATTTACTTGTTGATGGACTTTTGGGTTGTTTCCAGTTTTGAACTATTAGACATGAAGCTATTATGAATATTATGAATATTCATGCACTAGTCCTTGTATAGTCACTTCCTTGCATTTTTCTTGGGCAGATACCTAGGAATGGAATGGCTCTGTCATGTGGTAGGTATATGATGAACTATATAAGAAATTGGCAGACTGTTTTTTAATTTTATATTCCAATTAGCAGTGTATTAAAGTGTGAATGGATCTTTATCATCACTGACAATGTGGTTAGTATTTTTAATTCTAAAGATTCTATTGGTGTGTAGTGATATTTCCCTATGGCTTTTGGATTTGCATTTTCCTAATTATTAATGATGCCTGACATTTTCTCATTTGTTTATACAAAACAAAAATGAAAAACATTGCATTTACTTTTGGTACTCCTCCAAATGTTTTGTTGGTCCCAGGTCAGATTCTTGGATGATTTGTTAGCTTTACATACCTTATCCTTGATGATAGTTTCAATTTCAATGTCATAGTTGTGCATGATGTGAGCTTTCTATTATGTATGTGCCATTCAGCCTTTGCTTGAGCAGTTTTGACACTGGGAAAATGAAACTTAAAAAATCAGACCATTTTAGAGACCTAACTGTAGGAATGTTTCTACGTCTTCTCTAAAACTCAAGCTTTCACCTTGATTTCACTCTTTGATTCTACTTCTGTCCTTGAAAACAGCATAATAATAGAATTTTTCATGGCACTTTGAAACCTTTGAAGATGCCATTAATTTTTTCACTTCATGTTTTTCTTTTTAGGTTTAAAAGTTCTGTTTACCTTGAGTTATTTCTCTAGCCATCTGCTCTTGAATTATTGACCATACATTGCCCCACATGTACTGTAATATCTAGAATGGAAATCAAAATCTTAGAAGTAATACAAATTTATAAAATGTGATAGGATTAATGTATTTCCAGATCTTGGCCTTCCATTTGCATTCATTTACATTAAGATTTAGTTACATAAAAGTAAAAGTAAATGTCTTTAAGATTCTATTAACCTTTAACGCAGCTGAATCCAACTTATGGCTTAGAATATTTTTGATCAACTAAACTATATTAATTATTATTTACTATAATCTGTACCTCCATTATCTTTGAAATTATACTTCTATAATTAATTGTTTTTACTTCGAATGCATTATTTTACATTCATTGTTCTAAAATGTATCTTATATTTGGGGATTGTAACTCCATGTAAGTCTATCAAAACTCAAGACACTTTGAATCATTTTATTCCCAGCCAATATTTGAGCCAAACCCTGCCTTTATTTCTGAAAATTTTTCTATATTTTCCAAATATTTATTCACAATATGGACATAACAGTTATAAAGTATACATTGTGAAGTTGGTCCTGCATTTTTTCAGTTAACTATAGGTTTGACAAGAGATCTGTTAATTAATATTTTAAGTGCAGCTATAAAACCAATTACAAAATCTACATGTCACATTTTCTAGTCCACTTTTTTATATTTAGGCTATAACTAAATCATAAAATATTTTTCTAAATACATTCATAAAATGTATATAAAGATATAAAATTTTCCAAAATTATCTTTAAAAAGGAATCACAATTTACTTTAAAAATGCCTTGGTTTTTATATTTATTTATATCTTTTTAAAATGCTCCCATAAACAATCAATATAAAATTTATGCCCACTGGTTTTTCAAGACTAAATGTGGATACTTTTGTTGTTATTACTGATTCCTGCAAACAAGTGTGCTAATATAACCATTTGATAATTTATAACATTTTCTACAGATTTTCATTAAATGCATTTAATATAGCATAGTTGGTAATGTGCTTCATCTCCCCTAGCTGATTGTGCTTTCCTAAAATGAAAGAATATTTTTCTTGATTCATAGTCCTAAGGTGGTGGTACCTGGTAGATAGTAAATATCTGATAAATGTTTAAATATTTGTTTTTAGTAGAATGAATATTATAGAACCTTTTTGTGATCACAAAAACCTTTGTTTGGAACTCACATTTTGTCACTTCTAGAAAATTAAGAAATTATTGCTCAATCTATAAATGTCTGACATTTTCCTTTTTCTATGATATTTTTATGTTTACCAGCTGGATTTCAAAATAATTTTTGCTAATTGTTTAAAATCAAGGCATATAATACAAGTAGAATCAACAAATTGAAAATATTTCATTGGACTTTTAGTAGCAAAGAGGCCATTGGAGATTTAATATAAATTCTCAAGATTATTCTGGTTAAAAAAGAAAAAAACTTGTATTGATCATAATTCTTAGTTAATGACTTGCTACCTCTGTCAATCCAGTAAGGCTTTGCATAATTTTTTTTTAAATTTTATTTTGTACACTATCCTCTTTATCTCCAATAACCAATTTAATTTCTTCACCACTCCTTGTTTTGTATATTAGATGCTAGTCTTTGTTTTCTGAACACCTACCTTTGAAGATAACTCTCTTTCATAATATTTGTTCTATCTGTTTACAGTCAGCAGGTCATTGTTTTTGTTGTAGAACAAAAATCCTCTGAATGTCCAGGAGGTCTTCTTTCCTAGTTTGATCTCTTTATATTAATTTTAACTGTTCTTAATAGGGCACTATCATTTCCTTGCTCTTTTTGCCTTTAACAAAGTGGAAAAAATGTATTGGCCTTAATAGAATTTGTGAGTGATCTTTGTGTATCCTGGGTTTATTATTTCTTACACTACTTCTAAACCTTTATTTTAAGATATTAAAACTGTAGATAGACACTGTGCATGTAGGAGGTACAATTGACCACTGTCACCTTGTATTGGAGGGGCTGGGTTCCGTACTATTCTTTCATCTTAAGCCTAAAAAAGTATGTCTACGTTCTTCCCCCTCCCCGGCAAAAAATGAATTTTATGTGAGTAAAAATAATTTATTTTTATTCTTCTCTCTGTTCCATATGATTAATCATTTATACTATCTGTGATTATATTTTATAAACAATTATATTCTGCATGCTTTTTGTATATGGGCGTTAAAAAAAATCAATATCTCTCTAATCCCTTAATGAATATCCTTGGGTAATAGAAGTATTCAGTGCTAAAGGGATAACATAGTTGTATAATTAGTTGAAAATAGTGTTTATAACTATAATATGCTTTAGGCTCAAGTACAGTGTTTTTTTTTAAGCATTTTAATCAAACTAGAAAATACCAGCTATTATTTTTATAACAGTTTCAAATTAATGAATTATAGATAAATAATAATTACACTTTTCTCAAAGAAAAACAAAATCCTAAAAGATAAAATGTTTGGCACAAAAGATAAATGTTTGCATAAAATATATCCCAGACTGTTTTAAAAGGTTCATCTTAATTGCAGTGCTTCATCCCAACAGATTAGGTAAATATTTGTTTTGTGTTAATTAAGAAGTCATTTAAACATCTGCTTTTGTTTTATGGACTGTCTTTAAAGTGTAAAATGTGTTTTTCTCATGAGAGCACTTTATGTTCCCAAGTGGCAATTTTAAAATAAAGTGTCTCTGTTTCAGATATAAAGTCTAATGCACAAAGGTTTTGCCATCTGTTCTGTGTAGTTGTACTTGTGAGTTAGTTGTTTGATTAGGAACAACACATGCATAGAAAATATGTCTTCACTCTAAAGAAAACTTTGATTGGTGTACTGTCTGCTTTTGGGATTTCTTTTATAAAATGTCATTTTAAATTACATTCAGGATGAGTTGGATCTCTTAAAGCAGAAAGATCATTGTAAAATTTAATTTTATATCATACAGAAAAAAAAACAGAAAAACTCAATTCAGTTTTTTAAATTAAATTGATGGGGGTGACATTGGTTAATAAAATTACATAGGTTTCAAGTGTACAGCTTGATAATACATCATCTATATATTGCATTGTGTGTTCAAAGCATAACAAGTCCCTTGTTTCAATACAGGTTAAATAAATAAATAAATAAATAAATGCTGCTGACCATGTTTATCCAATGAAGAGTTATGAATTCAAAAATAGTTCCTCTAGCAGTTTATGATGCCCCCAAAAGTACTTATATAACCACTGACGTATAAGCCAAGCTCTTTTGTTAGAAGTAGTCTCTAAGAATATAGAGAAATGTTATTTAATCCAAAATTTAAGAGTAGCTACCAATGACTTTAAATTTATCCATGATTCACCAGTTTACATATTTGGACAGGAGTTAATTAAAAAACAAACAAAAAAAAAACAGGAAAATACAGACACAATATTTTTGTTGTTATTAGTTATAGTCACTAATTGTGAGGGCAAATGCTTAACTCAAACACTTCGCTCCTATCAAGACTAGAATATTTACTTGTGTGGAGAATACTCTAGAATTTTTACTTATTTTAGAATCTTTCGGGATGCTGTGAGTACTCTAAATATATAAGTTTTCCCAGAATTCTCTGTGTCTTTACTGAGAAGCCATCCATGATTCAGACATGGGTATTAGAAACATGCAAAAAGACATAAATGATTTCTACACCCAAAGGCATTCAAAATAAACCAAGTTACCTTTCATTCATGAGAGTTTAGTTTTGGGCAGGATCGAGAATATTGATCTGCCTGAAATCTCAGAAAACCAGATACTATCTTCAAAGTAGTATTCATGTCTAGACATATTTGAACTTGAGATGATTTTTGTATTAAGCTTGATGCTGTTATCTAGTTGCTGGCAGGAATTTTTTATTATATCAAACCTTGATCCATTTTAACCATTTCACTGGAGTGACTGTAATCCCTGACAACATTAAGGAGTCTGACATTCACATTGGTACTTCCTTGTGCTTATTGTGTGCTAGACCTAAAGCAAGAATTTAAAGTAACTATAAGGTAATATGAGATCATCGTTTCTAACCCGTACTTAATAGTACTAATTGAAACAATGACAATATTAAATTTTATATAAATGGCAGGTATGTGAAATGTATAAATAGTGAATTCCAGGACATAGTCTGCTTTTTATAATCAATAGTATTTTTATTGAAATATTGGGTAATTTTTGAAGGGAGCTTTAACGTCTATGCCTATCTTTGCATATCTTTGAACAGCTCTAGGATAAGGTTAAAGCAGTAGTTTTATGAAGATTCATCAAAGAAGTATATCTTTTAGTTTACCAAGCTCATTATAGATTTTCAATAAATACTTCAAAAATGTAATCATCATGTTAATTATTTGAAAGGGGAGATTCTCAAGGTAATCATACTATTATATTCTTATTACAGTTTTTGTTAATGAAGATAGAGATGAAAATATAAAATCAAATATGAAAGAAAGTGCAAAGCTTTGGGACTGAATACATGTGTCAAAAAGGAGAGGGAGATTTAAGACACATGGCACTCAATGAACACAGTGAGAGAACTCAGCTTCTCTGAGTCAAATCACAGCCCTCACACCTTTGCACACTGTAGTCAGAGACAAACCCTGTATCTTATTTTTCCCTAGTATAAGATTGGTTCTGCTACTACCTGTTTTGCCCATTTCACAGTTTTTATAAAGGAAAAAAATATATATCTATATCCAGGAGTACATGTGTATATATGTTCTTTGTAAAGTTCCATACAAATATGCCATAGCTAAGTAATAGGATAATAATAATATAGCCAAAATTCACTAAACAAAATGAACTTGGCATAATACTATTAACTTTATATATACAATATCAAATTTCCATATACACATAACTAATACATCATAAAATGAGAGCATTTCTCTCCCTAAATATATGTAAAACTTATTAGAATAAGATGGGGTATTATATGTCTCCACTTTATCTTACAGATCATTCAAAGTGTTGGTCAGTGACCCCTAATTTGTCAGAAAAGGATCCTACGAAAGAAACTCCATCAATAGTTTTATTATGAGATTCTAGGATGTAAGCTTGAAGGTTCAGTCACAACCAAATATCAGTCAGTTTGGTCCCTGGCAGGGGCTTACTAAATTCCCATGCAATTAAGCTTCCACAAGAAATATATTCCTAGTCCTGTGGGAGGCATTATCCTTATAAAATACTCCTATTCAGAGTCCAGGAATAAACTATTATCTAAACACTATCTTGACAAATTTCCATTTGTCTTTCAAAAACTAAAAGACAAAACACTCATGTACTTTTTGACATTAAATAATTAAAATATAATAGAATTTAGTGTATTCATTTTAATTTAATATGCTCATTTCACTAAAGAACATTAAAAGATACTGAATGCCATATAGCAAGGATTCTGCCATATACTCTTTATCATAACTACTCAATTGTGATGTTGCAACCTGAGATAATCTTTAGACAGTGTAGAAACAAATGGATGTGGCTGTATTCTAATAAAGCTTTATTTTTAAGAAATGGATGGTGGGCCAGATTTGGGCAATGAATCATGGTTTGCTAACTCTTGTTATATATTATATTTGTCTTTAACTTATCCTAATACAGACATATACACATGTATATTATAGAGTTCTTGACTAGCATCTGAACCGTGGATGCTGAGATCAAAAAGATCTTGACATCAGCAATGCTTATTGATTTAATTAATCTGAATGGGCAAACCAACATTTCATGGCATTCATATGATGATCAGAATTTTTATTGCAAAAAATTGTCTACAAAATTAGTTTTGTTCTTGAATGATTGTTATTTACAACATGAATGAGCTAATTTATATGTTAGGACATTTCAGAATTCAGGGTATATGTATATATAGCTACCCCCTCCTCCCCATACACACACACAAATATATTCCAAAACCTAATCCAAGATTTCTAGCCCTGATCCATATTTGAGTTTATAATTCAATATTAAACCTACCAACAAATACATATTAATTGCCTAATGGTAAAAGTCCTCCTGCCTATTTTTTTTTTTTTTTTTGAGGGCAGTGTCACTGGCCCTCACATGTGGGACCGAACCGGGGCCGCTGGCTTCCCAAGCCAGCGCTTAACCACTCCTCCTGCCCATTTTTGTTCAACTATGTAATCTTTTGTAAAACGCCAAAGATGACATTTTAACTCCATAACTGACTTATCCATGTACCCAAGAACACTTTAGATAGTGGTCTCATAGGTGATTTTTTTTTTTTTTTTAAGATTTTATTGGGGAATTGGGGGAGGGGAACAGACAAGTTGCTGTCTTTTTGTTCTTCAGTCTAGTTGTTATCGTCATGTTGGTATCGTCATGTTGGTATCGTCATTGAGCTCTTGTTGGTATCATCATTGAGCTCTTCCCGAATGAGGCAGATCAGCTGCGGGCCTCTGGGTGGTCGCTCACCACGGCTATTGGCAGCTCATGCTGGCTACCAGCCACTCACGCTGGCTGCCGACCACTCACTGTAGCCTATGGCAGCCCACTGCAGCAGGGGCTGCAGCCTACACTGTCGCCAGGGCTCACAGCCCAGCTCCAGGTGGGGCTGTTGTTAGCTGTAGAGGGCAGTGTCACTGGCCTTCATATGTGGGATCCAAAATGGGGCCGCTGGCATCCCAAGCCAGCTCTTAACCAGTGTGCTCCTTGGCCAACCCGCATTGGTGATTTTTATAAACACTTTTATTGGGGTATAATTTGCATAGCACAAAATCCACCCATGGTAAATGTAAAATTCAGAGATTTTTAAAAAAATTTATAGTACTTTGCAATCACCATCACAATCCAATTTCTAAACATTTCTATCATCCCCCAAAGTTCTTACATTCCTATTTGCAATCTATTTCTGCTCTCACTTCCAGGCCTAAGAAACTGTTTTTTTGCTGTCTGCATCAGTGATTTTGTCTATTCTGGACAATTTCATATAAAATGGAATGATACAGTATGGAGTCTCCTGACCTGGATCCTCTTGATCAGCATAACATATTTGAGGTCATCTACATTTCAGCATATTTCATCAATGCATGTATTTTTGTTGCTGAATATGCCATGTTTTGTTTGCCCATTCACTAATTGATGAATTTAGGTCTGATTCCAATTTTAAGCTATTGTGAATAATGCTTCTATGGACATTTATATACAAGTCTGTGTGTTAACATATGTTTTCATTACTTCTGGATACATACCTAATACTTGAATTACTTATTCATAGGGTACAGGCATGTTTAATTTTTAAAGAAATTTCCAAAATTTCTCCTAAACTGACTATACCATTTTATTGGGTTGTCGGAAAAGTCATGATGCATTTTTGCAACGAAAAACAGAAAAAATACATATCTTTTCAGACAACCCAATACATGTTTGATGTATGTATGTATTTACATTTATGTTGCCTTACTTTGCTGACTAGAACCTTCATTTCAATGTTGAATAAAGCAGCAATAACAGACATGTTGCCTTTTCCCAGTCTTTGAAAGAAAGCATTTCGTTTCTTCCTTAAATATAGGTTTTTCATAGATGTCATTTATCTGGTTGAAAAAGCTTCGTTTTATTCCTAGTTTAGTAACAATTTTTATGGGTGTTGAATTTTGTCAAATGCTTCTTTTATATCTGTTTTGATGAGACTGGGACTTTTTTGCTTTATCCTATTAACATGATGTATTACCTTAGTTGAATTTCAGATATTAAAACAACCTTGGATGGCTGGCATAAATCCTCCTTGGTAATGCTGTATAATCTTTTTTTTTCTTTTTAATACTTCGTTATCAACCAAGGTGGACTTAACATTTCCCTCAGCTTGACCAAACTTTTTTTTTAAATTAAATTTATTGGGGTGACAATGGTTAGTAAAATTACATAGGTTTCAAGTGTACCATTCTATAATACATCATCTATATATCACATTGTGTGTTCACCACTCAGAGTCAGTTCTTCTTCCCTCACCATATATTTGACCCCCTTTATTCTCTTTTACGGTTCTTCATCCCCCTTTATCCTCTAGAAACCACTAACCTGTTGTCTGTATCTATGAGTTTTTTGTTTCTTTGTCTTGTTCTTTTGTTTCTTTCAGTTTTATATCCCACATATGAGTGAAGTCATATGGTTCTTGACTTTTTCTGCCTAATTTATTTTGCTTAGACTAATGATCTCAAGATTCATCCATGTTTTTGCTAATGGCTCTATTTCATCTTTTTTATGGCAGAGTAGTATTCCATTGTGTATTTATACTACACCTTCTCTATTCAATCATCTATCGAAGGGCACTTGGTGGAAGGCAGTGTGGAGGTTCCTCAAAAAATTAAGAATAGAATTGCCATATGACCCAGTAATCCTTCTCCTGGATATATACCCAAATAATTGAAAACATTTATCAATAAAAATATATGTGCTCCGATGTTCATTGCAGTTTTATTTACAGTGGCCAAGACATGGAAACAACCAAGTGTCCTTCAGTAGATGATTGGATAAAGAAGATGTGGTACATATATGCAATGGAATACTATTCTGCCATAAGAATAGATGAATTGTGCCATTTGTGACAACATGTAAATTCTTTCAATGATCCTCTGAAATATAAATCTGTTTTAAAAGTCTCTTTTTACAACACAGGACTTTCTTTCTCAACGACCTAAGAATTATTCCTTTGAAATGTGATCATTGAGGAAGATAATGCCCCTATCTCCCACTCACTGTGGAGAGTAAGAGCCTAACTTCGGTGGACATCTTGTTCCAAGTTATAAAACTAACTCCTGGGCTGGCCGAGTGGTGCAGTGGTTAAGCGCTGGCTTAGGAAGCCAGCAGCCGCGGTTCGGGTCCCACATATGAGGGCCAGTGACACTGCCCTCAAAAAAAAATAAAACAAAACAAAACAAAAAACTAACTCCTGTCATAAAGATTGTAGACCTGTGTTTGTTAAGTAGCCCGACCCAAAGGGAAAGTAAACTTTCTCATATCATTTTTTTCTATATGTCTCATGTTGGTTCTCTTCCTCCTTTTCTGTCTTCTTTGTGCTAAATAAATACTTTTAATGAACCATTTTAATTCCTCTGTCAATCTTTCAACTGTATTGTTGTATTTATTCTCTCAGTGATTGCTCTGTACAGATTATATGCAACAAATTTATTCCAATCTACTTTAAATTGCCACTCCCTTAATTTTAGTACACTAGAGAAAGTGCTTGAATACAGCTTTTTTTCTCCTCCCCCCTTTTTGGTATTGTTGTTACATAGCTTTATCATATAAACTACCAAATACAATGCTATTATTATTTTTATACTTCTGTGGATTCAACCTATGTATAATGTGATTTCATCTGAAGCTGAAGAACTTAATTATGTTCAGTAATGTAAGTCAGCCAGCAAAGCATTCTCGCAAGCTTTGTTCTTCTGAGACTGTCTTTTGTTTCCACCTTATTTTTAAAATATAGTTTTTCTAGACACAGAATTTATGGTTAACAGTGTTTGCCCCATGCACCCTTGCACGCACGCGCACACACACACACACACACACACACACACTTGGAATTTGTCTTCTCTCCGACCTCTGGTCTTCATCATTATTATGAGCAGTCAGTTTTTACTTGATCCCCCCTAAATGATGTGTTGTTTTCCACCTTTCAAGATTTGGTGTTCAACAGTTTGTCTATGCTGTGTCTAGGAGTCGATTATTTTGTGTTTATCCTATTTAGATTTTTGAATTAATGGTATTTTATCACATTTGGGAAGTTTAGCCCTTATTTTTCAAAAAAATCTTTTGCCCATTGTTCTCTTCTGTTTCTCAGACTCTTATGTATATTGGAATGCTTATGGTGTTTCATGGGTCTGTAAGTATTTGTTTACTTTCTTTAATCTATTTTCTCTCTCTTCAGAATGCATATTTTCTATTGATCTATGTTTAAGTTCACTGAATTTCTCCTGCTATCTCAAATCTATCATTGAGACTGACCCTCTAGTGATTTTTTTCACATCTATTACTGTAGGTTTCATCTGCACAATTTCTTGGGCTTTTGTTAGTTTGCAGCTTCACTCTCTTTGTCTGCAAAATACCCCTGCTACATTTATATCTGTCAAAATCTTTCAAGTTCTGTCTTTCAAGACACAACCAAGTCCCACCTCTATAGTGAAATGGTCCCTTCACTAAATTAGATATGATAATTCACTTTTATTTTGAGTCCCCTCCAAGCACTTGGATACTTTTGTTGTAGTATGTTTCCAAAGCTATGTAAACCCCCCACCCCGCCCCCCGGAGATGCAGGAAATGTATTTCCAGAGTTTTGTGTTCTTTGTATCATCTAGTATATTGTTTTGTATATATTAGCTTCTTAGTAAAAATCTTAATTTTGAACAAGTTAAAAATAATTGTATTATGGTTATTATTTAAACTTTTGCTAATATCACCATCAGCCACATAGTCCTAACCTTTTAACAATATTAAACATTTAGTAGTGCTGAACCTTGCAAAGAACTTTATCTGTAAGTTGATTATTAATCATTGCATACTTTAGGATGCTTTTCCCTGAGGTCACATATTTGCCTTGGGACATATGGTAGACAACCCAGGAGCAAATTGAAGTCTATGTGAGTTATCGCCCACTGGGGTTCTGTAGAATACAACCAGGCCAACATGCATGTAGAGAATCTTGATCTTAAACAATTAGTATAGTGCTGATTCATTTACCTGGAAGTCCAGAGTGAGAGCAAATTCAAGCTTGGTAATTTCCAGCTGTGCCTCCAACTGTTGGCTCTGCCTGTGCTGCATCCTCTTTTCTGTACGTTGCTTTCAGCTTCTGGCTAGCATCTCTCATCAAGGCACTGTAACTGGTTTGAGATTCACCAACAAATACTATGATGTCCTGAGACAGTGGAAATAAAGAGAACTTTCTATATCATGTGATGACTTACTCTTAAACTGTTTTTTTTAAAGGAGATTCATTTCACAGAAACCTTAGCAAAGCTACTCCTTTTGAAATTGCTATTGATTGTGTTATATGACCATTTCTGTGGCTAAGGAAATGCCATCAGCTTATTGATTTAATTAGAGTTCCTGAATTTGTTACTTTTACCAGGATTTACATTTACATTGAAACCAGTTAGAATTAAGTTTGGAGCTAGAGGTTGGAAGTAGGGGTATATGTTGAATGAAGAAGAGACTGAAATAGAAACCCAAATGAGATTGTTTTAGAGAACGTGTAAATTGGTCCAACTATATGAATTACATCTGGGTATTTAAAAGATGTCAAAAACTCATACTTCATATGACCATAATTATTATCATTAGCCTAAAGAATGTCATATATCTTGAGCTTATTATTTCAAGAATTTTTATCAACCACCCTCCTTCCTTTTTTATTCCTGGACAAATGATTAGTGTCAACTGTAATTTAATATATATATATATATATATATATATATATATATATATATATATGATATGGAGTACAGTATAGGTAATAGAAACAATGGAATTGTAACAGCTATATGCAATGTCAGAGGGGTAATAGATTGGGGGAGGGAGGTTATCACTTTGTGAGGGTGTAGATGTCTAACCATTACATTGTTTTGTACACCTGAAACTAATAAGTAATAATAATAATAAAGGAATAACCTGGTTTATATCCTGTATCAAAATTGTTTCCATATTGTTTGCCTTGTATAATCAATTGCAAATATTTGGGGGTAAAAAGTAAAATGAATATTGTAACTAATTATATTTCATTAAGGTTTAATTGTTCAAGTTATCTTTTATTTTATACTTGTTAGCATTTTATTAGCTCTTTAATTAGCACTTTCCTCCTTTATACCTTTAATTAGCTCTTTCCTCCTCCATTCTTGACAAATAGAATATCAACTTAGTAGAGGGAGATACTCATCCACTCGAAAATTTAATGAACTAATCAAGAACACAGAGTGAGACCGACAAAAATTTAGTGTCCATACCAACAGTGTTGAAATTACCCTACCAAATTGAGCATAACATGCTTGATTTGGAATTTGGGGTCATATTAAAGATTGATTGCTCAGCAATGAATCTAGCCTAAGGGTAAGTAATATTAATAAGTCATTAAGATGGCTAATCTTGTAAAACTGACCATGCAATAGTCTGTTAAGAATTTTTTTAATGTAAAGGGAAAGTCATTATCAAAATATAACATAATGAAAAACAGAATAAATAGATATTTCCTCACTTGATGGTCAAATGAAGAAAGGTCACATGTAATTATTTAGGCCAATTTCTCATTACTTCTCCTGAGTGTAATCTTAATGGTCAAATATACTAATAAGATCATTCATTTGAAAGTGCTTTTATGAATTTGAAGTACAGATTGCTTTCAATACAAAAGGTATTTAATTATACTGTGGACTAATTCCAAGTTAACCCTCAAGAAGTCTTCTCCTTCTGAAAAAAGTATTAGGAAACTGGTAGGTTCTGGTTATCTGACCTGAGAGATTAAAATTAATTAACCTGGTGATTTTTATAATTACCTTTTAAAGAAATATCTTGTAAGAATAAGAAATAACTTTTCTTTTGTAACTATATAGAATTTATGGAACCTTATTTTAAGCACTGTTGCCTTAGCCTCTGAATGAGGTACATTGAAACTACATTTCGTTTCTTAGACGTTAATTCAAATCTCTTGGGGGAGCTGACTTTAACAAGGATGTCCAAAAGATGATCAAACCCAGCTACATACAGATAGTTCTGGAATTTATGCCATGCCAAGATTCGCCTTTTTGTTCTAAGATAAAGCTCTAGCTGTCTTTCCCATATCCCTCTTTGTTGTGCTCCCTAACTTCAAATGAAATGCCAGAGGGATAATGAAACCAAGTAAGAAGGAACTCTTTTCTGGTCCAATAAAGTAAAATATAAAAATTACCATCAGGTCTATATAGGTCATTCTTGAGAATCATGTATTGAATATACTAAAAAAAAAAGCTAGAGAGGAGTTCTCTTATCAAAGCAATATTTGCTTTATTTGACTTAAGTGCTTTTATGGCCCTAATATTTAGCGGCCTCTTAGAAGCTAATATTTTTTCTCAATTATGAAAATTAACTGGGAATATTGAAGAACACATGTAAAAAATGATGGCTAATATAAACATGCAGTTTATGCAATAGGGAATCTGTGAGGTTAAGATGCATAACAAGATATACTTAATTAGTAATCTCAGGAATGCAAGACAACCACAATGAGCAATCACTTTATATTGAGTTTGCTAGAAAATTTAGAAATCTAGATATTGCCTTTTGTTGACAATGATATTAGTATATAGAAACTCTGGCACAGTGCTAAAGAGGGTGTAGACCAATGCAGCTATTCTAAATAGTATCCTGGAAATAACTAGTCATTTAAATATACACATAATTTATGGTTAGGGTGAACATATAATATTGATAGTGAAACAGGTTGACATTTATGTTAACTCTAAGACAATAAATGTAAACCAAGTCTCTTCTAAGTAAGCAGAAAGTATGTGTCACCTTATTTATGATTCAATAAATTTGTTCTTAGATATGTTCCCAAATAATTTCACTCAAAAATTTATATACCAAGGGTGCTAAAAAGTGTATACATGTGACTTGTATTCATCTTTTGTAATCAGTATAAATTGAGTGTTACAAGTTTAATACAGATTTTTCCTTTCTTAAAATGTGTATACATTTTTTTGGCACCCTCTGTATGTAGACCTATAGAGTCATCATGGAAAAATGATAACTAAACAATTTATATTAATACTCAAATCCTAACCAGTATGATACTTTGATAAACTAACTTTTCATTAGTATTTACTTGATTTTTATTGCGTTTAATATTTTAAAATATTAATTAGCAATTACTACTTTCTCTTTTATAATTTTTATTTTTCCTATGATACGTTAGTGCTTGTTTTTTATTTGTGTGAGTACTTCATGTGTTCCAGTTATATAATGAGTTTGCCATTTTTACTTTTGTTATAATGTTGGACACTTCCTAGTAATTCTTCTAAATAAAACTTTTACATTTTTTGATTCAATTATTTTAAAATCCCATTGATAGCTTTATGAGATTACATTATGCTTAAATATATATTTGTGAAGATATATCAGGCTTATTTCATTTTCCATAAGGAATAACATCCCTTTGTTAGCCTTCTAATATCATTATTCTCATTAGTGATTTGTTTATTCATTTTGTATGATTCCAGTATATACCTTACCAATCTTAAGTCCTCATAAATCTATGGTTTTGTTGCTACTGTGATTTTTTTCCTACAATATAACTTCAATTGAGGGTTTTATTGGTCATCTCAAAAAAATTAAGTCAGGATTGAAAGTACGTCATTACAAAACCTCCAACCTCTTCTCCAGCTCATTTTTATTGAGAACATGGAAGTATAGTCTTGAGATAGGCAAGTACAAGGAACTGCTTTTTTGTTCTTTCTTTTTTTAATGTTGAGATTCCAAAGGGAAACTCAAATATAACAGGACTCTTAAGTTTGCCCTCTTAAATCAAGAAAAAAATCACTGGTTAAAATGTGTTTTATCTAAAAACCCAAAACACTACTTCGAGGAGGACATGTGCATCTATATGCTCATTGAAGCACTGTTTACAGTGGCCAAGATGTGGAGGCAACCTGGGTGTCCATCAATGGATGAATGGATAAAAAAGAGGTATTACATATATACAATTGAATATTACTCAGTCATTAAAAGGAATTAAATCTTGCCATCTACAACAACATGGATGGACATGAAGGGTATTGTGCTGAGTGGAGTAAATCAGATAGAGAAAGACAAGTGCCATATAATTTCACTTATGTGTGGAATCTAAAGAACAAAATAAACAAACAAACAAAACAGGAACAGACTCACAGATACAGAGGACATTTTGATGGATGCCAGATGGGAGGGGCATTGGGGGGGTTGAGTGAAAAAGGAGAGATTAAGAAGTACAAATTGGTGGTTACAGAATAGTCATGGGGATGTGAAGTATAGCATAAGGAATATAGTAAATAGAGGTGTAATAACTATGTATGGTGTCAGCTGGATACTAGATTTATCAGGGTGAACACCTTGTAGTTATATAAATATCTAATAACTAAGTTGTATACCTGAAACTAATATAATATTGTATGTCAACTGTAATTGAAAAATAAAAAAATATTAAAAGTATATAGTTGAATCTCAAAAACAATATTTAAATAGTAGAGCTGTTTATTTTAAAATACATTTAACATGATGCTGCTATATCAGCTTTTAAAATATGAGGACAATATTACTTATTTTTTAGATAGATGCATTTTTATAATAAAAGTATAGATAAACACATGGAATGGTAAATCCCAACATCAAGATAATTTCTGTCCCCCACCCCCATGGTATAAAAGAGGATGTAAAAAATGGGCAGAAGAAATGGATACACAATTAGAAGATACACAAATGGCAAGTAATACATGAAAAATGTACATCAACATCATTAGTCAACACAGAATGTGAATTAAAGCCATACCTAGATACTGTTTCACATCCATCCAAATGGATGTAGGCTGGCAATACCAAAAGTTAGTGATGGCGTGCACGAGTGGAAATTCTCATAGATTGTTGGTTGGAATGTGAAATGGTAACAGCCTCTTTGAAAAACTCTTCAGCAGTTTCCGTTGTCTTAATCATTCATCTATTCATTGACACAGCAATTCCAGTTCTAGAGGTATGTCTAAGAGAAATGAGGGCATAGATACACACAAAGACTAAAAGGAAAGTCCATAGCAATTTTATTCAATGGGAAAAAGTGAAAACAACCCAGACTTCCATTCTTAGAATAGTTAAAGTGGGGTATATTAACACAATGGATTTCTATTCAGCTATTACAAGGAAAGTATTGCTGATATATAAAAAATAAATAAATTGATGTCAAAAACATGTTGAATGAAAGAAGTCAGACACAAAAAATTACATACCATATGATCCAATTTATATGAAGTTCAAGAACAAACAAAATTAATATATGGTCATTGAAATCAGACTAGCAGTAGATTTCCGACAAGGAATTGAGATTAGGGAAGATTGGTGCATTGCATAAAGGAATTTTTCATATGATAAAAATGTTCTGTATCTTACACTTCATATCTAGGCATTTTACTCCATGTAAATTATACTTCATTAGTAAATAAAAAATAAGGGCCGGCCAAGTGGCTCAGTTGGTTAAGAGCTCGCTCAAGAGTGCGAGCTGAGCTCTGAGCAACGGCGGTTTGATGCCAGCCCGAGCTGAGTTGCCGTTGAGCTGACAACAGGTGGCAGGATGGCTCAGCTAAAAAAAAATAAATAATGAAATAAATAAAAAATAAGAATACTGTGGTACCAGCTCAATACAAGAGCTGGTAACATTGAGAGAAAATTTTACAGCTTTCTTTATCCTCAGAACCTGGGAATGACCCAGTTTTTTAGAGCTCTGGTATGTGGCTTGTTGAGACATTTTTGCCCTCCCCTTGGATGTATCTAAGAGCAGGACACATTTTGCTCACAGAAGCAGAGCAAAAGCTAGCCTAATGAATCTTGAAATGTGTCTGTCAAATGACGAAAAAGAATGTGTGCACATTATATGTGAAATACAGAAATGTTTTGTGTCATGATTTATGGCAGTGCTGCATAAAGCTCTAAAATCTTAGGGCTTTATATTTATACAACATTAAGCTCTACAATACCTGCCTTCTAGTTTGACAGGGCTGATTATTCTTTATCATAATCCATTTTCCATTGCCAGCGTGTAACTCTGTTAATCAATCACACATGATTTATCTGCTTCTTGATTCAAATCACTGTGGTATACCTGGTCCAGGTGACACAATATAGATTTCAGAATGGAAATGAATCACTCTCTATGAAATAGATTATAAAAGAAAAATGAAATTGTTCTGGAGAAAAAAGGAGTGAAATTGGGGAAGGAAAAGCAGTTTAATTTTTCTAAGGAGCCCTCTGATTTGTGTAAATCAGAAGGAAAATTAACTATTTAGAAAATTGTTATTTTAAATTATGTGTCTACCTTCAAAAGCACTGCAGAGATAAAATGGCTTTTCCATACATTTGAGAGCCCTTTCCTCATGTGATCACCCACTTACTGTATGGTCTACAATAAACATGCTGTTGCATTAATGTGATCAACTCGAAAAAGTTTAAGAAGGGATACCATCTATTCAGCCCCCACTCTTTGGCAGACACATGATCTATGATAGAAAAACAGGGTCAAAAGAAGGAGCTAGTTTCTCCAAGTAGCCTTTTCGGGGAGTTTAGGGAGAGAGACACTTGAACAATGGTCAGATCATATATGAAAACAGAACCCTGATCACAATCCTATAACCCCCGCATCTGGGAAGCCAAATCACAACCTCTGCAGAAGTTGTCCCAAAATAGTCAGGACTTGGTCAGTGACTACCAGCTTTCCACACTTTTATCCCCTCATCCTTGTTTCCAACTCAGGATCAACCAGAGAAAGGCAAATATGCTTCCTAAACTAGTCACTCAAGATGCCGGGTTTCTAGTTAGCCCATCTCCATCTTACCCAAGCCAGAGTCCTCTAATCAGAGCACAGCAGAAATGTTCCATTTTTAGTTTTCTTGTTCACCGTAAAATTTTCCCATTCCCCTGCCTGCCTTTGATTCTCGGCCAAATACAATTGATGATGACTGATTTCCTTGCTATAGCAATAAATAGTTTGTGCACCTTCTTATTTAGGCAATTATTTAACAACTCATTTATGTGGTCTTTGTTTATTTTTACAAAGGAAAATATAAAGCAATAAGTGTCTCTCTGCCTTCCTCTCTCCTTTGAAGGATCAAGTAACAACTGATAACTCAATGAAGATTATTGAAAATAGTGAGGAATTTAGGAGGAGATTTAGGAAATTGCAAGAGTGAAAAGTGTAGAGATTTCATTATTATTATTATTATTATTATTAGTTACAGATATACAAAACAATGCAATAATTATCTTTTTCACCCCTTACAAAGTGACTCCCCCCTCCCCTGTCCCCCACACCCGATATCATACATATCTATTACAATTCCATTGACTCCATTCCCATACTATACTCCACATCCCATGACTATATATGTGTTAAATTATAGTCAAAATCTAATATTAATCAGTGGCAGCTTCAGATGTACTGTGCAGTGGTCAGGCCACTACACCGACCATGAAGTGGTCTCCCTGACAAGATATGAATCCTTCTGATCTCCTAAAAAAAACTATTTACAACCTTATTGATTATGTTCCCTAAACTGTCTCTTCTATCTCTGTGGTAGTATTATAGTTTATCAGTTTGTGTTGCCTTGTCCCTTCCCCTTAAAAGGAATGGGAGACTAACTGTGAATTCTCACAGAAAGGTTAAGTAAACTGAAAGAGAAGAAACCCCACTGGATTTAACATTTCACAGGCCATTGTTGACCATGAAAAAGCAATTTCAAGTTCAGTGTAAGCGTGGAAAGGCAGAATGCAAACTAAGTGCTATATTATGGAGACACAGAGGCATTCACTGTAGAAATATTTATAGAACAGCAGTTAATGTTTTAAATTAAAGCTTATTGGGGTGACAACTGTTAGTAAAGTTACATAGGTTTCAGGTGTATAATTCTGTAATACATCATCTGTATATCACATTGTGTGCCCATCATCCAGAGTCAGTTCTCCTTCCATAGCCATATATTTGATCCCTTTTACCCTCATCTATCACCCCTCCCCCCCTTACCCTCTGGTAACCACTAAACTATTGTCTGTAATTATGAATTTTGTTTCTTCATTTATTTGTCTTACTCCTTTGTTGTTTTCAGATTTATATCCCACATATGAGTGAAAATATGGTTAACTTTTTCTGTCTGACCTATTTCGCTTAACATAAGCTTTTGAAAGAAAAAAGTCTTTGAATGTTTTAGGATAGTGGATCACAAAGTGAGGAATGCTTACTCTACAGGTGAGAGATGGAGGTATTGGATTGGAATGGATTTAGAGGAAGGAAAGATAGACAGAGTGATAGAGACATAGGAAATATGAAAATAATGCCAGAGCCCAAATTCAAATAATACCTACTGCTGGAAGGAAGTAATATAGGGACCTAACCAACCAAGAGGGAGAAAAAGCAGATGTTTACATCAGCAAAGGACATTGGTGAGATTCTAATCCCATTATGCAATTTAACAGATGAGATAAAAGAAGCTCAGATATTCATAGATGAAACAGTCAGTCAAAGAGATTTGAGGACACCCAGGATAAATGAGGTCACAGAATCCTAAGTAATAGGAGATTTTATATATATATATATATATATATATATATATATATATATATATATATATATATATATATATATATCTCCTAATGTCATTACTTATTACCAGCCCAAACCCTAAATTGCTGTGACAGTTTCAGAACTATTTTAGATAAAACTTGCTCATTACTGAACTGAGTAATTCATCGCTTTTTGAAATGAACCGAAGTGTACTTAAAGAAGTAAGAAAATGTCTTTAAACAAACAGGCTTTGAAGTTAGATGAGATTTCAATTTTTAAATCCCTTCTCTGCCGTTTACTGTCAGTGTCATTTTTATGCAATTATTTAACAACTCATTCTCAGTTTCTTCATCTGGAAAACAAGACTAGAAATGCTACTTCATAGAAATAAAAATAGGCAATGTAAGTAAAGTTCTTAGCATTACAATATGGCTCAGAGTTGATTGTAAAAATGAAGAAATGTTTTTATATTTGGATAAAATATACCAATACTGTTCATTCGATTGTTGCTTATCAGCTTTAATACGTATACACATACATGCATACATACATCATACATACATACATACATCTCCACAAGCATATGAGAAGATCAGGGCAGGCACTATTATCACCATTTTATACAAGAGGACATTGAGGGTACAAGGATATTGAGCAATTTGTCTAAGGTCTGATACGTAATACAAGCAGTATTCAAACCCAGAACTTCTGATTCCCCATGGCCTTGGAAGCCTTAAATTCATGGGTATGCTTATGAAGTCACACTCTTTTGAGAAATCAGGACATTCTTTTAGTGGTTCCAGTAATTTTTTTATTAAGTTTTGAAGAAATAGCCAGCGGTGAAGGCCGAGAAGCTCTGGTCAGAAGTATTCACACCTGAACCCAGATGCCCAGATATATGTATGTATACACACACACACACACACACACACACACACACACACACTAAAACCTTGGATTGTGAGTAACATGGTTTGCAAGTGTTCCACAAGATGAGCAAACATTTGTAATACATTTTAACATGGTAAACGAGCAAAGTTTTGCAATACGAGTACTTTGTTTTCAGAACAAATTATGCTTGCAAACCAATGTTTTACTGTATATATATATATATATGTATGTATGTGTGTGTGTATATATATATTTATGATATATATATATATATATATATTTATGCCAAAAAATGTATACACATTACTTGTATTCATCTTTTGTTATGGGTATTTGAGTATATTGAGTATCACAATTTTAATACATTTTTTTCCTTTCTTAAAATGTATATACATTTTGTTTGACACCCTCTGTGTATACTCCTGTATGTTAGAGCTTAGAAAGCTCCTTAAAGGTTGTTTTGCATATGATGAAAAACATTTTTCCCAATTTGCAGTAGGAGAGCTCCTGAGGCCAGGTCCCCTAGCCAGTAATCTCATCACTACAAAATTTCTACATTATTTGTGAAATATAATGTAGAAAATGGGTCCTGCTGAAATATATTAACTTGCCAGGAAAATAACTGAGAAGAAATTGAGAAATGAAGTTCAATGGAAAAATGCTTCTTTGTGTTTGCAATTTTACATATTTATTATCCCTATAAATGTATGCCATCTTTTAAAAGAACTTGTTGTCTATTTATGACTGTCATTTATGGTATGTTTTTACCTGATCTATAAACATTCTGCTGACATGTGCCAATGGCAATGTCCTTTACATTATAAATCCATTTGCTTTTCATAAAAATAAGACAAATGTGTAGTGATACTTAATAAATCCATATATAAAATATTTTATAACATTATATATCTTGCCCATTATCTCATTGAATTTCTAGTATTTTGTATAAAGCAATTGTTATTACTTTCTACAGTTTATAAATAAAATATATTTGAAACATACAAACATTATATAATATTTTATTAATAAACATAAAAAGTAATTGCTATGGCAGAATTTTAATACTTTGAGTTCTATTGGCACATTTAAAATATAATTTATGTTTTTAAATACAAAAATTATATGGCTATATATTCTTTAACTTGCTAACCTGCTAAGTTAGACATTCATATCTACAGGGAGTTGTGTGACGATTCCCCTATCATGTTCATGGACTGTGAGCTCCATTTACTTGTTCTTGAGTGCTGCAATAAATTATTTTCCAAAAATATAAAAATAAGGGGAAAGGAAACTTCTGCTCTAAGGCTGAAACATAGTGGGATACAGAAAAGATAATGCTAGGTCATTAAAAAGAGACAAAATTTAAATAAGTAGAAATTGGCTCTAATTTGACTGATTAGATTAACATATTTAAAGAAGGAATGAGTCATCCACCAGACTAGCTGGCTTGCCTGGAAAACAAAAGGAAAATTCATTGAGGGAACCAGGGGCTGCATCCAGGCATTATTTAGAAGGAAGAGAGAGAGCGCTGGTCCAAGCATTTAAGCTGTGCTGTCCCCAGAAAAGGCATATGCTTGCTGTAGAAATAACGAGTGCTTTGTTATCTTAGCCTGAGAAGACATACATCCAAATTATAAAACTAAGTTTGGAGTTTATAAGTCCAAAGTGGAAAAACAGCCTTCTGCTGTTTAATTCTCTTGCTGAATGCTTACAAGAAGAGTCTTGCTCGTACTGTCCAATATAGTAGTCACTAGACGTACGCTGTTATTGACTACTTGAATATGCTAGTACCAGTTGAGATGTGCAGTAAGTGTAAAATACACACTGAATTTCAAAGACGTGGTACAAAATCTGCATAAATATCTTACTAACTTTTTTTTTCTTAATAACTTTTTTTGATGATTGCATGTTGAAATTAAATAATTTTGTACATGTTGGGTTAAAAATATAGTATTAAAATTAATTTCATGTTTCTTCTTTTTTTTTTTAATATTGCTTCTAAAAAATTTAAAACTATATACTGGGCTTCCATTTGTGGATTGTATTACATTTATTTTGGGCATCACTAGTCCATATAATCAAACAACACTAATGTCCATTCCCTACCCTATCTATATTTTTTTATTGTACATTAGTTAAGTAGCATTCTTCTTTTTTTTTTTTTTTTTTTAAGCTGAGCCATCCTGCCACCTGTTGGCAGCTTAATGGCAGCTCAGCTCTGGCTGGGCATCAAACTGCTGTTGTTCAGACCTCAGCTCACACTCTTGAGTGAGCTCTTATCCAACTGAGCCACTCAGCTGACCCCCTTGTAGCATTCTTTATTGTAGATGCTTTTGCAGGTAGATCTGACTATAAAGAGAACAGCTGACCATGTGGACTCAAATGTTTGGTTCCTACACAAGCTATACTTCTCATTAGCTATTTCAAAAGCAACATTTTTATTTTATATATCAGTTTCATAAACTTGTTTCACTTGAATCTTCCATGAAGAGCTGCACTGACTTTTCACATGCCCAGGAATCAGATCTGAGTGTACACTGCTGGGACCCAGGTTTTGAACCATGATACACTGAGTACGATTATTAGCCTTTGGAAGACAGCCAACTGGCCAGTTTCCCCAATCAAAAATCACACCTTCTGGTTTGTGTATGTTTTTCAACCACTGCTATCATTTTTCTAAAATGAGGTAATCTTATTTTATAATTAATTGTATATTTAGTATCAATATTTATATTTTATAAAACTTATGCATAAATATAGCTCAAGGATAATTTTTCTGTGCCTCATGTACATTTGCTGCTGCCCAGAGGTCAGCAGCTCTTTTTAATCCTTTAAATCTTTTAAATGATTATGTTGGTATTTGCCTCTGTTTCTCTAAATAACATGCCTGTGCTGCTAGTTCTTTACTTATAGGCTTCAGTCATTATCTATGAAATGAGATTTTGCTTCTTTTGGTAGATTTTATCCCTCAGACCATACACAGAGACATTTCACCCTCATCATACAAACCTGTTTCCCATTCTGCCATCCTCCAAAAACAGTTGTGTTATAAATTTGGTTAGATTATAATTCTCCAAGTAGAAGTTAGTTAATGTATGTATTCCACCAGCCATCTTTAAGGGGAATCTAAATGGTATTTTTTTACAATGAAGGGAAAACAAATATCAGAATGTGAAGTTAGGGGCATTATTGCTGAGGAGCAACCAGGGTCAACAACCCCTTGGGTAAGACGTAGTGATGCAGAACAATCTCATGTCCTGTATTTCCCACCATACTTCTCTTTCTCACCTTCCCATTATGTACTCCATAACCTTGCCAATAGAGACTCGAGGTTGGAATTTTCCACCAATATTTTAGAAAGTATCCATGTCAATGAAGTATTCATGGGCAAGCAGTGTCTGAGGGCTGCTATGCCTTTCACTGAATGTAGAACAGTTAGATGAGATGGGTAGGGAGGACAACTCTCTAGATAGCAGATGAGCATAGCAGCTCTGATGATAAACTGGATGAGATATCACAGTAACCTGGCCCTTCCTCATATCCCTTCAAAGACAGCAAGGGCTGAGACAAGTGAAGAGTGAAGGCAAAGGGCTTTTCTGGCAGGGGTGTCAGATATCAGCAAATGCATGGGAGCAGCAAGGCATGGGACATGTCAGGGAGTGATGAGTTTCTGAGGCTGAGTAAAATAAGAAATTTCATATAGGTGAGTCAAAGGAGATAAAAGTGTAGAAATAAAATCAAACAATCTAAGGTGAGAAAAAGGTCTCAGAGGGCATCAAATTCAAATTCCTGTTCAATGGGGATATCCCTTGTTACACTTCCATGGCTTTAATATTCTGAACTAGGCTCTTTCTGACTGACTTGATGACCTGCCGTATGTGTGTGTGTGTGGGGGGGGGGGGGAGCAAGGGGCCAGAGAAGGGGGGAAACTACTCTAACAAGAACCATGTTTTGTTTTTGTCTTTTAAAGTACAATTTTCTTTCTTGTATTCAATCATTGAGGGCCAGACAGTAGAGTATTAAACATAATATTAGGGTTTTGAATTGTTTTCTTTAAGAGATGGGGAGTCACTACAAACATATAAAACAATAAAATAATGTTTTTATTCAAGAATATAGGCCATAGATGACATACAAACTAATTTGGATATGAAAATGGAGGAGATCCTGGAGAAACCAGTTTATAAAATGTTTTGGTCATCTTGGCATAAAATGATGAAGGTCATGCCTTAAGAAGGAGGCAGAAAAATGGAGATGATAAAAAGGAACTAGCAGTATATATACAAGGGGATATAAGGGAAAATGAATATCACCCAACCTTGGTCCATTGCAGCCAAACACACATTAAGCCCAACTAAATCTGACTGTAGTTTGACAAATTAGGGACATTTTATAAGAGAATGTTTAAATTCTGCATTTTTGGTCAGCATTCAATACTAACTAAATGCTGTTCAATTTATTTTATTATATTATTCTTAGTTTCCTTATGGGTCCACAAGGGAAATAGCAATTCATAAGCATTTATTAAATGCTTGGTAACTTTATTGAAAGAAAAGTAGGAGAAAAGGAAGGAAGGGATGGAGGGAGGGAAAGAGCAAGAAAAAGGAAGGAAGGAAGGAAGGAAGGAAGGAAGGAAGGAAGGAAGGAAGGAAGGAAGGAAGGAAGGAAGGAAGAAAAACAAAGAAAAATTGCAGAGAACTGGATGGTTAGACTATCAAACAATGGAGTTTATAGTTAAAATAACAAATGAATGTATAAAGTAAAAGACTGGCTGGCCTCTGCTTTCACAACACCCAATCATGTGCTTGTCAGGGCCTGTTTTGTCTTCAGAAAAAAAGAAATTGCTTTTCTTTACAAAGAAGTTGAGAACAATTTTAATAGTCTTCTAAGCCTCACTATATTCTGTCCATTGTTTCGACTGAATACAGGCACACATCATGTGCATTGTATAAACAGGCTTGTAGAGAGCTCAGTCCTTTGCAGCTCTATCTCTTTTATAGAATGGTAATGATGTTTTGATACAGCCATTTGTTTTATAGTTGTTAGTGTATACAGAGTTTGCTATGAATGGGAATATTTGTCAAACACAGACTTTATTATTTGAAAGTGTGTTAAGTGGAGACTTGGGAATCCTTGACATAGGCATTCATCTGGAACACTGGAGGAAATCTGCTTTGACCAAAATGAATGAGATTGTTTTATAGGCAATTGTTGAATTCCATAGGCGAGTGGTCTTCCATTTTATTGTTATAGAGAAAGGATGTGTGCTAGAGCAGTCATCTATAAATGTTTCCATTTTTTCTTTATTATTTTTTATATCAAGCTTATTGATAGCTAAACTTTATTTATTTATGTATTTATTTATTTATTTATTTTAATTAAAGTTTATTGGGTGACATTTGTTAAGTAAAGTTAAATAGGTTTCAGGTGTGCAATTCTGTAATAGATCATCTATATATCACATTGTGTGCTCACCACACAGAGTCAATTCTCCCTCCATCACTATATATTTGACCCTGTTTACCCTCATCTACCACCCCTCTCCCCCCTTACCCTCTGAAAACCATTAAACTATTGCCTGTGTCTATGAGTTTTTGTTTCTTCATTTGTTTGTCTTGTTCCTTTGTTATACATAATGGAATACTGTTCTGCCGCTAGGAAAGTTGAAATAGTGCCATTTTCAACAATTTGGACGGATCTTGAGATTACTATGCTAAGAGAAGTAAGTCAAACAGAAAAAGTCAAGAACCATATGATTTCACTGATATGTGGTATATAAAAGTGTTCTCTTTTTTTGTTGGTTATGTAGGGTTGTTTCAGATAAAGTAATAAGAGGTGGACATTTGTCAATGTGAGTGTTTTTGTTTCCCCCCTGCTTTGGGCTCAAATTCATTAAGTTAATGGAATGGACAGCTAGGATGGAATAGGGGTTGGTAAAATCTTAGGAATATCATCACCCAAATGAACTTTCCTTGAGAGATGCATGCTTGAATTCAGTTATGGAGAGATGACATACTGCACAACAAAGAGCTCTTCATGTTCCTTCTTTCAAGGGGCAAAACTCAGGATGAGTTCTTGGAGGGGAATAGTATTCTCCTAATCTAGTGATTTAACAATGATAGGTTTATGCCCAATCCCAAAACAAGCTGAGCAAAGTTCTGGAGTAAGATGAATTGAGAATTTAGGATTGTTTAAACAAATCTCTTGCCCATGTCACTAGGTAAGCAGTCTGCCAAAGTCAGTGGTTCTTTCTCAGTTCCCTTTCTCCTTCACATCCCTGTAGTGCTTAGGATGTTTGAGCTCTTATTTATCACTTAATTTCATGGAACATTTATATGTTTGCCATGATACTTCATTTCAATTGTTCTCTTCTAGGTTTATGGATCGCTCACTCTTTGATTCTTTTTCAGTTCCACTTATTTTCCTAGTCCTTACTTTAGAGAACCATAAGGATCTATTTTTACTACCAGCAATCTTTCCTGTGAGAAGTAATACACTGATGTATACTTAGCTACTATAAATATATATATATATCCGCAAAATATATATATATATATGCAAAATAACACTACATTTTAACTTTTCAAAATTTCACTTTCTGGATATAAATGCATACTCAGCTTGGCCAAATATGCATTTAATCACTCTTTTCTTATCTTGCTGGTCCACCCATGCTATTAACTGGACACATTTCAGAAAAAGGTAGAACAGGTAAACCAGCTTGGTTCTTGAGAATTGCTGCCAAAGCTTAGTTTTCTACTGTCTGTACTGAACTCAGGAATTAAACTTCCTGATCTCAGAGAGTAAAACCTATCCAACCTATTTAAATACTTCTGCCATAGCTCTTCTCTTCAAAAGCAATTATTGTAACTGTATATGCTGAAATTAGTTTGGATCCTTCTTGCTGAGTTTTATGTATTCCATGACAGAGCAGCAATGACATTTTATGATCTACAATAATGGTACCCTGTGTCTGCTATTTGGAACCAGATGTTAAACCCCTCTCTGGATGGTTTTAACTACAAGGATTACGTCTAACATCAAAGTGCCCCCTATGGAAACACTGACACTGAAGCCAAGTGTCTTTTTCCTATCAAGCTGTACCTGCTAAGATGAAATCTGCACCAGAAGATTTCCACACAATTCTCATGTAATTCTATCTTGATCTTTTGTTTCAGTTGCAGGTTTTCTCTAACTTTCCCATCAAAATGCCCCCCAAAAAGCATAGGAGATTCAGACTTTTTGGGCCCCCAAAACAGAGAATGAATCAGCACAACACAGATAAGTGTTTTTGAAGTCACACATTATGTCTTAAACCTTCTTAGGAAATTTACATTCTTTTCTATAATGCACCTATTTTCTGAAAATGAGTACAATGTTTTAAATTATTCAATATTGAGTGAAATTGATTATATAGATAGATTTGTTGTGTCTATGCTAGCAATGTCATATGCTCTTAGCAACATGAACATACAACTGGGAAGCCCAAGTTGAGAACATCCCCTTGAGAAAGATAGTATCAATAAAATAATTGCAAATAGTGCTCAGAAAAAAAAATTCTCCTATTTCAACATGAATTTTATTGACTAGAATTTAAAATTTGCTGAATTTGTTGATTTTTATGTAAAATTTACATACAATAAAATACACAGATGATAAGCATACATTCACTGAGTTTTAGCAAATACATACATATACCTATTCAATCCCAGTCTCAAGGCCAGGACCCTAAAACAACAATTGTTTCTTTATTGTTGGCATATATTATTTTGCCTATTGCAGATTTTCTTATAAACAGAATCATATTCTTTAAGGTAAAGCTTCTTACATGTAGTGTAATGTGTTTGAGATTCATCCATGATGCTGTGTGTGCAGTGATTTGTCACTTCATTGCTGAATAGTGTTCTATTTTTTACTACATCCAGCATATTTATGAAATTCTTCTATGGATGGACATCTGGACTGTTTTTGATTTTGGATATTCAAATAAAGTTGCTGTGAACATTATTGTACAGCATGTTTAGGACACCTATTGTAATTTTCTTGGGTAAACGTCTGGGTGTAGGGTTTCGGGATGAGACAATTGGTGGATATATGTTTTCATATGAATTCTCAGAACACTCTGCAGTGTTATATAAGCTTTGTATTCCAACGCAAAGCGCAAGAGTGAGAGATCTACTGGCTTTATGCTCACCAACATGTGGTGTTGTAAATCTTTTTGATTTTAGACATTTTGTTGAGTATGTATATAGTTTTAATTTGTATTTACCTGATGACCAATGAGGTTGAACACTTTTTCGTGTGCTTGTTCATCATTTATACATCTTCTTAAGTGGAGTGTCTGTTCAAATCTCTTGCCATTTTTTTTTTTAGAGAATTATTTGACTTTTAAATATTGAGTTGTAGGAATTCTTTACATATCCTGAACAGTAGTCCTTTGTCAGAGTGACGTTCTGCAAATGATTTCCTGGTGTGACTTATCCTTTTATTAATAGTTTACTTGGTGAGCAAAAGTTTTTCATTTTAATCATACCTAATTATCTGCTTTTCTTTTGCTTAACTTAGATCTTTGCCCCATACCATGCATAAAAATTAACTCAAAACAGATGAAAGACCTACATATCTGAACTAAATCTCTAAAACATCTTGGAGAAAACATAAGAGAAACTTTTCATGACATAGGGTTAAGCTAAAATTCCTTAGATATGCTACTAACAGCATAATCCATTTTTTAATGTGATAAATTGGGTTTTATGAAAATTAAGAACTTCTACTTTTTGAAAAATTCTATTAAGTAAATGAAAAGATAAACCACTTGGGAGAAATTTGAAATCACATAGCTGATGAAGAACTTGTATCTGTATATGAAACAACCTCTCAAAACTAAATAATACAGAAATGCACAACACCCTGTAAAAAATAGACTAAGTTTTGAATAGACATTTCACTACCGAATATATATATGAATGTTAATAAACACATGAAAAGTTGTTCAGTTAATTTGCTATTTAAAATCAAGGTTTAAGACCATTCCACACCCACTAGAATGGCTATAACTAAAAATCTGACAAGACCAAGTCTCGCAAGGTTGTGGAGAAACTGGAACCCTCATGCATTGCCAGTTTGAATGTAAAATGTTAAAATCACTATGGAAAGCAAATTGGTCAGTTCGTTAAAAATTAAACTTTTACCTACCACATGAAACACCTACTTGAGTCCTTCATCTTTACCGAAATAAATGAAAGGAGATATTCATACAAAGACTTTTACACAAATATTTGTAACAGTCTTATTTATATTAGCCAAAATCTGGGAACAACTCAAAAGCCCATCAACAGGTGAGTGGGTAAACAAAATATGGGGTATCCATCCATACAGTGTAACACTACTCAGCAATAAATATGAGCAAACTATTGATACATGCAACAGCATGGATGGATGTCAATCTTGTACTAAGTTAAAGAAGCCAGAATTAAATTCTACATATTGTGTGATTCCCTTTATCTGATATTGCTAGAAAAGGTAAAATTATAAAGACACTTAGCAAATCAGAAGTTGCTTCAGCAGTCTAGTGGTCCTGAGGGATTGATCATAAAGGGTCATGAGAGAACTCTTAGAGGTGATTGTAATTTTATAAAACTGAACTGTGGGTATAGTTGCACAACTCCTCACAGTAAAAGTCATTGTATTGTACTTATGATAGATAAAATTTAAGTATCAAATTATACCTTATAGAGTTTTTTTAAAAATGTTAGAAGAAGAAAACAATCAAGAGGATAGGTAAGAAATGTGTCATAGAAGTTCAAATACTATTTGACATATGTTTTCTAGGGCTGTAAAACACATACTAGTTAATATATCTAATGGGGAGCCCTCAGATGTATAAAAATGTTTGAAGGCCACAGAGTAGGAAACTGAAAAGTATTTAAGAATTACAACCATATGATTCTCAAGAGAGATTCAATTTAGCACTCAATAACTCTATCACTTGAATTTCCAAGGAATAACTCAACACAAATGTCACTGCATTGTAGATATGAGTGCCACTATTTCTATCATAAATTTCATTATTATAGGAGAGCAAATCTACTTATACTTGGAGAGTATGAAATTCTAATAATTCCATATTCTTCCCCATGTCTTAACCTCTAACTGTCCTCTCTGACCACTGATCACCAGAGCACTTCTCTTCTATGAAACTAGCCTATCAAGTTTATTATCAAATGTTATAGATTGAGGCTTACTGTGTAACTGAAACTGTCAAATAAAATATTTAGCTGAAAGAGCGTATACAGAGTTCCCAGAAAAATTTCCTGCCTTTGATCATTTTATAGCTGATACCTTGATATTTATTTTCCTATAGTAAGTATTATTCAAGAAATAATTGGTACAGAATTGAAAATTAGGTAAAGTTTCAAAATATTTATGAATAAATGAATTTACTAATATTGGTAGAATAATGCCCACTGAACCAGTTAGAATTCACATTTGCATTTGTAAAACATATGTAATTTTTCTTAGTAAATTAAAGCTGAAACTTGAGGAGTACATAGACCTAATATGATCATTCTCATGGAGAAAGACACTAATCATCTCTTGTACTATTCTTGCAATATTCATTTTACTTGTAATTAAATGACCGAGATTATAGATTCAGTCACTATTTGCAAATAATTAATAAAATATTTATCTCTCACTTTTCTGAAATGCCTAACCCAAACACACTTCACTAGTCCCTTCTTTTAAATGCTCATATATGTGACATTCTTTGGTGTCCTAACATATAAAGATAGTCAATAATTATTTGCCTTAACCTCGGTAAACTTATTATGTACTGGAACAGCAATCGCGAAAGCTTTGCTAATGGACCATGTTGTTCTTTCAGGTTTTGAGGATATAGAATGTCCATCTAGTTCTACTTCAAACTAAGACTTTAATCCTAACTTATGTTTACTGGATTTACTTGGATAGTTTTACAATGATTCCACATAGCTATTGGCTGAATTGGCTCAATTTCTGAGGAAAAGCTTTGGTATTCCAAAGCTACAGTTCATGATTTGACAAATGTTAACAATAATATTATTTTTAATTGAGATATAATTGATATATAGCATTGTGTAAGTTTAAGATATACAATGTGTTGTTTTGATACATTTATATATTGCTATATGATTACCACCGTTGCATTAGCTAACACCTCTACTATGTCATATACTTAATTATCATTTCTTTTTTATGGAGAATAATTAAGATCTAGTCCATTAGCAACTTTGAAGTTTATAATACAGTATTGTTGACTGTAATCACTATTCTGTGTATTAGATCCTCAGGACTTATTTATCTACTAGTTGTAAATTTGTACCCTAAACATCTTTCCAAACCCCCCACCCATCAGCCCTGTAACCATCATTCTACTCTTTTTTTTTATGAGTTCAGCTTTTCTAAATTACACATATAAATGATTTCATATAGTATTGTCATTACCTGTCTGACTTTTCTCAATTCGTATATTGTCCTCAAAATCCATCTGTTTTCACAAATGTCAGGATTTCCTTTTTTCCCATAGCTGATTAATATTCCGTTGTATATATTCCACTTTTTCTTTATCCATTCATCCATTGATGGACACTAAGTTGTTTTCATATCTTGCCTTTTGTAGATAATACTGCAATAAACATGAGAGGATAGATACCTTTTTGGTATCTTGTTTTCATATCCTTTGGATATATATTCAGAAGTGGGAGTGCTGAATCATATGGCAGTTCTATTTTTAATATTTCTTTTTAATTTTTATTAAATTTATTGAGGCAATGTTGATTGGTAAAATTATACATGTTTCAAGTGTACAATCCTTTAATACATCATCTATATATTGCATTGTGTGTTCACCACCCAGAGTGAAATCGCCTTCTGTCGCCATATATTTAACCTACTTTACTCTCTTCTACTTCTCCTCTTCCCCCTTACTCTTTTTTAACCCTAAACTATTGTCTGTGTTTACGAGTGTTTATTTGTTGCTCTCAGTTTTATTTCCCAAACATGTAAAATCATATGGCTCTTGACTTTCACTGTTTGACTTATTTTGCTTTGCATGATAATCTCAAGATTTATCCATGTTGTCATAGATGGCACTATTTCATCTTTTTTATGACTGCGTAATACAGTTATACCTCGGTTTGAGAGCATAATTCATTCCAGAAACAAACTGCTCATATTGCAAGACATTCAGTCAATATTTTTTGAGCACTGATTATGTGCCAGTAATAGTCCTTAGCACTGGGTATGAAATAATGATCATAGAACAAGTTCCCTAACTCCATGGAGACAAAACACAGTAAACCAAATAAGTGAAATAATTGCAAAATGTAATACATTATTGCAAAAACTATACCAGGGGAAAAAAAAGAAATATACCAGGAGGGAGATGAAAAATGATAAAAGTTTAGGAGGTATGGTTCTACTTTATAAATTGTGGTCAGGCAAAGCACGTGAGAAACATAAAACTCGTGGTAGACATGGGACAAACTGGTGGATGAACCTAGACCCTTTGGGAAGTACCACAGTTTGGTAGTACTGACGCTCAGTGAAATTTAGAATTCTTTCCAAGGCTATCAACCTAGTAAGGAGCAGAGACAGAATTTAACATAAGAGTGTTTTGTCTCCAGCTGCCACATAAGATTGTAATATTGAGTAACGTCCACGCAGAAATTTTTGAAGAGCTGAAAATTCACAGAGAGTGAGAAACCCAGAAAGGACGGAAAAGTGAGCACATGAGAATGCCAATACTTCATATATACAGTTTAGTAAAATGTTTGTGGATTGACTTTAATTCCAAGGGAAGCTTTCCATGATTTTATATAGCAGAGTAACACGGTCTTTGGAATCAGGAAAATAGGGAATTTCATGTGAAGTTGCCATTTGCTAGCTGTGCAATCTTAAGTTCAATGAGTAACTTATCTGTGGATTGATTTGTTCATATTCAAATGAGGATAACAGTTACCATACTGTTATATTGTTAAGATTAAATTAGGCAATATAAGTGAAAGCATCTTACATATTAGTGCTTAGAAATTATAATTTTCATTTTATACTCTAGCACATTGCATTATTTTACTTAAAATAACATCTAAATATTATTTTCTTTTGAGTTGGTTTCTGAATTCTGTTCAAAGACTTATATTACACATATAATCAATCCAAGAAAGAAAATGGATTTATAAATTGTGTTTGAGAGACAAGAGAAATCCCAGTGACCGCTTCCACATAAGATAGGCAAGAAATCATTTTAATTCAATTTAGAGTAAGTAATGAATTCAATTTGTTAAAGCTGCTTCTATTCTTTGAGAAAGTTAGATACAAGTAAAATGAATCTAATAAGTCATTTGCTTCTGTATGAGCATATTTATTTACTCAGCAGAATCACATATCATAGATATTATAAATCATTTGAATAAAGGGAGCTAGGACAATTATTTTTAATTTTCCTTCAAGCACAATTTATATATATATATGTAAATTATTTATTTTTAAAACTAATATCTTCATTTTAGTCCCAAATCTTACGTTCATATTTACCAGAATATATTTGATACATTTGCATACATAGTATATACTCTCTATTTCTCTCTCTCTCTCTCCATATATATATTCAGTTCGTGTGTGTGTGTGTGTGTGTGTGTGTGTGTGTGTATATACATATATATATATATATATATATATATATATATATATATATATATATGAATCAGTATGGAATTTCAAGTTAGAAGGCCTAGCTACGAGATAATGAGCCAGTCATTTAATCTTTCAAATCACACTTTTCTTTTTTATTTAATATTGTTTATTTTCAGTCACATTTAACATACAATATTATGTTAGTTTTAAGTGTACATTTATATAACTTATGAGGTGATCACCCGATATATCTAGTAGTCATCTGACACCATACATGGCTATTACTATTATTGACTATATTCCCTATGCTGTACTTCACAACCCCACAACTATTTTGTAACCACCAATTTGTACTTCTTAATCCCTTTGCTTTTTTGACTCACCTCCAACCCCCCTCCCATCTTCAAAATGTTTGCTGTATCTATGAGTTTGTTTCTCTTTTGTTTGTTCATTTATCTTGTTCTTCAGATTCTGCATATAAGTCAAATCACATGGCATTTGTCTTTGTCTGACACTTACTCTGCTCAGTACAATATCCTCTAAGTCCATCAATGTTTTTGCAGATGACAAGATTTTATTCTTTTTTATGGCCGAGTAATATTCTATTGTATATATGTACCACCTCTTCTTTATCCATTCATCCATTGATGGACACCCAGGCTGCCTCCACATCTTGGCTATTGTTAACAATGTTTCAATGAACACATATAGATGCACATGTCTCTTGAAATAGCTTTTTGGATTTCTTGGGAAAAATACCCAGAAGTGGTATTACTGGGTCCTTTTTTGTCTATTGTGTTAAAGTCTATTTTGTCTGGTATAAGTATTGCTACTCAGATTTTTTTGTTGTTGTTTCCATTTTCATGAGATATCTTTTTTCCCATCCCTTTACTTTCAGTCTGTGTGTACCTGTCAATCTGAAATGAGTCTACTATAGACAGTATACGAGTACATAAGGGTCTTGTTTTCTTATCCATCCAGCCACCCTATCTTTTGATTGGAACATTTAATCCATTTATATTTAAAGTAATTGTTGATAGATATGTGGTTATTGCCATTTTATTATTCATATTTGTGGGGGTTTTTTCTTCTTCTTAAAGAAATCCCTTTAACATTCCTTATAATATTGGTTTGGTGCTGAGGAACTCCTTTAGCTTTTTGTTGTCTAAGACATTCTCTGTCCTATTCTAAATGGTAGCACTGCTGAGTAGAGTCATCTTGGTTGTAGGTCCTTACTTTTCATCACTTTGAATATTTCCTGCCAATCTTTTTGCCTGCAGTTTCTGTTGAGAAATCAACTGATAGTCTTATGGGAACTCTTTGGTAGGTCAATAACTGCTCTTCTCTTGCTGATTTTAAGGTTCCCTCTTTAACCTCTGGCATTTTAATTATGTTGTATCTTGGTGTGGGCCTCTTTGGGTTCATCTTGTTTGACACTGTCTGCACTTCCTGGGCTTATATGTCTATTTTCTTTGCCAAGTTAGGGAAATTTTCCATTGTTATTTCTTTTAATAGGTTTCCAATTCCTTTCTCTCTCTCTCTCTCTCTCTCTCTCTCTCTCTCTCTCTCTCTCTCTCTCTCTCTCTCTCTCTCCTCCTTCTGGTACTCCTGTGATGTGAATGTTGGTACACTTGACATTGTCCACAAGGCCTCTTAAACTATCCTCATTCATTTTTTATTCTTCTTTTTTTCTTTTTGCTGTTCTGATTTGGTGTTTTCTGCTACCTTATCTTTTAAATTGTTGATTCAGTCATCTGCTTCATCTAATCTACTATTGATTCCCGCTAATGTATTCTTTATTTCAGTTATTGTATTTTTCATTGCTGTCTAGTTCTTTTTTATGTTTTCTATTTCCATTTTTATGTTTCCTATCTCTTTGTTGAAGTTTTAACTGAAATCATTGATCAGCCTTATAACCAGTGTTTTGAACTCTGCATCTGATAGTTTGCCTGTCCTCATTTTTTTTTTTTTGTTTTTTGTTTTTTTTGAGCTTTGTTCTGTCCTTTCATTTGGGACATGTTTCTTTGTCTCCCCATTTTGGCTGCATTCCTGTGCTTGCTTTTATATATATTAGGTAGAACTACTGTGTCTCCCAGTCTTAGCAGAGTGGCTTTATGTAGTAGATGTCCTGTGGGACCCAGTGGTACTGTCTCCCTGGTCACCTGAACTGGGTGCTGCAAGTGTGTCCCTTGAGTGTTGTGTGTGTTCTCCTGTTGTAGTTGACCCTTGGTTGCTGTTTGCACATCAGTAGGAAGGATTGGCCCTTGCACTGATTGGTTGTAAGAACTGGCCATGACTGCAGTGGAGGAACTGTTTTCCAGGGGCTGACCCTACAGAGCAGGATTCACTTTAGAAGGATTCTCATTCCTGCCCAATAGCTTTTTGTGTGTCATCTGTGGAGGCAGCTGAGTGGTGCTATGGCTCAGTCCGAAGCTGGCCATCTGGCATGCCAGCCCTGGGGCCTCCTAGGAGGGGCTGCAAAGCAATCTGCAGATGTCTTCTACCAACAGTGGGCTTGGGGGTGCCTGGGAGAGGCTAAGCTGCCAACCAAGGCTGGCTGAAATCACACTTTTTCTTATCTGATAAATAAGAATGATAATTATATCTAAATTAGAGAGTATCTGTGGAAATTAAGAGATAATACATGAGAAAATCAATTTATAAATTGGAAGAATATTTATGTTTATAGATGCTCATTGTTATTATTTATTTGTACTCTGTTGCTGCCATGAAAGTTTTCGTTTTTTGTTTTCATGTGATAAAATTCGTTTACATCATTTAGTTTAGGAACCCATGTATCTCTCCCTTTCTTCTTACATGCAAGTACTACCAACCTAATAGAGCCGAAGGCAACATTTTTCACTGAGTTCATTCACCTTCACCTAAAACACAAAGAAAAAAATATTAAAACCTGAATTTCTTCCTCCTGTATTTCCTTTCTTAGTTAATGAAATTATTGGCCATCTCAGAGATGGGATAAGCTGCTTATGCTGTGTTAGTGGAAGGGACACTTCTCTCATAAGAATGAGATGTTGGGTGCTGGAATATGCTCCAAATGGGCAAAGTATCTCTGTATTACTAGTCCTGCCCTGCTTATCGTAACTGCTAACACTTTCTGAGAGTTGAATATGCAAGTAACTACTCTAAGCATTTCCCTCTATTTAACTCATTTAAAACTTATGACAACCCTGTAAAATACTTATTATGTTCTTACTCCCATTGTAAAGATAAGGAAAATAATGGTTTACAAGTTTGAGGACCCACAATTAATAAAGGTCAGACCTAGGATTTTTATTACAATTCTTACATCCTTAGTCACTATGGTAGTTAACAGGAAAACAAAGTTCAAATGTTGAAATTGAAACTCCAGTGACAGGTACAGACCAATCCAGATGCTGCATGGCCTTACCAGATTTCTTAGAAACCTGCACTGTATCTAAGCCAAATGTTGCCCTGATCTTGTAGAATGGGTTCCATGATTCACTCTAGTCTTTCCCCTAAATTGCACGTTTTTAAATAAGAAATAAAACAAATTAACAATCTGTTTAACCCTATGTATTTTTCAAAATTAATTG
The DNA here is from genome assembly GCA_033961575.1 of Aselliscus stoliczkanus. Taxonomy (NCBI): domain Eukaryota; kingdom Metazoa; phylum Chordata; class Mammalia; order Chiroptera; family Hipposideridae; genus Aselliscus; species Aselliscus stoliczkanus. The sequence goes on along the minus strand of CM066730.1, from coordinate 51,803,018 downwards.
TCCCATTCTCTGGGGCAGGTTTTTGGTAATTTGGTATTTTCTCAAAAAAAAAAAAAAAATCAAAAGCGATAGACACACTAGATACAATGCAGTGAAACATTAATGAATGTGTTTAAAAAGTCACTGGCAAAAAATTGGTGAATGCAAAGAAGTACATCATAAATAACTAATGGTTTTAGGTATGTCGCTATAGGCTGAACATGTTGGAGTGAAATCAGTTTAGCTTGCTTTGAGTTTAGGGAATGTCTACCTTTTCTGTTATAAAGAGTACAAGGTGTTTTCTTTCATGAAACTTAAAAATAACTGACAATCTTCTGAACTTCCATTTCTGCAAAAGAAGGAGTAAAACAATCTAGTTTACAAAAATTGACTTAGTGTTAGAATGTATATTGGAGAACATGCTTTAAAAGCTGGATCAATTACTTTCCCACTCTAACGGGTGCTGTTTGGTGAACTCTTACAGAGAAATACTCACTGCTTGCCAAACAAGGCAATTATGTTTCTGGCAGTGCAACCAATAACTTTAGGTTCACTAATGTTTTCCACATATAACTTAGTCTTTTTAAACACAGGAACTGGGATAGAAGTGAAAATATGACTGTTTAAAATATTCCTTTTTAATTGATTTCTCTTTCTCCTCTACTATGTGCTCTCATCTTATACAACAAATCCATAAATGCTTTGTAGTTAGAAATGCCTACTTTTTGTGAACAACCAAATGTCACTTTGAAAGGTCACGTGGTTAGTTTAGACTCTAGTATACTTAAGTTTTTTTAAAGTTATTCTGGGGATGAGATGTAGATGGTGTGGTTCAGGACACACTATCCCAAAATGTATTACCTTAGTATATTGAATATTTTAAGCTGAAAGAATTTGAGATAACAGTATAAGCAGGAAGGTTGCTCTGAACTTGCCCCTGCCCTTCTCTGAAACAGATCACAAAACCCTTATGTGAAAGTGTTCCCCTGTACCTGGGGAGCCTCCTTATACCTAGAGACAAAGAGACACAGAGAAGAATCCTAATAAACAGGCCTTACTAAGTTTGCTTTTCATATGCCTCTGTGACTGTCCACTTCATCAAATCTAGTTAAAAATATTCAGGTCTGCCTTTTTTTTCAGTCTTCATTTCCTTATGTGTCACATAAAACTTATATTAAATAATGTTATGTGGTTTTCTCCTTTGACTTTGTCAATGTTAGTTTAATTTTCAGACCCAGCCAGGGACCTCAAAAGGGTCTTGGAAAGCTTTTTTGCCCCATATGTAGGTCTGACAAGAAAGAATATAAATGAGTATCTAATGGCATTTATGTATGCTCATCTCTACATGATCTGCGAGAGGTTCAGCCTCACTCAAATTTATCATTCTAAAAAGTTCTAAAAGTCCTCATAAATCATGTCTCTATACTCCATGAAATCCTCTTCTTGTCTATTATTTGTTATCTTCTTTTTTTTTTTTAACTTTTCTTCATTTAAACTTGTGTAATGCTTCTGCCCTTCCTCATCCCTAAAGCAACTATGGGCTATTGATTCTTACTTAGGATGTCACCATTCTTGCTGATGACCTTGGCTTTTGTAAGGTTGCTGATACTCAGTATTGAGAGGAGCCAACATTTGTTACTGTCCTGAAGGCACTGTTTTTCTTTCTAGTAACTTCCAGCTATCAGGATTCCATAGCCTGCCCTCCCAAATCCAAGCATTGGATACCTGAGGTCTAAGGGGTGGCACTGTTCTAAGAGTAACATTTTCTGTGGCTCCCTAAGACACTAAAGCTAGTGTGGATCTTCTTGTGATTTTAGTGACCAGAGTGTTTTTTTGTGTTTTTTTTTGGGTGGTCTCTTCCTTGATAATTACTACTCTTTCACTTTAAGCTTTAGACAGATGAGCCCAATACAAATAATTCTGTAAGACATCCCATTGCCAGTATTCAGATGTCCATGGCAACCTGTATTTTCCAGCAGCTTTTTTCATGATAAGAGAATACACAGGCTAAATGTTGGCATTTTTAATATTCTCTATTCCTGTTATCAGGAGTGTAGTTGTTGTCTCTCTACCTCGCTCCTGGAGGTTCAAGTGCAAATGCGATACATCCCAGCAGAAAGGAACTTTTATTGGCCACCATGAATTGTTGCTACTCACTCATTTTATCCATTCCAGGCACCGTGATCTTGGATGAAATTGTAAATTGAGCTCATCTCATTTGTGTATATCCCTCCTTAGCAAGATATGAAAAGATTATTTTGATTTTGCTTAAGCACTGTGATAAATGTTAATATAAATGACCTCATTCAATCATTGCAGTATACCAGAGATATAGGCACATGTGGCTAAAGCTACTGAGGCTCCAACTGGTTAAGAAACTTGTCTGAGGCCAAATTGCTAAGTGGCAAAGCTTGACCTTGAACTTGTGTCTGACTTGTTTAGGGATGTTCTTCTCTTTACCTTCTTTCTCTTTTCCTTTTGTAAGGAGATTTTTATAAATTTTCTTAGCTTTTGCTTAGAAGAACACCATTTCTATTTAATGCCATATGACACATAATAACACACAATAATAAAAACAATTACTCTTAATTGAGTGTACCCTATATGTCAGGTATCAAGTTTGCTTTCATTAAGAAACTAGCAATATTAAGAATATCATGACAATTATTATTTCACCAAAAGAAGGAAAAAAGAAGTGATACTCCTGAGATGACTGAAAATGTTTGTATTTAGACTGTATTGTGGTAAAAAGAGGGATTATATATCATTGTGTACTCATGACCAGATGCTCCTGTTTTGTTTGTTTTTATTTGTAAAGTTTGCTTAAAATAAAAGATAAAGTTGTGGAACACATAAAAAATAATACCTAACAAGTTCTTCTTATAAATGAATTAGCTAATTATTAATAAGTTTATACTTTTTTTGCAGAAATCTTGTGCAAGATGCATTAGAGATTCACAGACTCCATTTCAGATGACAGATGCAGGCAACAGATTTGGAAAGACCAAGATCGGATCACAGGTAAGAGCTCTAGCACTTGGTATATTGAACATCCTTTTCCAGCTGATATTGGAGGTGGAGACATATTCTTCAGCTTTCTTGGTGACAAGAACCTGGAAGCTTCTAGAAGGAGCTGCTGAGAGCCCAGTTTGTGGTCCAAGAAAAGGTAGGAGGACCTTATGCACTGCATATCATATATGAGATTATAAGATTGAGAATATTTTGTGTCGAGATCAAGTGTTATGGAAAGTAGGAGGAATGCTGTACTTGTTTGTCTAATCTATTTTTATCATCCTTTCCCACTCATTAATAAATATATACTTAATATTGTGGTTGTCACAAGAACACACTTTGATTTGCCTTACAGATCAGATGTGGTATTAGAAGATAAAATGAACTATTTTTACTGCTGAAAGAGTTAGGTCATCCTATCATGATGGCATCATGTATGACTTAAGGTGTGCAATAGATCTTAAAGGGACCCAGCAAAATGTACGTAAAGCCCAATAAAAAGTAAGAGAACATTAGCAGAAGTTCAGGGACTCTGTTCTCAGCTGAACTGCTCAGATTTTTGACCTTCAAGTTCTTTGAGATAACATTCCTCTCTCTTTTCCTTTAGCAAATGTAAGACCGCAAGGAAAGGTGTTGTAATTCATTATCTCTGATAATCTTCATAAAGCTCTTGGAAATATGTACTATTAACCTTACTTTAGAGATGAAGAAATATCAAGGCTCTAAGAATTTGAGTAACATATTTAAATTCTCACAATAAGAAACAGGAGATCTGGGACTGAATCACAGCTCAGCTTGACATTAAGGCCTGTGATCTTAAACACCACAATGTGTTATATAGCAAGAAGTCTAAGAAGCTATTTACAGGTTTTTTTCCACAATAGGTTTTCATTTCTCTAGTCATATAATGGTAAGTTTTATATTTACCTTGTTCAAGAATTCTTATCAGGGAAAAATACCACAAAGAAGGCAATACTTTAAATTAACCATGCTAGATTTTACATTCAATCAAAAGACATTTATTGGGTTCCTACTATGTAAAAGCTATATACTAAGCACCATATGAATCAGCAGGGACTTGATATTAAAATAATGTAAAAAAAGAAATAGGGTAGAATGGCCTCTGGGCTAACTTCATGTGCAGACAGCCAATTTCAATTTTTCCTATACCACGTGAAAGTTTCATCTCAATTAAGTACCTGTAATCACCAAGCGTCTAATTAGAAAAGAAGGGGAGGCATCTATATAAGGTGCAGTAAAGAAATTAAAAACTATTTCAGAAGAATATGTGGTAGTAGCTCCAATCTCTTCTTTGTTTCACTGCTCATTCTTCATCCTGAGGTAGAAGATTATCATACTGAGAACACTGAGATATATCTGATAACAATCAGATGTTATTCGTATATGTTAGACTAGACTATTGCTGATCTGGGCCTCTGTTTCCGTTGTTTGTCTTTTTCCCATCAAGGAGACCATGAGTAACTGAATTGTACATCAAAGCTTTATCTGATAAAGCAAAACACGCATTCTGCAGCCTCTTGCCTGATCCATCCACTTTTACCCCCATAGCTCCTGTCAATTTCATAAGGACTTGCTAGTTCTTTCCTGGTTCTTCCACCCTCAAGTCTGGTAATTATGTATTGTCATATTTCTTTCTAAACACCAATTGACAAGAAAAAGTATATCTGTGATTGATCCCATAACTTTATCTGACTCACAGGAACACATTGAGCAATAGTAAAGATTAAATCATAAATTTGGCCAGGTTGTTTTGCTGAGTACAGCATAATGTCTGTTACTCTGTATGTTACAAGTTCCAGTACATCTATTTACTTAATCTGGAATGATAGTTCAATCTAAAATAGCATCTACTTCGTAGGGTGATTGTAAAGATTAAAGTAGTCCAGATACCTGTAGGTTTAGGACAGTACTTCCCTGACTGATTACAAGCACACTGAAACCTTAGTTGTTATTACTTTTATTGCATTGTGTTTGTGTTGTCAAGTGTATGCAAGATAAATAAATAGTCCTCAGGGAAGATTCCTAAATAAAGAGGCTGATAACTCTTTTTACCATTTTATCACAAGTGTCATAAAATTACAGAGACAACATGAAGGGAAGACTCTTGGGATTTCACATTTATAATGACAGGATAAGGATAAGTATCACCTTTTCCTCTCTGAACTTGGACAATCAGAAACAGACACATACACTCTTTACTCAAACTGGGATTCACTATAACCACAGGCCCAGTGTATGAAGAGATTTCTCAAGTTAAAAAAAAAAAAAATAGACCAGCTATGCCTGCTGCTGTAGGTGCAGATGAGGCTGGAAGAGTCAGCCAGATGCCTCACACTGAGGGACAGAACCAACACCATGGTTAGGAAACAATGACATCAAAGGCATGGGTTACTGAGTGAAGTTTTTTGGACTCTGTTAGATACTACACATTAGAGATGCTGGGACAAATAAAAGAATGTACAGACATCACATCACTGAAATGCTTATCTAAAGGTGAAGCCTATTGGATAAGGGAATGAGTTATAAGCAGGTCAGAATCTATAGTAGTAAGGAAAGTTGGAAACAAGGAAAGTCAAATCAATCACCCATATATACATTCTCTCTCTCTCTCTCTCTCTCTCTCTCTCTCTCTCTCTCTCTCTCTCTCACGCACGCACGCACACACGCACACACGCACACACTACACACACACTCAGGCATACAAAAAATAAAGGAAAATGGCATGAAAGAGAATGGAACAACATAAAAATGAGCTGGCATTGCTCAGGAAAAGAAATGAGAAGATAAAAGAAAAATGGCACAGCAATAAAGGTCACTTTGAAATATAGAAAAAGAGGAGACCATACAATTAACTAAACAGTAAGTGCCAGAGAGGGCAAGACTAAAACAGAATTTTTAAAATGACTGAAAATGAATAAGAAGTTAACAGTACATAAAATAAAAGAGGTGACCTCCACAAGATGAAAAAAAAAAATAAAGAAAACAACAAATCTTTTCCTTCATAATGGAGATGACTGTCCAGAAACAAAAGTAGGACTTGAATCCAAGTTTGAAGGAGAGACTATACTATGTGTCCAGACAATCAATACAAAATGATCAATTACAAGACATTTCCTGGTAACTGCTATGATTTTAAAGATGAGAGAGAGAGATTTTTGAATATCAAAGAATAGATGAAAATAGAATATTCTCAACACATACACAAAAAACTCCATCAGAATATGGGGAGCTAGAACATCTAAGAAAACTAACACAGAGGGAATGAATTTCAGGTAGTTACTCCACAAAAAAACACTAGTCTCACTAAGTCAAGAACTGTACTTCCTTCTAATCTAGAAAACTATGATTGTTCCTACAGTCTGAGGCATTTGTTAGGTATCTTAGCTATTTGTGAACTTGACTTTCTCTACCACACCTGAGCGCCTTACAAGCTGCTTTCATGCCTCCTTTCTTTCTTGCATATAAATTGGGCTCAAAATCTTGTCCGCTAATTTCATTTACTATGTGATTGTAGAAATCTGGGGACTCCAAAACAACAACACAACAAAAAATGCTGGTAATTCAAGAAACCTGCCAAAATTTAGGTTTTAAGGGAAAACAAAACATAAACAATCAATACTAAATTATGTAAAAATAAAATAGAATGTTATTAGCCAGTGCTTTTCTGTTCACTATACAACGCTGCAGCCCATGGTAAACATTTTGACATTAAATTCTGGAATTCCATGACTTGCCTCTCTAATTAATTACATTTCATGAAAAGTAAAACTCTTGTGATAAAGTTTAAAAAGAAGTTATTCAGATGATGGTTTTATGTGATCAAAAGTATTCCTTTGTGTGTGAACATAAAGGGTATGGAATAATGAGGCAGCCAGAGAAGACAGGAATTTATTCCAGGTACCGATTCAGGCATAGTTTGGGCAAAGATCATGTTCCAATGAGTCGGCCTTCTATTTTTTGGAAATACAGGTTCAGACCAGCCTTTGGGCCAGGTTCTCTCCAAGCTGAGTGTCCAGTGCCTGTGCCTACAACTGCTGACATTCATATAACTTCCCATAAAATGGGCTTTTCAGAAAGATCCCCTGAACCTTGAATTTCTGAATGGTACTTGTCAATATGAAGAAAAAACAAAACATTAGCTCAGGTCCCTTCTTCTTCTACTTTATAGGTAATAATTTTCAAGGGCTAACTCTAAAGAAAGAACATGTTTCAACCCTGATCTAACTGCTATCTCCATCCATTGGGGTTATGGTTTAATTGTGCACTATATAAAGAAACAATAGGAGGAGACAGAAAGAGAAATTTATGAGGGAAGAAAGAAAGGGAGGAAAGGAGGGGGGGGAAGGGAGGAGGGGAAAGGGGAGTGGGGGGGAGATAGATGCAGAGAGGAGATGCGGAGGAGAGGAGAGGAGAAGAAAAGGAAAGAAGGAAAATCAAGAATGATGCTCAGGATCCCAATCAAACATGTTTATTTTGACATGTTCTTATAAAAAGAATATTAAATAAAAGATGCTGGGAACATACAATCACATTGCCACAACTGCCTAGGGCTGACTTCTATGAGTCAATTTTACAAAACATAGTCCTTGTAATATCATATTCATCAATTAATATTTATTGAGCTGCTCCTAAGGTACAAGACACATGAACATGTATGATTAACTTCCTGTTCTTTTAACCTGCTCTCTAGAAAATGAAGCCAGTACAACCTTCAAATATCTGCCTCAGGGGGAAAAGAAATGGGCTTGCTCTAACAACCTGAACAAACATTATTTCAAGAACTAATTTTCCACTTATTTGGCTCTTGCTGTCTCTATTTTCAATATCCTGTGATGTCTCGTAGCAACTTAAAATCGCAAATCACTGAGTACAAACGGGCACAGCTTAGAGTGTGTTTGTGTCCATTTCATTTGTTGCATGCTTTACACTTTAACATTTCCTTCAATAGCAATTGCTTAAATTAGGCAAAGTAGCTACTGTTTTCCCCAATAAACAGGTAGAGATCTACAAATTTTTAATGACTTATTCTAGGCCTTGCAGTTTGTCTGGGCTTCAACTTTCTGATTTAAGGCCTCTGTTCATAAGGACACCTGCTTACTCAAAATTATGTTGCATCCTCCATAGTAACTCTGTTATTTTTCCTATTTATCGACAGCTTCCCTTCTGATAAGTTGAGAAAGCGGTAAAGGAAGTGTATCTAACAACTTACTGAGTACCAAATCCTGTGCAAAACATTTTGCTTTCATTATTGTATTTATACAGAACAAACCTATGGGGTGGGTATTGGTATACTCTTATTTTGGAGGAAGCAGATAATGCTTACAAAAATAGTCTATTAACTGGCAGAGCTGAGATTAGATCCCAGGTCAGCAGATTTCAGAGCCCGTGTTCTGAGTGACTTCAATGCACTTGACCCTTCTGGTTTGTAGAAGCAGCTAAATTAGGTTTGTGCATACACTTGATATGTATATTGTTTCAGATGACAATTCATATACATATTTTAATTGTTTGGCCATATAGATCACATAAGTCATGTTTTCTAAATATATGTTGGTAAATATACAGAAAAAAGACTGCAGTCACTGTAGAAACATTTTACTTCTTATTATATGTACTCCAAATGTCTTTTGATTTCAACCTAGTTCAATGCACACAGAGATATGCACCGTGTAGGAAGATATAAACAGCAAACTATGAGATTGAAAGAGTGAGCAATGCAGACTCTGAACCTGAAGTATAGGTGATACCTACTGTGAAGCCCTGGTAAGCAAATCTAACTGGAAATCAAATGTGGTTCTTTGGCTGATTTATTTGTTATATTGATAAATCTGAATTATTGGGTTGTCGGAAAAGTCATGACGCGTTTTTGAAATGAAAAACATAGAAAAAACACGTCATGACTTTTCTGTCAACCCCATATATATGCCAGATAGCATCGTGCAAACATCATACAAAAAATAAATTTAATTTTTTTTTCTATCCATAGTACTTTACTAATTTCATACAGGGCCTCCTGATGTAGCCATAAAAAGTTTTGAGAATTTCTTGTACCTTTTCACAACCCAGGACACTCTAAAATATAAGGCTATAACATTTTATAACCTTTCTTATTGTAACACCATGTTATTTCTCCCATAACGTTGTTGGTAGCAAAATTTGAAGAACATTTTACCAGTACTTTTCAAGGCAATTGCAGATTAACACTTTCATTATTAAGTTCTTCAGTGTTGGCTTATTTGTAGGTTTCATTAATTGATAATAGTACTAGTGGCTTACTCTCTAGTTTTGCTGTTATAAAAATTAATGTCCCAATTTTGCAAAAAATATCTAAAACAGAAAACAAAAATATGTGTATCTTGCAGTGTAAGGCAAAGTGGATGGTTTATTTGTGGTTCCTGGAAGACAGTTATCATACAAATTGGCATATATTTGTACTTTTCCCTGAAAATCATAAATTAATTATGTGGCCTCATTTGCCTACACTTGCAAGCTTCTCTATCTTAAAAACTCTTCCTAAGAAAAAGGGCCATTTTATTGTAGTTTCTCGAATTATCTTCTGAATTATGAGTGTTATGTGACTTAGAAATAACACCTGCCTAATTACTTGATTTATTTATTAATTCAACAAATATTTATTGTACTGTATTACGTGCCATGCAGCTACAAAATATCTTATGTATAAGAATGAACACATAAGGGTCAAAACTATGCCTGCCTCATGATACTGAGAGCCTAATGAGGGACCCAGGTGAGTAAACAGGAAATAAATGAGCAATCAGGACTAATGATGGGTAGTGGAGAATTCCATGAAACTGTATGTAAGAGAGAAGCACTACACAATATTTGCCATGTGTGCTTGGATTTTGTGTAAGGGTGAAATTGAAGGAAGGTTGTTCATACATGCTGCGATGTCAAGAATGCAACTCTTCAGCCAGGTAAATACTGAAAGAGGAGGAGGAGAATAATGCTTTGCTCAGAGAATGACTCATGTGAAAGCTGAGGGTTTAAGGAGGCTGAGGGTGTTCAGGACATTGGGAATAACTGAATTAAGTGGTGCAGGAAGTAGCATGAGGAGTGGGTGGCAGTTGCTCAGAAGTGACAGTATGAGGGAGCCATGAAATGAATGATCCTTTATGCCTGAAAAGGAAGGTAAACATTATCTTAAGGGCAAGGGGATCCATTAGTTTAAGTACCTGTGAGATATGATGATATTTGTTTCTTAGAAAGAATGCTTTGACAAAAATGGGAAAAATGGATACAAATAAAGGCAAAAGGGAAGGCAAAGAAGTCAGTAGAACCTGTTACAGCAATCGAGACAAGAGAGCACAGTGCTTTGAACTAAAGTTGTGGCAGTGGGGTGGAAGGTGATCCCTTAGGTGGGTGGGTGTCCCAAGTTTACTGTTAATTGTATGTTTGCATTATTGTTTATCCCCCGTTAAATCATGAGGTTCCAGGGGCCATGGTCTCTGCTTTCTGCTAGCATTGTAATGTCTGAAAGCTCATCAAGTCCTTGAAGATCAAGAACAAAAATTAAAATAATAAATACAATAAAGATAAGAGAGTCACATTTGTTTTTCTAAACATTTTGTTCTGCCGTGTAGTCGAATTCTCATGAGATGTCTATCAATAACAAATGCCTAAACTTCTTTGCATTAAAGCTATGATAGAATGTATTTTTTTTTTAAATTACTCTATTCCTAAGTTTTTTAGGAACACAGGTTTGATTTTAAAAAGAAAGCCACATTTAGAGTAGTTGGTACAAATTTGTGATGAATGTAATGTTAACAAAGTTTATTCGTTTGAAAGATACTTCTTCCAACAAAGAATTTGAGCATTGTAAGGAAATAAATGAAAGAGGAAAATTACACTTTAGTCATTCATTATATTGCTTTTTTGAAAAAATTCTGAGTCCAAGTATCTTCCTGTATTTATTTTTTCTTTTACTTTGTTATATGTATAATTTTAAATTATCTTCTATGGCAATGTGTCAGCTACAAATCTGCAACCAAAATAATAAAGTGGTACTTTATAATATGAACTAATTTTCCTCAAGGAACTCAATCTAGAGTTTCAGATTCATAATACTTTCTCAACTTTAGGAGAAAAGCTCTTAACTAAATTATCACAACTTCAAAAAGTAACAAATTATCACAACCTTGAAAAGTGACAAATTATCACAACCCTGAAAAGTGAAAAAATAGAAGTGCCCAAATTTCCAACCTAGTTTTGTCAGGAAGCTGATTTGTAGCAATCATCTCCTGGGCTATACCTAGAAATTAATAAGAGTAAAATGGCAACCACAATAAACTGAAGGAACCCTACACAACTAAAATGTTAGTAAAGAGTAACTTTAATAGATGTCATGTTTTCTGCCTAATTAAATTGAGTATCATAAGTAAAAATAATTAATAAAACTCAAAATGGACAAACAAACAGCGACAATGCCCTGAGAAGTTATTTTACGTTTTTTTGAGACAATGACAGCATGTTCACAGATAATCTTCCATTACGTGTTGGAAGCCAGGGTGTCCCTTTTAATTGTGAAAACGTAGTCTCACAGCTAGGAAACTGGTTCTTTTATTTTATTTGAAGATCTCCATGTGACTCTGCATAAGATTGGTCATTTGGCCAATTTGTTTTCTGGTAAATTTCCATGTTATTTCTAGTCTCTTCAACGTTTTAGGCATTGCTATCCTTCGAGATAGATTTCAAGACAATGGACCCTGAAATCATCCCAGTGCCACTTTTTTCTGGCCTTCTGACCAGGACATGCCTTGCTAAATTCCACCCTCATGTTCTCCAACAGTAGGAACACCAGGCTGCTTCACTTACTCTTGACAGAGTCCTACAAAGGACTCTACAGAGATTGCTGCTTCAAAGGCATTGACGTGATGTCAGACGTACTCAGGGCATAAAACGAAGGTAAAGATGAAGAAGAAGAAGCAGAAGGATGAGAGGAGACAAAAGGAAAATCCTAGCACATACAATGGAGTCTATTACTTTAGTCTTTCAGTTCTCTGTGCATTTCTTCCTTCTTCATCCCATATATTGGAAAGATTAAATAAGCTGTGTTATGCAAGCATTCATTATTTCACCTGGCCTTACCAACATATCATGAGCATTAACTGGTGGTTCCACAGCACAGTTAAAGGAGTGATTAGTTTGAAATAATGAGAAAAATATCATAAATTATGAGGAATTAGCAAACTGGTATTGTTGAGCACATTTGTCCAGTTGAGCTGTGCACCCTCTGGGCTTCTGAGTGAGGGAAGTCTCAGATTGTGGACAGAAGGTACAGTATACAGTAATCAGCAGTGACTATTTTAAAATATACACCTGGGTAAAAACACACCCAATTTTCTATTTTTCCTCACAGAATTCTGCGGCAGGGAAATTCTTTGTATGGAAAGAAGACATGTTGTTAGACTACTCAAAACTGAAATAATCAGTTGGATATTGCCCTCACATGTCAAGGCATTAGTCTGTATCTAAGACCCTGAAACTCAAAAACAAAATGGATAATTTAGCTCAATGAGACTCATGCTTCCAGTCTGCAAACGTTTCACAGAAATGCTGAGAGTACTGACAGCTTTCTGTGGTGTAAAATAGAAAAATGTATCGTTGAGTGAACAATTATGAAAAACGTATGCCCCAAAGCTTGAAATATTTAGCCTAAACCAAATGGATGTATTTTGTAATAGTTGCTTGAAAAGGGAATGAAGTGTGTTGTCTCCTATATACAGGTAGTTACAAGTAGTGTGAATAGAAATGTAAATTAAAAACTTGAGCTATTCATACTAAATCAAATCAACAACTATAAGCTCATTAACTATATTGGATTAGAACTAAAAAAACCAATAAAAGTGATCTCAAATATCCGATATGTAATTAGACAAGACACTAGATAAAATATTTAATCAAAAAGTCACAGCATAACTGAAAAATTTCAAATGTAACATAATATCAAAGTTATAACTTTTTAAATATCTCTATCACATTTTAGTTGATTTTTTTTCTCATGGATAAAAATATATAAATAACTGGGAAGAAAGTAAAAACTAACAAAAGAAGTCCAATATATTTAGCTGCTGATGATACAAAAATAGAATGAAAACTCAGTAAAATTATAGTGTCCCTGTCTTTTAAATAAAATGAATTTTGTTTTGATTTAGAGTTTTAATTAAATTCAATTAATTTTGTCACTACTTATGACCAAGTAAATTACTGTAAACTATTTGTCATGTTATGCTACCATAGTTGTTTCAGTAAGCTAGAGCACACAAGAATGTCAGACCTCACTTGGCAACACAGGGCCAGAGAATAATGGATGAAAGGAAAGAAGAAGAATTAAGGGAGAAAGTAAGATAAAATAAGTGAAGGGAAAAAAACAGGGGAGACTATTTCATGTGGTACCAAAAACACAGTAGTCATTTAGTGGATAAAATACAGTGAGAAAGGAAGAGTGAAAAACTTATAGAAGGTAAGGAAATATGTGCTACTTTATTTAAATTTTAATGTGGAAAGAATGCTTTACTGTGGCTATTTCTCCTCATTCTGCTGTTTCTTTTAAGACAAGGACTTCCCTCCAACCATCCTAAATATGCAAATTCTTTCCCTCTACATCACTTGTGTTGATGCCCTCTTTATCTTTAAAAACAAACAAACAAACAAACAAACAAACAAACAAACAAACAGTTTCTGTGCTTCTCCAAGTGTTGGTCAAAGCACTTAGTGTTTTGGTAGGAGTCTACTTAATTTTCAAAGTCTGTGTTACCATTACTGTGATGAAAAACATACGTTAGCTTCTCTCTCTAGAAGTCTTAAGCTTGTTGTAGACATTGGCCCCCTCAGGAGAAAACTTTGTCTCCAAAGGATGCCAAGGCTAGTACATATTCAATTAGTTGCAGAGAGCAAAACTATCTTGCAAAGCTAATAAGCAATGAAAAGCAGATACAGAGTCCAAAACTAAACAATCCCAGAAAGGAAAAAGTATCTTTTAAAAAGGAAGGGAAGACAATTTCATCTATCTAGTAAATCAAGAAGGCATAAAATACCTGTTATTTATTTTGCAAGCAGAGGTCAAAAGTCCACTGTTTTTCAAGGGAAACCATATCACCCTTTCATTTCAATTAACCTTATAAAGCAGTCAATAAACATTTGTGAAAAATATTTCTGGCAGCGGTAAAGGCAGAAATTGTTTTAAAGGAAGCTTTTAATTAAGATAAATGAATACCTATATGGAGTTTAGGTATCAAATTTCCAAGTCAAGAGTCTATAAGATGAGGTTCTGAGACAGTCTCTCAAAGGCTGGCTTGAAGACACTTTCTCACCTCCTGTGACACACTGCACAGGTGTTTAGGAAAGTCACATTTCTGTGGTTTTCTCTTTTACTGCTCACACAGAACACGTCACTTCTGACACTGCCGGTCACCAAATGTGTGGGTTTTTTTTTTCCCACACAAGCTGATATTAGCGGAGCGTCCTATAATTCAATTCAATTCTGAGATTATCTACCTGCAGTGAGCATCAGACCCTACAAATTAAAGGCCTGGTTCTATAAGACCACACTCACTTCAGACACTGATCACAAGTCCCAGATTGTCACCTGTACTATACTTCAAGCCGAGTGGCAATAAGTTAGGGTTCCCAGGACCCCTTCGTTGGGTATAATAATTTCCTGGAATGGTTTGCAGAACTCAGGGAAACACATTGACTGGCTTATTATAAAAAAATATAATAAAGGATACAATGAACAGCCAGATGGAGAGACACATAAGGCACGGTACATGGGATGGAGCTTCCATGCCCTCTCTGTAAGCACTCCCATGGGTTCACCAATCTGTACTTTGGAAATTTTATGTACAGCCTCTGGACCCTGTAATTTGGGAATTTTATGGAGGCTTCATCATGTGTGCATGGCCAGTCAAACTCGTCTCTCTTCCCTTCCTAGAGGGTGGGGCTTGGGTGGAAAGCTCGAAAGTTCTAATCATAGCTTGGTCTTTCTGGGGATGAACCCTCACCCTGAAACTATCCAGGAGCCCACCAAGAGTTGCCTCCTTAGAACAAAAGATACTCCTGTCACCCAGGAAATTAAAAAGGAGTTAGGAGCTCTGTGTCAGAACCAAGGTCAAAGACCAAATATTAGGACAAGATATGCTCCTAGTGTTCTTATCACTTAAGAAATTTCAAGGATTTTAGAAGCCCCTGCCAGGAACTGCAAGATGTATATATACTGGGGATGTCAAAAAATATATACAAGTGGACACTTTGATCAACGTTGTTCAAGCAGTAGTTTGCTGTAATCAGAAGTGTCTGGACACTGATGGCAACCACTCTGAGCACCTCTTGTAAATGCAGAAGTCACACATGACTTTTAGTCATCTTTTGTTATTGGTCTATATTGAGTATTAGAATTTTAATACAGTTTTCCTTTCTTAAAATGTGTATACATTTTTTGGCTCCTCTCTCTCTCTTTCTCTCTCTCTCTCTTTTTTTTCTATTATTTCACAATAACAACAAAATATCCAGGAATGTTTCAAAGTGAAAGGATAGTCTCCTGAAGTGATGACCACAGGCTTTTTTTTTTTTTTTTTTTTACCTTTTGAGATATTAAAGATAAAATTATTATGTATCTTATAGCATTCTGTAAATAATGTGTCTAGCCTTTAACTTATCCCAAGGCAGAATTGTTGAAGATACTGTGATTCTATAATTAACAATGTAGAAAATTGGCACAATATTAATTTGAGCTAATCTGATTGAATATCTAATTATCATGATACTCATACAGGGAAGGTTTTTTATAACAAGGTGTTAATGATGCCAATGTTATCAAAAATGAAGTTAAGAATGTTTCAAAATCTCTTTGGGAAAGTGAAAATAAGTGGAAAAGCTTGGTACAAAAACAAGAAAGTAATAAGAATCTAGAGAAATTTAAATTATATGTTCTATTTTTTAAAAATAGCACCATGAAAAATAGAAACAGTATCATAATGTTAGTTATTGAATTAAAATCTAACTCAATAAAAATTGTAAAACTAGTGAATTCTATTAAATAATAATAAATTATACTAAAATAAAAAACATGTTTTGAAGAAAACATTTAATTTTTACATAAATGAATATGTTTATTCCAATCTTCAATGGTTATATGTTTCAGGACACTGTTTGTGACTGACCCCTTAGGGTAGAATATTTAAAACACAATTTTATGATTAAGATACTGACCATTATAGAAGAACCATTCAATTTGAATTAGGTTTGATTAATTTAATAAGTAAAAAAAAGAGAATGGGCTGTAGAAAACCTCAATCAGTCTGCAAAAATAAGTCACCATTGTGCATCCACTTTCTAAACAAGATTTAGTATTAGAGATTTAAGAAATAAAAAATATTATTGAAATTACATTATGGGAATATCTTTAAAGATAAAAGCCATAATTAACACAGGTCCTTACACAAATATTGGCTTGTTCATAATTATAATAATAAAAGTAATTACCATTACCAGCGATGGAACAGCCTCGAGAAAGGTATTTTGGAAATTCATAAAATCTTAGCGAAGGGTTTGGTAGGGACTGCAGATGGGGGTGTTGAAAGCCAGGCAGCTGGTCTGCCTAGAACTAATTTAAGTCAGGTCTACATGCTCTTTTTCTTTTTTTGTGTGCGTTACATGAGTTATTGAATGCTAGAATATGTTCCCTTGAAAATTATGTGAGTTGCCCATAATACCTTAGGATTAATGTATCTTAAAGTTTTCATGTATGCCAAACTCACACTCTTTTCTACTGACTCCTGTGCTGAGAAAGAAAGATAAAGAGAGGGAATATATAAGAAAAAGGGGAAAGAAAGAAGGAAGGCAGAAAGGGTAGGAGGGAGGGAGGGAGAGAGGGAGGAAGGAAGAGGGAGGGAGGGAGGGAAGAAGGAAGGAAGGAAGGAAGGAAGGAAGGAAGGAAGGAAGGAAGGAAGGAAGGAAGGAAGGAAGGGAGGGAGGGAGGAAAGGAAGGAGAAAGGACTGCATTTGCTGAGACCATCTTGATACCCAGAGGCTGAGTGGTTTTTGAGTTCCAAGTTGCTGACTGGGTTGGAGGCCAGTGTGGGGGATGGGGGCAGGGTATTGTGATGATGTATCAGCCATGCAGAATGCAACTACATGGTCGGAATACTTAACAACAAATTCAGCTAAGAATAGTGATGGTGAAAGGCAACAATTCATAAAGGGTTTACAAGGATTCTTCTCTAAGTATAACAAGGACCACCCTGAAAATACATAGGATCATTTCCGTTATCAGTGATGTAAAACATATGCTTAAAAGAGGCAAGTATATGACTATACTAAAACACGACAACTAGAGCTCTGCCCAAGCTTCCGTAGAACTGACAATAGAAGACAAAACAGACATTTCCTGAAACTTCTTAGGCACTGATCTAACATGAAGTGCTACATCATGCATCCATTTATTCACCATTGTATTCATTTATTAAACCCCTACAGAAGAGTAATCTATGCAAAGCACACAGCTACAAGATGTAGGGATTAAACTGTAAAAATGATGGCATGAGTCCTGCCCTTAGGGAGCTTACAGCCTAATGGGGGATAAAGGGGAGATAAACTGCATAAAAATGGCTATAAAGTTGTTATGAACTGCATAGTAAGCACCATGATAGGATTACAGGTAAAGCACTGTACAGTTTCACCTGAGAAAAAAAGTCAATTATAGTACTAGATAGTGATGCCTTGAACAGAAGCTGCCTTTGAACTGAACTTCAAAGGGTGGGTCTGTAGCACTTTGAGAGCGGGGTGCTCTACGTAAATAGCTGCAAAGATCCAGGGGCAGTTGACACAGAATCTATCAGAATCAGAATGGGTATGCTTACAAGATCATTTGGGTGATATTTTAGAATGAACTTGTGCTTATGCATTGACATAGCAATTCTATGTTTCAGTAGCTAGCCTGAGAAGCACTAATCTAAATACACAGGGTAGCAGGTGCAAAGATGTGGCAGATTTTTAAGAAACCATGTTAAATAAGAAAAACACACAGTGCCCAGATAAAGTATGTTACCACTTAAGTGGTATAAACTATATTTCTTATAGATGCACATATAGGATTATGCACATGTGCATGCTTTCTGAAAAGAAAAATATTAAATTAAAAGCATTGCTTTCCTCTGAGAATAGTATCAGAATAGAGGTAATAATATTATTTTTTAATGAAGAAAATGGATTTTTGCATTTCTTTGGTAGTAAAAAATACTTATGAAAACTAATTAATAGATATTAAAGAGTGCACTTAGATAAATAATTCACTTCCCCCACATAATTAAAAGCAGAGGCACTCTCACATCTTTTCAGTCATCTGGAATGACCTTGTCTTTCTTGGTTCTTTCTTATTACCCACCTTAACTCTTCATAAATACCTTTACTTCTTATGATTTAGTGTTTTTCAGAGTAAGTATGACTTAGTGTTTTTCAGAGTAAGGTAGGGTACCCTCTTTCTTGACAAGATTTTCTTGTAAGAATTTTGCTCAAAGTACATCACAAATATCAAAGATGAGTGCATGACAAATAAAAGAATATTTGATTATTATTAAATTTCCCCTTCTTATTTTAGAGAAAAACTCTCCTTGGAATGTGGTGGCTACATTTTTGTCTGTGTTACTTTTACAGTGTATTAGAAACATTTCCCTTCATAGTAAAAGCTGTTGGGAAAAGAGAGGTGAACAGAAATGCAATTAATGTACTAGATTCTGGCCAAGATACCAGGATGATTTCTCTGTCAAAAAGTGCCATGCATGGGAGGTCACAACCTGGGTTTTGCATCTCATTGAAAATCATGGCCTCTGTCAACACGGCAGGGTCCTAACCAAGCGTTCTGAGGCTGACTGAGAGGGTCTCAGCAGGATAGAGGGTGCCTCTTGTTTCGTTCCCTACCTCCTTTCACACTCTTAGCAATTATGCTTTCTCCCTGAAGGATGCCTATGAAGCAGAGACTGTTAAAACTTTGAGTCCGTGGGAATGACAGCCTGAGGCTGCTGAGACCAGTTGTGAAGGAAACATTCATAGCAGAAGGAAGACAGATACAGAGAGAGTCCCTCTGCAGAGACAATGGGATTTAAGTCAAATGGTGCATCCTGTTGCTCCATCATTTTTTTAGCAATAGTTAGAGGACTTCAGCAATTATATTTGAGAAGGGGAAAAATTAGCATAGCCTTAAATTTTTATTTCAACCTGTAAAATATTTAAGACTTCTTCATATAGCCTTCTAAATAATGTAACTTGCCTTTATCAGACATCCTTACTTCATTTCAACCTTTGGTCCCTGAACTTCATTGTGTCTCTTGAATTATTAAATTTCATAGAAAAAAAAAATCTAGTCCCCTCTACCTCGGCTGGCCATAGTACTCTCCTATCCTTGAAAATCTCCCCACTCATCAAAACAAGTCCTGGAAAGACATATGTGTATATCCAGAAACCTTGGCTTTCCTATTTCCCCAGAGTTGTACATCAAGATATTAGGACTAACACAGCTCTGTATGGTGCCCAGTGCGTTGGCATTGTCCTATTCCTATCAGACAGTAGGAAGCATACCTTATTTGGCACTTGAAGCTGGCATTGCTTCTCTGTGTGCTATTACAGGGAAAGCTGAATCCCAGAACAGGGAGGCATTTTGTGGCATAAACGCCAGAGGAGTATTTAGATCAGAGCATTTGTTGATCCATATGTTTTTACTAGGGTTGTTATTTTCATTTTCACAAAGTTAGGGAATCTGCTCTGTAAAGAATGATCTTGAAATTCTTTCTGCCTCGTTCACAGGTTTCCTTGTGAACATAACACAAACATACAGAAAGAAAGAAAAATACCTTCTTGAATTAGGAGAACATTTTATTTGATTTTATTATATGTGAGCTTGTGTTTATAGTATCTGCTAGTTAGAACTTATAGAGGAGTTATAATGTGTGTATCTGCTTTTCTGGCTTTGAGTCTAGTGACGTTTGAGTGTGGTGGGTGAAGGCAAGGAGAGCGCTCCATACATAAATACTCCAAATGAGACATGGGTTAAATTAAAGCAATAGCGATGTATCAGGACATTTGTTCCAGGTGCATGGGGGTGTGGAAACTTTATCTTTTGAAACATTAGGAAAATAACAACAGTCTGTCTTGAATGCTTCGTTTATCACTAGCCCAACAGTGAACACTGTATCAAATAACTTTGTGATGTTCCTTCAATATCCAACTCTGTAATTTTCAAACTAATACTTATAACCAGTCATTATTCTTCCATAGGTTCTACTAATAGTTTATTGAAGAATATAAGTGTCACTTGGAAAAAAAAAAAAAAGTATCACTTGGATTATTCTTGCCACTTTCTACCTACAAAGTGAAGCCAGCTTATCAGTTAAAATAATAAAATGATCACAGGCCATTACTTCAGGTAAACTGAAAAGAATATATGTTTATTATGTCTTCTAACAAGATATGACATGTTCAGCTCTTCAATTGTAAGTGTCTCTGATTACATACATCTATGAAAGATACCATAACTCTCTGTTTATGTTAGGAAATTAGTTAATTACTTCCTGATTGAGTGTGTGTAGCAAAATTAACTCACACTATTCTATTAGCATAAGAAGTCTTGATTTATAGGACATGTGTATGAGTATGCAAAAATAGACACACATTAAAGCCTAATTTGACGAAAGAATCCTGAAAGCATTGTTTATATTTACTCATTTTTGTAAATAGTGAAAACAAAATAAGTTCGGCCTCCAGGAAAGAAACTGTGTGTGATGGGGATGAGATAGTTATATTTGACAGTGAAATCTTATAATTGCAACATAATTAAAATTATTTTGCTATGACTTATTTATCATAATGATTTTTATTGGTCTTATTTTCTGTTATGTCTGAATTCCAAAATCGGTAGCAAAAATATTGCTATTCCAGTATAGGCTAGACATTATCATATTCTCATTGTGAAGAACAATGGAAAATAACTTCATCATTTTTTTCAGTTAAAAAACAGTTTTATTGGAACTGTTCAAGATGATTAAAAAATAATCAAATAACTATCTGAATGGAGAAAAGAGACTGTCTTCCTAGTCTGCTGTTCTTTAGTTTGACTTTGCATTGCCAAGCTCTTTCCATGGATGCATATATGTTTTCATAACCAGCTATTGGCATCGCACTAAACCTTAGAACTGGGTTCATTAGACACGCTTAATCCTTGAAGTAATATCTCCAAAATATAATTAAATACCCAATATCTTTTGATTGTGGCCATGACAAAGTGACTTGTCCCAGATGAGTCCTTCCACCAAAGCAATTATAACACATGACAAAATATATTAAGCAACATTTTTCAAACTTTGGAGAACAGGTGGTCCAGAAATGTGATTCTTGACAGAAGAGAAGCACATGATATAATCCCTATGGTTACCCCAGCTTTCTGCCTTAAGGTACATTTCGGACAAGCATATAAGGAAATAGAACTCTAAGCAAAGCATGGCAATATTGTTCAGCGGAGGAAGCAATATTCTGAGCTCAGCCTACTGATGTGGCTGGAAACTGGAGTGGGGCATATTGAGAAGAAGGTTACTGCACAGAGAAGAATCTAGTTAAGTCTTTGGAAAAAACTTAAATTGCGTGAAGTCTAGTTACTGAGAAGTTGCACACTGAACAGAGATCCTATAGACTAGGGATCGGCAAACTGTGGCATGTAAACCACATACGGCTCTTTGGGTACGTTCCATCTCAAAAGTTTTGCCGACCCCTGTCCCTCACAATAATTTAAAAATTATTCAATAGGCAAAAACAGAGTTTTACAAATAAGGAAAATTTAAAGTAATGTTATAAATGAAACTATGACAGTTTTATTTTCATTTTCAATTTTACTTCAGACACCACTTGTATTGTACCCAAAGAGCAGCATGTGGCTCGTGAGCCTCAGTTTGCCAATTCCTGGCAGCTCTTCCATCTCAAAAGTTTGCTCTCCCCTGCCGTGGTTGAAAAAATACAAGGAGAAGTAGGCATTCTAGCCTTACGGAGAGACCATGTTGAATACCTCATGTTTTCAATTGAGGTTTTAAAAGGTCATACATTGAAAGGACAACAACTTGAGTCATTTAGTAAAGGCCTAACCTAGCTTTATTTTCCCCAATTTCAAAAAGTGATTTTGGGAAGAGAAGATATATACCAGAAAGAACAGGAACAAATACACCAAACACATAAAAGCAATTTTTTTTCTTTAAACTCTAAGCAGGTTATTATGCAGTAAGATAAGTAGAGTTCTTTCCAGAATGTGACTGCATTACTTACTGCAAAGGGAATTCTCCCTGGAGGAAATTCAACTTCTACCAACTCCCTAATGTATCCATTTTTCAGACACACTTCAATATGAATGACACTGAAAAATCCATACTTGAAAATGGAAACTGGATGAACTTTTTAAATCTGGGTTGGCTCCAAAATCCAACGAAGACAGCTCCAATTGAGTGGCCCTGTTCACAAACAGTTTGTCCATATTTTTAGATACATCAGATTGATGGCAAGAAAAGCCAAAATTATGACGTGAAATGGCAGAAATATTTGGCAGAATGCAACCTGTAATTTTATTTTCCCTGTATCCTCCAACATATTGAGGATATTACACACTGGGAGTGGATAAATACTTATGGGAGGTTCTCTTCCCAGCTGGCTAGGCACTCGACAAGCAAGGGATTTAAAACCAACTATGATAAAAGTAACAATAACAAAAAAAATAAATAAATAAGCCTCTCTCTATTCTCATATTGCCTTGGCTAAGATTGTTATTTAAGTGTCCAAACAGCTGTGCCTATGCTGGATTGGTTGCCAGCTGATCAGAAGTAAATCTGCTTATAAGAATCAGTACATCAGAAATCTAACTGAGGACTTACTATGGGTGAATCTGATCACTCATTTTCAGCATCTCCATCTCCTTCTATCTTGGTTGTCTGTGAGGGATTAAATAATTTTGCACTACAAATTATAATAGCAGTCATAGTAGTAACAACAACAATAATAAATATTATCATTGATTAAACACAATGAAATATGTGCTGCTGTAAGTGCTCAATAGACATTATCACATTTAATTCTCCTATCAATCCTTTGATGCTAGTTCAGTTTATTATGCTACCTCAGAAGGAATTTATTAAAACAAGAGCCAGAACAAGGATTCAAACAAAGCTAGTCTGATAGAAATTACACTCTCAACCTGAACTAAACTACAGAAATACCTACATTGGGGGAGGTGGGTCATCACTTTGAGGGGTAAAAAGTGTAACTATTGCACCATGTTTTATACCTGAAACTAATTTAAAAACAACAAAAAAAGTTTATTTCACAATAAAAGAATTAAAAAGAAAAAAAAAAGAAATACCTATATCTTCCAATATCCTCAACTCTCATTCAGAGGCTTGATCATTTGTTCCTTATTTTTGGTATTATAACTTAGCAAGTTATTGAATACAGCTTTCTTCCTAGAAAGGTAAAGCAGGCCTTCCTAACGCCAAGTAGAAATCTGCCCTCAAGTGTTCTCCTGGGTGTTGTCATGGCTATGTAGCCTTTCCATAATAGAGGTGGGAGGCCTCTAGTGAGCCATGGAGCCAGAATCCATGTGGCATCAGTTATGCAACAAAGAAGTGTGAGGCCACTGAATTCACATAATTCCCCTTTTCAGTGATTTCCATCTCGTTCTCATATAAGGAACAAAAGATGATGTCCAGGCCAGGTGGGAGAAATGAGGATTTCCTTGCTATTCCTTGGAGGTTATGAGTTAAGGGATAGGAGAAAGTGCTAAAATGAGAGAGAGAAAAAACATGAACCCCAAAATGAACATCCCTGCAGTAACACAGAGTACATTTCCTAGATTTCACAGCCAAAAAAATTCCATCAAGCAAATGAATTTCTATATTATTCTAATCAAGTGGAAGTAAATGGATAGCGAGCTGTTTCTTGCCAAACATGGCAACCGTGCTCTGGCCCTGAGAGATAATACACAATTCTGAACTACACAGCCATTGCAACTGTCTCACAATAATTGATGTACATTAAGCTATTATCATTGCAAAAGAAGTGATTACAATTTTTTTCTCTGTGGCAAATCTAAAAAGCCACAGAGGAAAACCATTGACTTGTCTAGGTGTAAAAAGCATTGCCCTTGTTGTCAGCATTACAGACACAGCCCAGCTGTTTTTCAGAAACAGTTAAGACACTTAGGATACATGCAATGAGATTAGCTCTACTAGCTGGCAATGGAATTACTCTGTTTATTCATTTTAATGATCCCATAAAAGAGAATGAGATATGGTGCTAGAACAGCACAAGGAAAAGGGTCTAGAAAAGAAAAGTGTGCCATTCTTTAGAAGCAAAATGTGAATCTGGTGAGCACAAAATGAGCCAAGTTTTGTTGAAGACAGCTCCCTGTCTTCTATGCGGTCAGGAAACCAAGCCGGTTGGAAATGACCCTTCCTAGCAGCATCTTTCGTAAGCGCTGAACTGGTCCCTAGAGCGACTTACCTTTGATGAGGAAAGCTCTGTGATCATTGTTTTTGGATAATGCTTAATTTTATCTGCCCTGGTTTTATAAGCTGAATCACATAACAGGAGAGACCTAGACTATAAAGACTTTTAGGAACTATTTAATTCAAACTTCTGCCTCAAGGCGGAAATCTCCTTCCAGAATAATCCTGATCACTGGTTTATTCACTGGATGATCTGATCACCGAATGAATCAGCATTACTTTTGGAAGCATCCTGTTCAGTATTTGGATTTATCTAATAATTATAACATCTTCCTTTGAACTGAGCTGAAATTTATGTCACAGAAACATCCATTT
This sequence comes from Aselliscus stoliczkanus, assembly GCA_033961575.1. Classification (NCBI taxonomy): domain Eukaryota; kingdom Metazoa; phylum Chordata; class Mammalia; order Chiroptera; family Hipposideridae; genus Aselliscus; species Aselliscus stoliczkanus. The sequence goes on along the minus strand of CM066730.1, from coordinate 51,778,146 downwards.
AATCAGTTCTCATTCTTTATGAGCATTCCATGTTAGTTTTAGTTCTTTTTGTTGTACTTGTTCGTACTTTGAATGTACCAAACATCTCATCCTTTATTTTTTTCCTCCAAATAATAATACTCATTCATTTAAGGAGAAAATTATTGTAGAATTAACATGTGATAGACACTGGGGATTCTAGGGTAAGAGACATGGTGTATCATAGAGCTTATAGCTCAGCCTGGTTACAGAGAAATAAGAAGTTTAGTAAATTAGGACAAAGTGTCCTAGGTGTTATGCTAGCACCGGGGAAGAGCATCACATCAGCTCGAGCACTTCATATGTTCCTCATGTGTATGGCTTATGGATGTCTTAACACTCCCAATGCACTAAATTGTGGATTGTATATTTTAAGAAGTGGTTAAAAATAAACCTAATCCTACAATGTGGAAGTACCATCTACCTTAACTGAACACTGTAATATATTTTGTTGAAGTAGCCTGAAAATTACTTTTCTTTTACAATAATACCTGCTAACCCTTTTTCACATGAACCTTTATCCAACCAGATCTATATCTCCATGTATGTATATTACACCACATTTTAAAATCCAAATCCTAGATAATAACGTTTGTCTATGTTTAAGATTATCTTATGGATTTAGGCCAAGAGATACAACCTCTGTTGCTGTTTTCTTCTATCATACTACTTATCATTATATGTTTCATTTTTAAGTAACTAGCACTATCTCCCAGATTTTATCTATTGTAGGATTAAAGATCTGTATTCTCACAATTAATCTTCTTACTTTTTCTCCCTTCCTGCCTGGTTTTTCAACTTTTGTTTCTACCCAGTTGATATAAATAGTACAATGAATATTTCAAGATGTAAATATGATATTATCACTTATACCTGAATATAAGCAGGCACGGATTGTTTTTAAAAGATCACATTGACAAACAATAATAACAATAACAATAGTACAACTATTATCTCTCATGTTTTGAAAATCTGATTTCTGTAAGATTGTTACTAGTATTTAATGCTTTGCCTTGAGGTTTTTTTTTTTTTAAATTTCTGATACCTTTCCACATATCTTCTTTACATGCTTCCATCTATCCACAGGATTAATCTAGGCCATATATTATCATTCTTGTTTCATAAATAAAAGCTGAATCATAATATACAAAAAGCCAAAGCCACACAGAGGTAGAGCCAAGGCTAAGAACCATACTTCTGACACTCAGTGGTCTTTAAATATACTATAGCATAACCAAAGTTTAAGTGTGTGTGATTGGTATATATATGCCTATAAGCAAAATCATTATCCTTCATTTTCTTATTATTGACAAGAAATGCCATGGGCTAATGATAAAAGAATAGCTGAAAAGCAAACACTGACTACTGCTAATTCAATGTGTAGAGTGAATTTCATTAATATGGATGTTAAGCCAAGTACAAAAATGGACAATTTATGCAAAAATCAGGAGGTATCGATTCACAAGTTTCAAAGTGGCTTGCATTGTATAAACCATAATGAACTCTGCATTTGTTGGCAAAATTGCAATGTTTAATAAAAGTTAATCATTCCTTAAATAAAGCTATGTGAGCTCTTCAATATACTATAAAGGAGCCTGAAAAACCATTTCAATTTTCACACTATTCTTTTGCTCCTTTCTAACAAGAGAACTATAAACTTGGACTTTCAATAAAATCAGAGCCTATGATGTGGCCATTTATTTTTAAAAAGCATTCTATAACATACCAATTGCTGAATCTAGAAACTCTCCATTGATATTCCATTTAATAAACTAGCAAGCCAGATATATTTATTTTAAAGTTCAGGTTTAATTAAAAGATAAGGCTAGAGTGACAGAATGGCAAGGGAAAGAGGTATGTTGAAATATTTTGTTTATTATTGCAGAGCAGCTGCTTTTATATTTAGCTAATCTCTATTAATGTCAAATCAAAGGCAGTGCTTCTTAAAGGCTTTTGCATTCACCTTGTTACCTGCCTTCCTTAGGAAATTGCTATATATTTACTCATTCTAGGTTGAAATTCAGTAGGAGTCCATTATTGTCTAGTTAAAAAGTGCTGAGAAATAGTTATCATGGAGTTTATTTTTTAAATTAAAGCTCATTCATCCATTTAATCAGCAATATTTGTTAAGCACCTATGTTTGAGGCTGTATTTAGAGGTTGCAGTGGATAAGCAGTGAATAAAAGGACAAAAAAAAAAAGAAACAGCAAAAATACAAATTAAACAAACAAAGAAAAAATCCTGCTTTGCTAGGATTTACTCTAGTAAGTTTTTAGTACCGGCATTTTGGACAGAGATAGAAAGAGTACTATGGACAATCCTAAGAAAAAAAGAACAAAACTAGACATATCACACTCCCTGACTTCCGTTTATACTACAAAGTGATAATAATCAAAACAGCATGGTATTGGCAGAAAAACAGACACACAGACCAAAGGGATAGAATTGAGAACCCAGAAATAAGCCCACATATATATGGGCAGATCATTTTTGACAAAGGAGTCAAAAACATATTAATACAATAGAGAAAAGAAATCCTCTTCAGTAAATGGTGCTGGAATAATTGGAAAGCCACATGCAAAAATGAATGAAACTAGATTGCTACCTGTCACCATAAACCAAAATTAACTCAAAATGGATCAAAGACCTAAACATAAGCCCTGAAGCAATAAATTGCACAGAAAAAAAAACATAGGTATTAAACTTCTGGACCTTGGGTTCAGTGAGGATTCCATGAATTTGACCTCAAAGGCAAGGGAAGTAAACGCAAAAATAAATGAATGGGACTGTATCAAACTAAAAAGCTATTGCACAACAATAACAACAAAAAAAACCCATCAACAACACAAAGGGACAACCAACCGAATGGGAGAAGATATTTGCAAACAATGCCTCCAATAAGGGGCTAATATCCAAAACATATAAAGAATTTGTACAACTGAACAAGAAAATAATAAACAATCCAATTAAAAAGTAGTCAGAGGGCCTAACAGACACTTTTCCCAAGAAGACATACAAATAGCCAACAGATGTATGAAAAAATGCTCAACTTCACTAGCTGTTAGGGAAATGCGAATCAAAACCATAATGAGATACCACCTCACACCTGTTAGGATCGCTGTTATTAACAAAACAAGTAATAACAAGTGTTGGAGATTGTGGAGGAAAAGGAACCCTTATACACTGCTGGTGGGAATGTAAATTGGTACAGTTGCTATGGAAAACAGTATGGAGGTTCCTCAAAAATTACAAATACAATTACCATATGACCCAGAAATCCCTCTTCTAGGTATTTACCCCCAAAATCTGAGAACATTTATCTGTAAAGATATGTGTACCCCTATATTCAATTCAATATTATTCACGGTGGCCAATACATGGAAACAACCAAAGTGTCCTTTGATAGATGATTGGATAAAGAAGCTGTGGCACATATATACAATGGAATATTACTCAGCATAAGAAAAGATTAAATGCTGCCATTTGCAGTAATATGGATTGATTTTAAGATTATCATGCTATGCAAAATAAGTCAGACAGAAAAGTCGAGAGCCATATAATTTCACTCATGTGACATATAAACTTGAAAGCAACAAATGAACAAAACAAACAAACAAACAAAATCATGGACACAGTCAACAGTGTGGTGGTTACCAGAGAGTAAGAAGAGAGGGGGGATGGTAGAAGAGGATAAAGGGGATCAAATATATTGTGATGGAAGGAGAACTGACTCTGGCTGCTGAACACACAACGCAATATGTAGATGATATATTATAGAAATGTACACTTGAAACCTATATAATTTTACTAACCAATGTCATCCTAATAAATTTAATAAAGATAAAAAATATATATAAACAAAGGCTTCTGGAGGTGCAGGAGAAGGGGAAGAAGGGAATTATACAGTAGATCTAGGAGGTATCTCTAAGATGTGCCAGGAGAAACTTGCTTACCATGAGTTGGCTGTCCGAGAGCTCCTTGGTAAATAAGATGCATGTTCCTGAAAATTCCTGAGTTGCATCATGACATTCCCGTTTCAAAAGTGTCCAGGATATGGACATGAAAGAAAAATTAAAAGTAGTGAAAATAGCTCTGCATGAATTTCCAAGTCCACATGTTTCTTAAGGATAAAGAATATGCAGTACATGTAAGAAATTTCTTTATGAGAGAAATTATATGACATTTTCTATTAAACTGAAGTTCAAAATATATACAAAAATACCTCCTTCTAGAAGAAGGTACCATTTATTAATTTTTTAAATCTATGGAATCATAACAGGAAAACATCCATTAAAAGAGAAAAAAATAGTTCTATTCATTTACTGTATTAAAACAGAAAAAAAAAATTGACCACAGATTACTTGCCAGAGTGTTCTTACAAATATAATCTTATTTGGTCTTCACAAGCTTATGAGGTAGTTATTATTTTATAATCATCATTCTACACATGAAGATCCTACAAGCTAAATGACTGACTTACCAAGTTGACACAACTATTCAATATCCAATCAGAACTCAAAACTAAGGTGTAACAGCTTCAAACCCAATGGGATGCCCACTGAATGATACCGCTTTTCCATTAACTGATTCAATGTATAAGTTTTTGATAGAAAAATAAAAAAGAAAACATTATTTTAGGCAATTTGAAGATTATAAAGAGCCATCTTTATAATTTGCCAATCTCCATAGTTTGTTCTTTTGAATTTTTTAGGTGTCAATGCATTCTAATTTGAAGCTCCCCTCTAAGATTATTAAAGATAAACAAAGATAAATAAATCAAAGCAGCATATGCACTTGGGCAAAATACTGTATTAGTCCTTTGATAGTGTAATTCTTATTATTGATGTTTACTGCACCTTCTAGGGAACTTGATAATTGCAAAGCTTCCAAGGCCATTTTGGTCGGTTGTTTTGTAATCACATAGGCCAGCAATGTAATATGGGCTTGCTCTGCCTCTGAGCAATAAGCTCATTACCAGAACTTTAACTAGAAGCTGAAGCAGTAAAAATGTGAATGTAGGATAGTATAGATTCCCTATAATGAGGTTAAGAGGCTGTAGGTGTGGGGTTAAATGCACAGGCTTTGAAGTTAAACATACATGAGTTCTTATCCCCACTCTAGGCAATGTGAGAGTAGAATTTTTTATTACTCTCTCTCTAGGCTTTGATTTTCTCTAATAATAATAATAATAATAATAATAATGCATAAATCATAACATTGTGATGATAAAAGAAGATATAAACAAGTACAGAATTTGATTAATTGTATCTGTTATTCAAAGTATTATTAACATTATTTATCCCCTTCTCTCCTGCTGTAAGGTCTTTGCATTCTCATTAATGCATATGTTTCTTTATGGATTTATCTTAGAACACAGATAATCTGGGCTTACATAACACATAGAAAACAGTGTTTTTAATGTAGAGTAAAAATTGATGTAACAGATACTCCTATATGATGTATTTTAAGAATGTATGCTTAGCCTACATCTTAAAGAACTTGAGATAGCTTGAATTTTTGTCATAAGGCTTCATAGTATAGTTGAGGTTCAGAAGAGAACGTCTAAGAAAAACACATAGCATGTGCTTTATTTCCATACACTTGAGATGAGATAGAGTCAGGCTTTACATATGATCCTAAGCTTTCCAGGTCCCACATCTTCTAAGATCTGGAAAAAGGGGGAAAAAGATTCATTAAATATATTTTGCATTCAGTCGAAATATGTAAGGCAAGTTCCCTTATAGAGTTAAGTGATTTCCTTGAAATAAAATTAAGGAGGAATTAATAGCAAGCATCTCAGTTTAAGAGACACAGATTAACACAATGGATAATGTGTGGTTTAATAAAAAGACAGAACTGCTGTTCAAATGCATGCATCTACTACTGAATCTTTATAAAAGAGAAGGTATATTATTAAATGTAGCCCCATGAGAGGCTGAGATAATTATGCCTTCGGTTCTGTTGCATTCTGGTGATCTAAATTAATGTAAGAATAATAACTTAAGAGAGAGCCAAATGGGCATGCAATCACTCCATCAAGCTATTGTTCCTCTCAAATATTAGATGGCTTAAGCAAGCAGTTTTCAGGTGTTAAATTGCAGTAAATTTGTGATTGAGTTCTCTAACAGGTACCTGTAAAGGTGACAGTCTATTGCTCTGGTTACAGTGCAAGCCATACACTTTCATCATTTCTGATATAGGCACTATATCCACAAAAAGGAAAACAAAAGGAAGGAGATTTTCCCTTGTGGTTATGGTAGCAGAATGAAGGTGGGCAACACCAGTCCCAAGGTCGAATGATTATGGTTAGACAGCATCTCCACCATTCTCAATCCTGCCCTCAGTAGGATTTCAAGGGAGGACCACAGAACTCAGCCCCTCCTCAAATCTCCACCTCTCCGCAATCCCAAGATAAAGCCACTATTACAGCTGACTGCCGCCATTTTTTTTTTGAGACTATTAAACTGATCTCTCTATATTTAAGTCACCACGAGAAGCATGGGCTTTTTACATCACTTATATCACAGAAGACTCTCAAATCCATCAGACTCCATCCTTACTATCACCTAATTTAATGTCTTGTCCTTTCCACTGTGCTCTCTGGAACTCAATGCCTTTTATCAGAGAAACCTCACATCAACTGCCTTTCTGGTTTTCTGCCCTCCCACCACCACCACACCCCACCCCACCCACTTTTTTGCTCTAATGAAATTGAAATGTAGATGTTCAATGAATGTACTACTGAAAAAGATACAATGCTGGTGAGTTTTCTCCAGTAACTGACCGAAAATGGGACGTTCTTTCCTAACTTCTCATTGCCTCTTCCCTAAAACAAAATAAAATGCAACACAAGGCATATTAAGTTATATACCATCAGATATTTCATCTGTGCTCCTTGTTCCTGAGCATATATTTATTTACTGAAGAAATTTTTTGCACTTGGCTTACGGCTCTCTCTCCACCCTGATTCCTATTATTATTCTTAGTGTTTTAAAATAATTCATCAATCTCCTGCAAGTGATTTTATCCTCCATTTCATCTCAGCTACTCATCCTCATGGTCATCGACTAAATAGTATCTTTTCCAACTTCTGATATACCGAATAATATCTTACAAGCACCCATCTCATGGTACAATCTATATTTCTAACTTAGCACTCCAGTTTCCCAACTCCCAACTCTGCCAGTCCTTCAGAATCATTGAACTTACCAACTTTTCACTGTTCATCATTCTCCTCATCTCCTCAGTTTCATTGATACCCATTTCCATTCACCGTCTCTATACTAATGAATTTCAGACATATTCATTTCTCTTGCTTTCTTTCTTCCTCCATCATAGTCTACTGACAAGGCCCAAATCTTATGATAGCTTACTCTTTGACTACTCTACAGCCAAACCCCACATAAGTAGAGCCCCCAACAAAATGGTAGCCTTGATAGCACTCTGTCCCCTGGTACTCTTTTAAGCTTTCTTTAGAGTTCAAATCTCAACCAGACATTACATGTCTATACTATTATTGTTATCTACTTAATTAAATATAAGCTACATGAAGATCTTATCTTTGCCTTTTAAAAATATTGTATTTCTAACAACTAACAAATATCCAGATGTTTCAATTTCTTATTTGTTGATAAATAGATGGATGAACAAATAAATAAAAGAATTAAGGCAAGATAAAACAGGTAGTAGCAATTCCAAATATACAAATATGGTCCAAGGTTCAAGCTTGGAATGAGGAAACTGGGCAATTGTGAAGGCAATGGAAAGCCAACAGGGAAAACTGGAGAAAATACTTCAGAATCTAGGAATGTGGATAATGTATCCAATATTAAAACAAATATATGGCTGTTGATCCAGGGCAGGGGTATATACTCTCACCTCTGGTTTTGAGTAGCCCCTTGACATGAAAGACACAGATTGGTACTTGGAGATTGCTCTGCCCAAAGGAGGGTTTTAAAATACCTCTGATTGAAGCAGAGCTCTAGGAGCTCTCTGAAGCCCTCACAGGCCCCTATGAAAGAAACTATTACTTTCTCAGTGCTAGAATTAAATTGATTTGAAGCTTTGTCTGTGTGAAGAGATGATGTATATACAAGTTTTTGTCTGATACTTGAAGACAGATGATACAAGGACCTGAGTATAAAAAGGGGCATTGTTCTGGTTGCACTCTGAATCACCTTTGAGTTTAAATGTGTTATTCTCTTGATAGAGTATTTAACATGAAGTTAAAAATAAATCAAGTGGGCATTATCCCTTGGTGCTTACTGCAATCTCCCAACTCTAACTCTACACCTGGAAAGAGAGAGTAGACAAACAATAATCAGTTCATGCAATGTTGCCCTATTCCTAAAATATAATTGTTGGGAAGCCATAGCATTTTAACTGGCAGATAGATTTACTAGCAAGCCCAGACTTAATATGCAATGAAAAGAGCATGGCTTTAGAGTACAATATAGTTGTTCCATATCTGTTCCTTACTATCTTTGTAATTTAGAACATATTATTTAATTACTTTTGGCAGCTCTATCTGTAAATCAGATGACAACATTTACCTATAAGGCTGTTGTGGAGATTAAAGTATTATATGTAAACATCTAGTTATGTTTATTGTCATACCAGAAGCTCAAAAATTCTAGTTGCCTGCCCCACTCCCATGTATACTCAATAATTTTCTTTGTCTGCTACGTCATATTTTCAAATAGCAAATAATTAGATAAAACTTTATAATTTTTAAGTTTTAGGACTATCCTCCCTAACAATCATAGTATCTTAAAAGTCATATATTAACTTAGAAAAGTATAGGTGGTTAGTAATAACTTAGGGACTTTTACTACACCAACCAAGTGAAGAGTCTATATTAAATGTAGTGATTCTTTAAGCTGGTCTGAAGAGAATATACTGTCACTCAGGTTTATGGAGGTCACAGAAACCCATTTTCCCAAGGTATAGTAGAAGTGGAAATACTGGCTACATCTCTGTGCCAGTTATGTATACACTATGACTCTCTTCGAACCTCCCCATTTTGTCTACCTCAGAATTTCTCAAATTTGAAGTTAAAACTCTGGCTAATTTTACACACTAGAGGGATCCTTATTAGAAGTGCAAATGTAGGTTGGCAAAAAGATAAACGGCACATGTTTTTTAAAGCATTGTCATTGAATGCCCATTGACTGCCCGTGAGCCCAAGGAATACACATTTTTTTTCCTTTTTCAGTGACCTATAGAAATATATATTCATTCACATCTAGAACCAAACTCATTGACTGTCCAATAAGTGTGAATGATGCTCATGCCAGCAAAAATGATTGATCCACTTATAGTTACCTCGTTTGGAAAACACTCTCACATCATTATTCCATTACGGACAGTTACCCAGAAATGGGGAGTGTTAGGGGTGGGGAGGCTGGACTCCTACTGAGATATTGGAAGCCCTCAACAGACTCAAAACTCTCCATTATGAGCTTAATTGTGTTCCCCCCAAGTTCAAATATTGAAGTCTTAACCCTTTCCCAGTATGGCAGCATTTGGAGAAAGGGTCTTTAAAGAGGAAATTAAGTTTATAGGAGGTCACTAGGGTGGACCCTAATCTAATATCACTGGTGTCTTTATAAGAACAGAGATTTTAAACATAGAGAGTTACAGAAAAAAAGGCCAGGCGACCACATAGGAAGAAGACATCCATCTACAAGCCAAAGAGAGAGAGACCTCAGAAGAAACCAATCCTGCTGACACCTTGATCTCAGACTTCTAGCCTACAGAAATATGAGAACATAAATCTGTTTTTTAAGCCACACAATCTGTGTTTATCTATTACGGCAGCCCTAACAAACTGACATACTCTCCAAGGTGTGTCATTGTATAATGAATGCACTCTAGTATTTACATATACTACAATGCATTTATATAATAACAACTATAACATGCTGAGTAGTGAATGGTAGGAGTTGGGGAGAGAATTCTGAAGTGTTCTGGATTACCTGCATAGATTACTTTTTTCTCATATCCTTATAACTTTAATACACATTATTCAACTTTTGGCTACATGTTTTATATAGTTTTTTTGTTTGTTTTTTCTGGTTTGGTTACATCTTTTAAGCTTGCATAGTATATTTTATCAACTGGTACAGTATATACTCAATTACAGCTAAGATTTCCCCAGTCTACAATAGGAAGAAAATGAAAGCTGATCTCATCCTAGGCAGAGGCACTCTGATCACCATTTTGAAAAGGAGTGACAGAACTATATAAGTAAGAAAAGCAGTGTTTGTCTTTGGGTTCAACCCTATTAAAATAGTGCCTGTAGGTTCCTTTTCCCTTCCGACATTGTTGGAGATAGGTTTTTGGCCACTCTGTTAATAAGCCAAGGGAAAATCTGGTGAAAGCAGCCTCTAAAGGCGCCTATGATATCACCTTCAGAGGCTCTGTTGGAAAGTCAGTATTCCACTTCAAAAAGCATCAAGGTCGAAAGTGTGATTGATTTTACTTCACATGATGTTATTCATATATTTATTTATTTTTAGATGACACATTCACCAAGCAAAAGCTGAAACCATTCATGTTGCTTTCTATGTTCCCAGCTGAATTATTAATCTTCTGTCAGGTCTAATCCCTGACCCTCAATTTAATTCTATTTCAGCAGTTGATGCCTCTGTTAGCCTCCTGCACTTGAATTCTGTTGCTCCCTTGGCTATAGCCTGCTGAGAAGCTGTTTTTCGAGTACTTAGCAGAAAAGCTCTATGCTTTATTGACTCCGATTCTAATTTCCAGTGCTATTCCTACTGATCAGGTACTTGAAAACCAATGTTCTCAGAGGCTTCCTTCAGACACTGAGAGGTGATTGCCAAATTTCATAGATGTCCAAGGACATAAATGTTAAGAAAATCTTTTATTCTTTCTATCATGTCATTTTTGTATACCATTAATAGACTCCTGAAGGAATCAATGTTACTGACGGTGAAAAAATAATAACTTTAAGAAAGCTGATAGCAGAGACGCATACTGATTGGTACAAAAGAAAGAAATAGAGACTAGGGCCAGATTTAACTCTTTCTGAATACTGTTATCTATTATGATAGTATAAACATAAGCAAATTAAAATATAAATTCAATGTTTAAATAAGATTGTGATGTGATTCAATAATTAACAAAACATGGTTTCATAGTGAAAGACCAATATAACTGATGGAGATGACTTTACACTTTGGGCCTGCCTCTCTTTAGTACACTCATAACTATGACATCACAATAGATTGAACCAATCAACTAAATTGCTCTCTTATTAGTGTGTTATCACCAATAGAAACAGGATTCTAAAGTGAATAGAGCAGTGATGCTTCAGGAAAAAGTGTTCTTCAGAATTGCTAAATATGTAAATCAGTCAAATGTATCCCTGTGTCTGTTGGTGAAAATTAAAGTAAAATTACCAGTATCTATTCTACTTCAATCTCTTGTTGAATAGCACTTATATAAATATCCTTAAAGTTATTTACCCCAATTCCTCTCCTCCAGTGAAAAAATGCACACCTCTTCATAAGAAAGGTCATTCCATTTTGGGATAAATCTTAAAATTAGAGAATTTCTTCTTACAATGACTCTTTTAACTCCTACTGCTACTCGTTGATACTGATACCATGGTGACACTGGAAACCTAGTAGTAGGTATGCTCCCTGCCTCTGCTACTTGATAGCTTTTGAAATTACCTGAAACCTTTAGCTTTCCTTTTTTATTTCTTCCATCCGTCTTCAGTTAAAATGGTTTATCTTCCCTTCATTTACTTGATCCCATTCATCTGGACATACTCTGATATGTTGATGTTTATAAGCTGTTTTCTTCTGATGATACCAATTTTTGAATAATTTCCAACACCAAGCGTTTCTTCCCTGGGATTTTGTTGTCCATCATCTTTCTATGATCATTGGTTAAATCATTCAACAAACATTTACTGAGTTGTCTCTAGATATCTTTTTGTGATCTTCATTGAGATTAGAATTATGCATAAGGCACAGTCTCTATCCTCCAAAGCCATTCAGTCTAGAGGACAATGCAGAGTAAGCCAGCAATTATAACAGTGTTATGGTGAGATAAACACAGGATACTGTAAGAACCTCATGGAACCATGTGCCTCTTTAAGGGATCCAGAAAGATTTCCCAGAGGAAGTGACATTAAAGGTAAGTATACTGAAGAAGCAACTGGCCACACAAAGAAAGGCTGGTGATGTCTTCCGGAGATAACAGGCATTGGAACATGCAGCTAGGAGTGAGAAAAGACATGGTACATTCATGGACCTTCAAGTAGTTTGGAGGGCCTGGAAAACAGAGGATATGAAGTAGGAAGTTACGCTGTGGCAATAAACAGGTGAAAGGGTTGGGGGAGGTTCAAGAATGAATGAATGGAAGTGAAAAGGCAGGAAGCAAATGAAGGTTACCCCAGAATCATAAGAGTAAAACAATTGAGCAGCAACCATGAGGTGGTAACCACAGGCAGGTACATGGTGTGGGGGCAACCTTTACTTTTAAGACTGTAGAAATGGGAGCTTGTTTAAATGCCGATGAAAATGTGCCAGTAGAAAGGGGAAAGCTGGAAATGAAAGACAGAAGGTGACGGGCTAAATTTCTAATGGGGCTGAAGAGGATGGAATACAGAGCATCGCTAGGGAGTCCTCTCTTCAATTCTCTCCTGCAAAACAGGGGCTCTTTTTCTAATGGTTTGCATTGATTACCTATTGCTGCTGTAACAAACTGCTGCAAACTTAGTGGCCTAAAACAACACAAATTTATTATCTTACAATTCTGGAGGTCAGAAGTCCAAAATGGTTCTTACTGGCCTAAAATCAAGGTGTTGGCAGGGTTGTGTTCCTTCTAAAGCATTAGTGGAGAATTTGCTGCTTTGCTTTTCCCTGCTTCTAGTGACTACCCACATTCCTGGATTTATGGCCCCATTCCTCTATCTGTAAAGCCAAAGCCAGCATGTCAGGTAGCGTCTGTCTCACGCTTCATTCTCTCTGCCTCTTTCTTCTGCCTCTCTTGTGTACTTATGAAGGTCTGTGTGATTATACCTGACTCATCTGGATAACCCAGAATAATTCCTTAATTCCATCTACCACCTTAATTCCCCTTTTCTATGTAACCTAACATATGCACAGCTTTTGGGGATTAAGACATGGGCTGGACCTCTTTGGGGGGCAGTGATTCTACCTACAACATTCCTCTCCATTCCATGACCACATTCCACTCTATTACTTTTCACTCTTCCTCTGATTGGAAAGGGTGGAGGAGGAACTTAGTCTTCCATTTCTAGAAAAGTGACTGATAATGTGCTAAGTTCTTCATAGGTATTAACCCACTTACTTGACACTCTGTGAGAGGAGTTTTTCTCTTTAATTTATAGCTGATGGACCTATAACTAACACAAATTTGTAAAATAACTTGCTTCTAATCACATAGGTAAGGAAGTGTTGGTTTTGGAATAAAAACCCAGAATTGTCTAATCAGCTACTCATCTCTAGTGAATGATCAACAACTAAATTATTATGGTCAATTATGGGTGAATATATAGAATAAAGACACTTTCATACATATAAAAAGTGATATAAAAATATACAGAAAATGGAGAATTTTTTTACAAAACAATCATTCTATGATAAACTTTCTTTTCTGTATACCATCTTGATATCGACCCATTCTAATATATGAAGCACTAACTGTCCAGGAAATAAAAATAATTTAATGATAAATAAATACATCTTTTGTACATTCCTCATTCTATTTCTCTTCTTAGTATCGCCTCTCCTTCTTTTACATTTTCTCTCTTCCAGTCTAAATCCTCTCAACTTTTTAAAGCAGGCCTCTTGAGGACTAAACATTATGTCTCAGAATGTTTGGTCTGATGTATTGGCTACTTTGGATTAATTACTCCATTAATACCTGGGCTTCCATAAATATAATTATTTCATTTCTGTCCCACCTTTGAGTGACTAGTGAGTCATTTTTATGCTTTTCCTTAAAGTGATAAAATCTGATCTATTATGATGTGTTTTCTCTGTGCTCAGATAGTCTAAGCAGCAGGGAGAGAAAAAAGAAAAAAATCTTCTTCTAACTGTGGGGCGGGGGGAGCAGGAAAGAAAGAAAAGAAGGAAGGGAAGTAAACTGGCTTCATTCCCTTAGCATTATGCATTTAACATCCCTCACTGTCTTTTTGTAGCTTAATAGCTCATTTCTTTTTAGCACGGAATAATAAATATTCCATTATATGGATTTGCACAGTTTGTTTATCCATTCACCTATTAAATAGAGCTGCTATAAACATGAGTGTGTAAGTTTTCAACTGATTTAGGTTAGTACCTAGGAGTGTGATTGCTGGATCATATAGTAAGGCCAGGGTTTGCTTTGTAAGAAACTTCCAGCTGACTTCCAGAGTGGACCATTCCCACAGTGAATAGAGTTCCTGTTGCTCTGCATCTTTGCTAATACTTGGAGTTGTCAGCTTTTTTGATTTTAGCCATTTTACTGGTATCTAGTGGTAATCCTTGCTTTCATTTGCAATTCTCTAATGAAAAATGACACTGAGCATCTTTTCATAAGTTTACTTGCCTTTGGTATATTCTTCATTTGTCAGGTGTCTGTTCAAATCTTTCATTCATTTTTAATTAAATGGTGGCTTTATGATTGTTGAATTTTAAGAGATCTTTGCATTTTTGGACACAAGTCCTTTATCACATATGTGTTATGCAAACAGATTCTCCAATTCTCTGGCTTGCCTTTTTTGTTTGTTATCTTAAGTGTTTAATTTTATTTATCTTAAGGGTTTTGTTATCTTAAGGGTTTATTTAATTTTAGTGAAATCCAATGTATCAGTTATTTTGTTCAGGAATCATGGTTTTGATGTTGTTTCAAAAAAAGTCATCACCAAACCCAAAGCCACCTATATTTTCTCTAATCTAGAAATTTTATAGTTTGTATTTTACTTTAAGTGTATGCTTCACAGCGGTTTGAGGCCAGCCCGAGCTGAGTTGCTGTTGAGCTGCCAACAGGTGGCAGGATGGCTCAGCTAAAAAAAAAAAAAAAAAAAAAAAAGAAAGTGTATGCTCCATTTTGGGTTAATTCTTGTGAAAGGTTTAAGGTCTGTGTCAGGACTTTTTATTTTATTTTATTTTTAAATATCATGTTTAATTTTTTCAGCACTATTTTTTGAAAAGATTATTCTTTCTCTATTGCATTGCTTAGCTTCTTTGTAAACATCAGTTAACTATATTTGTGTGGATCTTATTATTTTTTTTTTTTTTGGACTCTCTAGTCTGTTCCATTGATCTATGTGTCTACTTTTTGTCAATACGATGCTGTCGTGATCATTGTAGCTTTATTGTAAGTCTTAAAGTTGGATAATGTCATACCTCCAACTTTGTTCTTTTTCAGCATTGTGCTAACTACTCTGGGGTTTGGAACTTTCTGTGTTGACTTAAGAATCATTTGTCTCCTTTGTTTTTCTTGATTAATATGGCTAGAGGTTTATTAATTTTATTCTTTTCAAACAACCAGTCTTTGGTTTCATTGATATCTCTACTAATTTCTTGTTTCCAATTTCACTTATTTCTGCTCCAATTTTTTTATTATTATTTCTGCTTTCTTTTGGCTTAATTGATCTTTGTTCTCTAGTTTTCTAAGGTAGAAGTTTATATTATTAATTTTAGGTCTTGCTTGTCTAATCTGTGCATCCAAATATATAAGTTTCACTTTAAGCACTGCTTTTTATTTATTTTTTTATTACTATTTTTTTTTTTTTAGCTGAGCCATCCTGCCACCTGTTGGCAGCTCAGCAGCAGCTCAACTCCACCAGGCATCGAACTGCTGTTGCTCAGAGCTTGCACTCTTGAGCAAGCTCTTAACCAACTGAGCTACTCGGCCAGCCCGAGCACTGCTTTTACTTTAAACCACAAATTTTGATAGATGTAAAAATTATTTTGATAAATTTATTTGTTTTTATTTAATTCAAAATAATTTGTAGCCACTCTTGAAATTTCTTTTTTGACTCATGCTTTCTTCAAATGTGTGTTGTGAATCCTCAACTTTTCTTTTTTCTAGGGGGGGGGGCAGGGTCCAACTATCTTTCTGTTATCGATCGATTTCTACTTTAAATTTGTGTGATCTTGGATACTTTGTATGAGTGTGTGTGTGTGTGTGTGTGTGTGTGTGTGTGTGTGTGTGTGTGTGTTTACTCTCTTGGTAGATGTTCCACGTGAGCTTGAGAAGAATATGTATTCTGCTATTGTTGGATGAAGTAGTCTGTAAATGTCAATTACCTCCAGTTCACTGATGGTGCTTTTGGGTTAATCTGTTATATCCTTATTGATGTTCTGCCTACTGGAACTGTCAGTTACTCATATGAGCCTGTTAAAGTCTTCAACAGCAATAGAAAATTCATATACTTCTCCTTGCAGTTTGTCAGTTGTCTTGTTTATTTATGCCTTTGACAGTCTTGATCTTTTAATTGAGGTGTTTAGACTATTGATGTTTCAAGTGATTATTGATATGGGTGGATTAATATCTGCCTTATTTGCTACTTTTTTATTCATTGCCCTGCCCTTTGTTTTCTTGTCTTCTACATTTTTTTCTGCTGTCTCTGGTGTTAATCACACATTTTATATGATTTTATTTTTTCTCTTCTCATAGCATATCGATTATACTTCTTTTTTAAGTTTTTTTTGTGACCGTTTTTGAGTTTGTAATATACATCTATAACTAAGTCCTCTTTCAAATAACAGTATCCTATTTTATGGGTAAAACAAGTAACTCATAACATAGTATCCCCAGTTTCTTTTTCTTGTTGTTATAACATTGATATCAATTGTCTATAAGCTATAACCTTCTAATATATATACTCTTTTTATTTGTTATCCAGTGTTATACTGTAGACTTGTTGATGTGGAGGTAAGGAGTGGGGGAGGTAGTATTTTATAATTTTGTGACTGAATCTGTCATTTATTGGGCCTATGTCCCTGGGCTGTGACCTACAGAACTGTCTCCTAGCTTTATTCTTTTCCCTGTAGATAAGATAGGAAGGCTAGGGGTGCCTGAACTTGCCTTTCTGTCAGGTAGATAATTGCCCTTCAGTTAGATTGCCTCTGTAAAGTCAGTTCTCTTGGAGACTGACTGTAGGCCTTTGTGTTCAATTATACTATGGGTGTATTTCAAAATGGTTACTTTTCTCCTCTGCCTGTCTAAAACCAGAGGGGATTTTTCTAGGATCTTTACCATGAGAACATGGGTGGGGGGATGCTGGGATGGAGATAAAACTGACTAAATGGTAGCCTTCCCAGCCATCAAAGCCAGGGACCCCAGGAGTTTCTCACTCTCAAGTTAATCTACACTAACCTTCCTGCAATTCATCCAAATTGCCTTCTATGTGTTCCTTCTAGTTTATGTCTCTAAGAGTGTCTCCACGAGGTAAACTGATCTCAAGTGTAATTCTCTATATTCACCTCTTTCTCCATTACCAAGTAGCAATGTCTTGTGACTTTGATTCTTTGATGGGCTTAATAAAAGTAGCTTTTTTAAAGTTTGTTCAGCTTTTTTCTTGTAATGACAGGAGTAATGACTTTCAAACCCTGTATAGTGGAGCTGAAACAAAATCCCATTCCAATAGCAATACTTTTGAAAAATGTCTCACTGCTATATAGCATTGATCCTATTGATTCTAAACTTGTAGGGGCCTGGTAATTGCTAGATTTAAGATTTCTACTCAGCCTCTAAATCAAGTTCACATTCTTCTTCCTCAGTGGTTCTTAAAGTCAGATGTTTTAAAAATGAAACAATTCTTAGAATAGATTCTGGATGTAGACATTTAATCTGCAGAGCCGTAGATGATAGGTAGACAGACAGTTGCTAACTAATTAAATAGATTGATTGATTGATTTCCTAATTGAATAGATTTTAAAGATGAACCATTCTAAGTCCTTCATTATATAAATGGGAAACAGATCTGTTGATGAGAAACAATTTCTCTTACCCCTACCAGGTAATACAGCAAGCACTAAAATTTTAAGTCCGTTCCTTCTAATTTAATGCTTGTTCTACTGCCCTGTGCCATCACCCAAGATTGCCTGGGTATCTTATTAATTTTTTATTATGTTTTTTCAGGCTTTTCATAAAGTATTAGCAAAAAAAAAACAAAAACAAAAACAAAAAAAACCTTTATACCTATTTTAGCCTTATCATTATGAATACCTCAATGGTACTTGAAATTTAGAGAATACAATATCAAAATGACTTTCTCCTCAGGTAAAAATGAATCTATAAAATCCCCGTCTGCTTTAGAAAGTCATAAAAACTACCTATTAGGCAGTAAATGGGAACCCATTACACAGTCCTTTGAAAGGAAGAACATAAAGGATTAAACTTAAAAGAGTATTGCAGCCCTTTCTGCGGCTTCATTTATATAATGCACAAAATTGTATTTCCCATTAAAACATTTCTATTATTGCAGACCTCATTTGCATTAATGAGGACTAGCAATTTTCTAAAATAAAGAAGTTTGCATTCCCTGTTTTATTTCTTGTAATGTGCCACAGTTAGATAGATAGATGATAGATAGATAGATATTTATATATATACACATATATGCATATATACATAAACACACACACACAACAATTTACACCATAGAATGCTAGAATGCTTTCTTGGAACTCTGATGTTAATATTGGATTATCTCTCCCTTTCATTATTAGCCTTTTTCCTGAAACCTTAAAAACCTCAAAGCATCAGTGAATGATTGGGTTCTGGTTTCATAGTTGTACAAATTGCTCAGCTGCCTATGTCTTGGAGCTTTATTTGAATTGGAGTTCCAAAAGCTAAAAGAAGGTCCATATGTACAGTGGGGCTCCCTGAGGTGCAGAATATGAAACAAAAAGAGAATGCATAGGGTCGGCCGAGTGGCGCAGTGGTTGAGTGCTGGCTTGGGAAGCCACCGCCCCGGTTTGGGTACCACGTGTGGGCCAATGACACTGCCCTCAAAAAAAAAAAAAAAAAAAAAAGAGAATGCATAGTGGGGCCCAGGAGCAATGGTGATTACAAGAATCATGAACATTTAGAGAATAAAAGTTAATCAAAGGAATTCAAGAAAGAAAAAAAGAAAAGAAAAGAAAAGAAAAGAAAAGAAAAGAAAAGAAAAGAAAAGAAAAGAAAAAAAGAAAAGTGAGTGGGGATCCGCAAACCAAAACGGTAGTTTAGAAGGAAGAGCTGCTTTCCAGAGAGCGCACGGCACTGGGAAGGCCTCCTTTATAGATTGTTCTGAGGCCTAGGGAACATCTTTTTTAATAAAAGAATAAAAAAAAGAAGAAGTTGATTCTTAAACAAATGAGATTCTACAATTCAAATTTTCCAAATTTTTTGAGATATAACCTCCACACACATACATGAAATAGCAAGATTTTACTGTAATTTCACATAGTTCATTTTATGTCTACTTCCCCAATTAGTCTTGAAGCTCCTTTAGACAGGGAGATTTTATTTTAGTTTATTTTTATTTCCCATTTCCCCAGCATATCATACAGAGTGCCAAAGACAAAGTAGGAACATGATAAATGTTGAGTAAATGAATTTCTACATTTCATGTTACATTTTAATAAACATGAAGATGACCCTGCATACACATAACTTCTACCAATGGAGATTTTGAAAATTCCCCACAACCTTCACCCATCCTGTTTGGACTTTCAACATTCACATTTATTTTGTGTGTACACTGTCACCAAAGTACTATATACAAAGTGTCAATTTTATTAGGTCACCACCTGCTTTAAACTATTCAGTGGCTTCCTTTTACTCTTGGAAAAGCTTTTCTCGAATGTATGAGGCTGTTTCACCCTCTAGTACCATCTGGCCCCATGTTCCCCATTGCTTAGCATTATATTTCTAACGCTAAAAATGAAAAACAAACAAGACTGATATAATCAATATGTTATATTAATGTTATTGAAGCAAATAATAATCCTCACAGGAGTATCTCCTTTAGAAATCCTTCTATCACTTAAGTCCAGGTTACCAAATTAGAGGAAAAAAAATTGCCAAACTCCTAAACAATTTTACCACAATGTGAAATGGAAATTTCTTATCTGGGATATAAATCTGAGCAAAGAGAAAAGTCCATGACCCTTCCTATCACTGGGCCTTGCTTTATTATTTTAAACCTCATTGAAGGTCAGAATACCTGGGACAGAATTGTCCCTCCCATGTTTACAAGTTGAGTGATCTTGGACTGTATTGAACCTCTTTATATCTCAAACTTTTTTTATCTTTAAAATAATCACAGCAAATGATGTTTACAAAAACACCATTGTATCCGATGGCTGTTAACAAAATACAAATCATTCAATAAACTATTTCCTAAAGCACCCCATTTACTCAGTATATGTTAGGTACAATTGTTTCCTTTCTCTTTTTTACTCATCCATTCACTCCACATTTTATTAATTCATATTTTACTTATGTATACATACACACATATACACATATATGTACTTGTACATAAACAGTCACGAGTGTGTGTGTGTGTATGTATGTGTGTGTGTGTGTGTGTAATCAATTTGAGGATTCAAAGATGAGAAACAACATAGCATTTTTCCATTAAGAAATGTCTTCTCCAATATAAAATATACAGACAAACATACAAAAATACAATGAACTGACCTGATAGAGGTCAGGATAAGGCACAGCACAAAATACAGAGGGAAATGGAGAAAGTTCTGCCCAGATTCACCAAAAAGTCTTCATAGCGAAATTGCCTGATTGAAATAATCTTGACAGATAAAACACATAAGAGGAGCTGAGAAAAACTGTATTCAATGCCAATAGGGAATCTTAGGGGACTGTACAGCAAAATTCTGTATTTGGATTTGATTTAATAGACAATGGAAATGGCTGCAGGATTTTGAACTAGGAACTCATTGATCGTACTTATACTGCTGAGAAATCCTTCTGCTCTTGTAGAGGAAATAAATTGAAGACTGCAGAACAACAGGCAGGAAGATCAGTTAGAAAACAACTGCAAGAGCAGGATGAGAGGTGATGATCTCTGAATAAGGACAGTAGTCCAGGGAGATAAAAACTTAAGAATGTGGGATCTGAGGATTTGGTACTGTCACTTCCATCCTCCATGCCGTTAGTCTGCTAGGGACACCATAACAAAATACCACAGACTAGATGCCTTAAATAACAGGAATTTATCTTCTCACAGCCCTGGAGGCTGGAAGTTTAAAATCAAGGACCAGTGGAGTTGGTTTCTCCTGGTGCCTCTATCTGCACTACATTTTCTCTGTGTGCACACACTCCTGGTATCATTTTCTCTTCTTATAAGGACACAGATTCTGTTGGATTAGGACCCCACCCTATGACCTCATTTTACCTCAGTTATCTTCTTAAAGGGCCTATCTCCAAGTACAGCAGTATTGGGGTTGGGGGTTTCAAATAACAGATTTGGGAGGAGGCCAAAATTCAGTGCATGACACTCCCCTTTTCTCAGCTGATCTTGTGAAAGTTTCTCCTTGCCTCATATTTTTTTCTTTTTGACCATCTTTAGTTGGACTCTTTCATTATATCTTTTGCCATATTTTATACCCTTTGCTGCCTTTTGATACTCCATGTAGCCTTTTCTCATCTAAACCAGATCTTCTCTTTCTCCAGCTGTCTACTCCCAAACTTTTCTTCTTTTTTCCACTAAATATCCTGTGAGGTTTGGGTGGGAAAAGACATAAAGTTGGGTCAAGAAAGGGAATTTGAGAAGTCCCTTTGAAAATGTTAATTTTCCTTAATACCAATTTCCTAGGACTATAGACCGATTTAAATCATCTTCACAATTGTTTTATTAAAGATAGTCGAAGTAATTACCCTGTATCTCCAGGAATTAAAAGGAATTATTATACCTGAGGAATGAAACTTTCTGATACAGATGTGAGGCCAGAGCATATTCAGTTCTGCACAGAACACTGGAAACAATTGTGTCCTTACCTCAGCAGTGGGCTGTTTCAGTGACCATGCATAGCTTATTCAGGAATTTTTCATGCTTTGTTAACAAACCATTAGCACCATTAACAGCTCATTAGTTCTGCCTTAGAAAAACAGTTTCCCAAACCTCACTATTTTTGTTCAGAAAAGTGGTAATCACAATGGGATGTTTGAGAATATCTAGATTGGGACATAAACCCATGTAAATTCTCATTTTGGGGTTTTTTTTTTTGGTTGATGGTGATGATGGGTATAGTGATGTTTTAAACTCCTTGATCTTCTTTAATTTAATCTTTTACTTCCTTAAAAGTAATGATGATTATGTAACATATCCTTTTCAAACAACTATCCCTGATCTGCCTTTGGTCTTTCATGTTATTGTCTTTTCCTTCTCTTCAAACAGGACATATTTATACTCTATTGGACCCCTATTCTATATTTCTTTTATGGTTTGAAGTTTTTTATCATTTCATGTTTCTATTAGAGATGTTATTTATTCTCTACGTGGCTTGTCTTATATATATATTTTAATCATTATTATTATTATTAATAGTTACAGATGTACAAAATTATGCAATAGTTATCTTTTTCACCCCTTACAAAGTGACTACCCTCTCCCTCTCCCCTGTTCCCCGCCCCCAATATCATACATATCTATTACAATTCCATTGACTCCATTCCCACACTATATTCCAAATCCCATGACTATATATGTGTTAAATTATAGTCAACATCTAATATTAATCAGAGGCAGCTTCAGATGTACAGTGCAGTAGTCAGGCCACTACACCGTCCATGAAGTGGTCTCCCTGACAAGACATGAGTCCATCGAGACAGAAGAGACAGTTTAGGGAATATAATCAATAATGTTGTAAATATTTTTTTAGGGGACCAGATGGACTCTTGTCTTATATTTTTAACTAGGTTTCTGTGTGGTGCTTTTAATCCACCAATTCTTACCCCACCAAAACAGGGAGTTTACTGTCATATTTATGTTGCATGTTTGAGACATAATAGGGAGGTTACATGTAGTAGATTTTCAATAAGCATATATTAATTAATAAATTAAAAATCAGTTTTGCAAAATTTGGGGGTTCACTATATCCTAGTGATAAAATCACATTATTACTGTCTCTTTTTCTTCTTTCTTTTGTTCCCCAAGTATGATTTGCATATATTTTCATTGACATTAAAAACCTGGGAATGAATTCATGTTAGATCAAGTTACACTCAATGAACACGAAGCAATGTCTGACAAATACTTACAAATATCTTACTAATATTATTGCTGGTAATATCTTGATCGTATGTTTCTTGTTTATATTTTCAATGTTCTCTTATATTTTTGACAGTTGATTCAATATTCCTCTGAGGAAAATAAGGATAGTGTAAATCAAGAAACAGAGTCAAGTAGTGTTTGAATAACTCACACATGGTTGCAAAATGTTCATTTATTATATCCTTTGGGGGGAAAATTAATAACCATCCATAAATAGAAATGAATTTGCTATGCATTTTATTTCAAGTATTTGGAAGTTATTAGAGAAGTGTTAAGGGATTAGAAATGGAATTACCAAGATACCAGAGAACAGAGAAACACTCAGTATTTGAAATTACATCCCTATGTTTTTTAAAAAGAAAAAAAATCATCTGTAGAACCTGCTAAATCTGTATCTAAACAACTTTAGTAACAATATAAAAAAAGTTAAGGAATAACATTAAGTATTATTATGTATAAGGACTTTTCTAGTCAAAATTCAATATGAATTATATAATAAACAAGCAATACACAGTTAAATAATTCATATAGATAATTAAATATTGTAATATTTTATTATATGGGCTTATGTGTCACAGCAAAATTACTTATATTGTTTCTCTAAGGAACATTCGTTTTACTTGACTTATTTTGTTAATTTCTTGCTATACCCTACCCTATATAGATAGTACAGGTATCCTAATTAACTTCTAATGTTTGCTTCAGCTTGTTACTGTTATCTGTTACTCTAATTGGCAAACAAACTTTTCATCTTACCTTTGATATTATCTAGTTGATCCTCAGTAGGAAGAAATTTGCATGAAAAGATATTATCCATGTAAATACTTCCAAATTATTGCAAGGAAAAAAATAGACTACTGAATTATTATTGAGCTGATTAAAAGAAAGATGCTATGTAAGTGCAAAATGTTATTTTGTCTAACAAATACCATTAGTTGATTATGAGGTATAGCATTCAATTATCTACAACATGCAATAGAAATGAGACAATTTGTTAGGCCCTGCTAAAGTGTTATTCTGAAATTATTTTTAAATTTATCTGTCACTATAATTTCATTATTAAAGAAAGAATGGGCTTCATTTAATTCAAAAATTCATTGTTTCCTTTCAGGATAAGTTCATTGGAAAGCATGAACAGCACAGTGAATAGCTTCTTTCTTTGAATATACCGCCTGTGGCTTTGTAAGAATTACAGCGTGATAATAGTCAGGGATTATGACTTTACATGAAATGATACATTAACAACAATAAATAGAATATGAAAAATTAAGAATGCATGAATGTATGCTGTAATTGTTAGGGGACCCATTAGTTTTAAAATGGGGGAAAACAGGTAGAAAGCTAAAAAAAAATAAATAGAACTCTAAAAAAATTCAAATAATAACAAAGAAAAAAAGGCCAAAAATAAGGAACACAAAACAGAGAGGATGAGTAGAAAAAGATAAATTTTAGACCTAAAGCTAAACATATCAATAATTACATTAAATGTTAATGGACAATCTCACTAATTAAAAGGCAAAAGTGGTAGAACAGATAAATTTTAAAAAGATCTGTATGCTGTTCATAAATGCATGTGAGTTAGCAATAAATGGATAGAAAATATGCTAAGCAAAGATTAAACGAAAGAATACCAAAGCAATTATATTAATACCCTACATGAAAATACATGAAAAAAATAATCCTTACCAAATTATTAACACAATGAATCCAATGATCTATAAAAAGGTAATACATCATGACCAATTGTAATTTTTTCCAGAAATGCAAGGATGGTTTGGCATCCAAAAGTCAATGAGTATAATAGGTCATATTACTAGAACAAAACAGGAAAAAATCTAAGAGCATCTTGATCAATGTAGAATAAAAATTTGGTAAAGTTCATCACCCTTTCATGATTAAAGCTCCCATTAAACTAGAAATAGAAATGAACTTTCACAATGATTAAAGGCATCTATAAAAAAACCAACAACTAACATCATATTCAATCCTGAAAGGCTCAGTGTTTCTATTGATCAGGAACAAATAAGAATGGCTTTTCTCACCACTTTTATTTAACTTCATACCAAAAGTGCTAACAAATCCAAAATGGGAAGAAAAGGAAACAAAAGGTATACAGATAGAAAAGAAAGAAGTAAAACTCCTTATTTACAGATGAATGATCATGCATGTAGAAAATCTCATACTTTCATGTATATGTATGTCTCCTGCCTTGTGCGTTAATACAGATAGGCTACCTATTTGCAGATCTCCAGGGAGAGCACTCAGAATAGAAGAATAATGACAAGTAGGATATGAAACCATCAAATAAAATAATGTATGTGACCTGTACATTGGAAAGGCCAGGCCAACATTCTCTATAATTATGATTGAAATTAAGATCTCAGAGAAATATTAGCACTCCTATGTTCATTGCAGCATTATTCACAATAGCCAAGATCTAGAACAACCCAGGTTAAGTGTCTATCAATAGATAAATAGATGAATAAAATGTCACACACACACCACACACACACACACCACACACACACACACACACACACACACACACACACACACAGGAATAGTTAGTATTCAGTCTTTAAAAATAGGAAATTCTGCAATATGCAGCAACATGAATGAACTTTAAGGACATTGTGCTAAGTGACTGCACACACAAAGACAGACACTGCATGATTCCCTTTATATTAGGTATCATAAAATAGTCAGATTCATAAAATTAGAGAGTGGAATGATGGTTTCCAGGGGATGAGGAAAGAGGAAATGAAGAGTTACTAATCAATGGGAATAAAAGTTTCATTTTAGCAAGATGAATATGTATTAGAAATCTGCTGTACAACATTGGCTTTAGTCAATGATATTGTATTATACACTTTAAAATCTTTTAAGAGGGTAGATTTCATGTTAGGTGCTCTTATCATGATAAGGTACATTATATATATATGATTATATATATATAAAATAATAATATAATAAGACACTCTTAATTGTACCACTGACAGAAGAAAGCTGCAGTTCTTTTCTTACACTGGTCAGGAATAAAGTTTTTTCTTCCCTTTACTCAAAAAACTATAAGCAAGGCGTTTTCCCACAACATGAAAGAAAATAATATATGCCTTGTTCAAACAATGCGGATTTTATAATTTATGTCTTCAGTAAAATGTGTTATCAAAAGTACGATTACCTGGATAATGAACAGACCAAGAAATTCTGGTTGAGTCTGACTTGGGTTGACTGATGAGGAAAGGACCAACATATTGAGGACTTCTTGGTCTATAAGATGATATTGCTTGGTTAAGCTCCGGGTCTGAATACATTTTTCTACACACTGTTGTTTTGGTGTACATCCATCACCAACTTTCAGTCAACCCGCTGAGGCCATACTGCTAAAATACAATTATTTTTGTAAATGTTTAAATTGATTTATTTTGACAAAGAATGACTTTTGACCTCAAGTGCAATTCTTGGTTTCTGAAATCTCCATGTCAAAGTACAACAACAAAAAAAAAATCAGATGGGAGAGAAATAAGCTTTCCATAGAGAAAGTATAAACAACAGTTCTCATTCATTTCCCCCAATGCCATATGCTCTGTGGATTTGGTGTACAATCTGCAGCTGAGGGCTACAATGGCCCCTGCTGGGTAGAACATCCTTTAAGAACAAGCATTTGTTAGTGTACAACTGAGGAATGCAGACACTTGACATTCACAGATCATTGTCTGAAATAAATGTGAACGTATTTTTGCAGAAAAAAAAATACAGAAATATCTCGGCTACTCTTCAGTATTATGCAAAAATTTGTTACAGGTTTGTAATTATGTTATTATTAAGGAGAGTCCAAATGATTTTTTTTTCCCCTGAGCATCCTTCTGCCCTTCTCACTCATGAATTTTTTTGTTGTAAAAAGTGCTTCCAGGGCCAGCTGAGTGGTGCAGTGGTTAAGCGCTGGCTTGGAAAGACAGTGGCCCCGGTTCGGGTCCCACATATGAAGGCCAGTGACACTGCCCTTAAAAAAAAAAAAAAGTGCTTCCATTTTGTGATAATATATGTACAGAAAGAGGTTAGAAAATTAATTGATGCTATAAATTGAAAAATAAATTGGTATGTAATATCTCACACTCAAAAACCTCTATTACCTGAATTTCACCTACCACGGATTTTGTTCCGCTCACCTGTATTCTGATATATGATACTTTTTATATGTTAGTTTAAAGAGATTTCTGTGTTTATTTCTTACTCTGGCAGGCATGGCTCTCTCAATATGTCAGACTACAGTGAGTTTTTGGAGGGGTGGTCTTAGATGAGGACTCCTTATCTTATGGTGGGTACTCAGGGAATACCAAGTCTTATTCTTTTTTCTTAATGCTCTTAAGGTCACATGAAAATATAATTATACTACTGAGAGTTGTTGGTCATACATGAAATAACCTATCATGGACAGGT
Organism: Aselliscus stoliczkanus; assembly: GCA_033961575.1. Taxonomy (NCBI): domain Eukaryota; kingdom Metazoa; phylum Chordata; class Mammalia; order Chiroptera; family Hipposideridae; genus Aselliscus; species Aselliscus stoliczkanus. The sequence continues at coordinate 51,750,413 of CM066730.1, read as the reverse complement.
AGTTCTCAAGGTGTGTACCTTTTGAAGGTTCACAACATCAAAAATACTTTCATCATAATATTAAGAAATTATTTTCACTCTTATTCTCTCACAAGTGTGCAATGGAATTTTCCAGGAGATGCATGATGCGTGGTATTGCAACAGATTTAATGCAAAAGTTTGTGTTTCTGCGTTTTTCTCTTTTCCTTTGCCTTCCTCTCCCCATCTCGTCTCATTTAGAGCAGGAGAGTTGCTTACTTAGGGCTCATCTTTGGTTTCGGAGCTCTGACATGGGAGTGAAGCACAAAGAAATCCATCATTTCTCTGGATTGCTTCTTCAGCTCTGTTTCCAACATCACAAAGGGATCAGGGGCTCACGTATCCTGGAAACTAGGATCTCTTGCATTCTGACTCAGAAACCTCACCATACAGTTTTAAATTCAGTATAGCAAGATATCCTAATGGAAAACACAGTACAATCTACTGGTATTAACTTTTAATGTTTCATAACAAGATTTTAGTTTTATCAAAATGGTTAAGCAAACATAGCCTCGAATACAAAAAATGCAAGAAGTCGGGTTGTGCTAGAGACCAGGAGAATCAGAAAGGTGAGGCATCAAAGATATTTTAGTGAAATTATGCTCATCCAGGGAAAATGGCCAGTACCATTGGTAGGTACCATTAGGGTGACATAGGGTGGGGGCAGGGAAATGAGGGAGGAGGAATAAAACAATTTTTAAAAAACACCATTCTGCTTAGATTCTAGTCCTACTCCCTCACATGAGTTTACATATGTTTACACATGTTCGTAGATGGTCATGAAATTGTATGTATGATCTCATAAGGGGATAATCTGGATGAGTATTTATACAATAATCAGCTGAAATAATTAATAACATACTATGCAGTTTTGTGCTAATGACTGTCTTTTCTAGCCTTCAGTATTGTCTCTGAAATATGGACCAAACTCTTTGTCTTGACTAGCTCAGAGAGTGGTTTTAGGCACCAAACTGGAAATAGCAAAGCACTTCCTATGCCTTAGGGTACTGTATAAATGTAACATAGTATCACTACCTTCCCATTACTTTTTACCAGAAGTGCATTCCATATTTCAAACTATTATTTTATTGAATATGTCTTACTAGAAGCTATATAAACAATTATATTTAGCCTTTTAAGTTTTTATTTTAGATCTTTATTTAGTGATTATAGGATGCTTCAAAAGCTGTGGAAATGGCAATTCTAACTTAAATGACAAAATAGTTTATAGAGTGTCATTATTTTTACAGCATTGCATTCTCTACCACAAATTTATGCTTTTCCCCTAGTGGGTGTTAAGGTGATTCACTCATATGGCTTAAATATTGTAAAACTTCTTTACTGAGATATATCTCATACTGAAAAATGTGTAAACTGTAAGTAAATCTAATTTTCCATGCATATTCACCCATATAATTACCAGTCAGATCAAGATTTAGGTCTGAGCAGAGAGAAGGCTCTTTTCTGCCCCCTCCCAGCCAGTAGCCTCAAAGCTAAACACTATCTAATCAAAGGTAATATGTTTTGAAATGTTAGGTTTATTTACGATAACATATAGACTTATGTATGTGCATCAGATTCCCTGATGAAAAATTGTGTGTACTGCATATATCAATTAATAAAACCATCCAACAAGCATCCATAATTGGCTCTGTTTTAGCTGCAATATGCGATTTCTTTACAGTGTGTCTAGCTACAGGGAAAGTAGCACAGCCCAGTTTTAGCAAATTTATAATGTAGGAAGAATAACAAGACTAACAAACTTTAAGCCAGAAAAATGTTGCATTTTCACATTATCCACCCATTAAATAAAAAAATACATTTTAAGTATATTCAGGTGCCACTATTTAAATGCTAAAGTATTTTTTACTGACAATAGGTGCTGGCTCAAGAGGAATAGAGATAAATAAAATTTTGAAGAATAGTTATTTATCACCCATGGAGAGGTGAGTGCTGCACTGAGATTTGAAAGTTTGCTCAAATTCCAGTAGGCAGAGAATAGAGCTTTTAAGAGAATAAAAGGTAATTAAAATAGCTTGAAGAAGAACTTGAAAGAAAAGCAGGGATTTTGAATGGTGGACAATTGAGAGTTATTGAAAGGTTTTGAGATGAGAAATTTTGTTCAAAGAGCAGGGCTTAAGGAAGCTGGATATGTCGAGACCAAAGCAGAATGTAGGCGAGAGCAGAGGTCTTTGCAGGGACCTCAGTCTGAGACAGGGGTGCCAGCCTTAGAACTGAGAGAAAGGTATGGACAAAAAATCAGCAGTGTGAAATGGTGACAGATACTATTAACTAGATCATCGTGAATCAAAGGTGACTTCAAGATTGTGCACCTAGTTGGCTGGAATCATGGACTTCGCTCTGAGGAAAGGAAGATAGGGACGGTGAACTCTTCTACATGAATTCTGAGCTGACTGGACACCAACTTGCACGTACAGACACCATCATTTGAAGCCCTATGATTGGTGCTGCTGTGAGAGGATAAGACTAGTGTGACAAATTCGGTAATTATCAGAAGATGGGGTGTCGGTGACACTAGGACAAAGTTTACCTGGAGAGGGCATTGGAGCATCACATAGGCAGAGGTGGGAACCAGAGATGGTGATAGCAAATGCTTCATTTTAAAGGGACAGATAGGACTGAAGGATGGTAAGTCCAGGTATGTAACAGGTTCTATATCAATGAAAATCAGATCTTGCAGAGCAGGCAGGCTTGGAGATCAGACTTTCAGAGTGAGAAAACCAGATGCTCCCAAGGTAAAGCTCCCAAAGCAGAGGGCTATTCCAATCGTAGGACCATTTGCTCCTTGCCCATCTTTATTTTCCTTGCTATGGGGAAGTGTCAAAGGCTTGAGACATGCAGTAGATCAAAGAGGAGAGAAAAAGTATCCAAGTAAATCAACTTGCACCTGGGTCAATGAGAGTTGGAAGGAGGAAGGAAAGAACTTAGAAGTGATGTCTGATGATAATGGATGAGTTCTCCAAATGGAGGTGCAAACCCATAGAAAAAAACAATATAAGACTAAGTACTTTCTTAGTCTGGAAACTCTTGACTTGAGTAATACCCACAACTGAACATGTTAGAAAATGTGCAGAGTATGGAATGGCTGGATATGAAAGGAATTTACTGGGAGTATAATATTATAGAATGAAAATGATTAGCCGGGCCGACCAAGGGGCGCGGTGGTTAAGCACTGGCTTGGGACTCCAGCGGCCCCGGTTCGGGTCTCACATATGAGGGCCAGTGACACTGCCCTCAAAAATAAAAAATAAAAAATAAAATAAATAAAGGGTGTCCTATAAAAAAATAATTAGCGATTAATATATTGAACTCTTACTATGTGTCAGGCATCCTTCTAAATTTTACATAAAATGAATTATTCCTACAAGAAGAGACATGACTATTGGAACTTTATAGATCAGAAAAAAACTAAGCACAAGAAGGGTAAGTGATGAGGCAAAAGTTACATAGTTAAAAGTTGCAGAACTAGAATATGAATCAGGCAACTTGATGCTATTCTAAGCAGAAATTGCAAAATGGAATAGGGAACAATGTTACATGAAGCTTGGATAATAAGGAGGATATTTCAAATATAGGACATAGTGATTAATTAGGTAGGGCCATTAGGTGTGTTTATAAGTACATCTTGAAGACATCAATCAAAGGAAGAGTTTCAGAGATAAGAGGACAGAAGTTAGTTTTTAAAGGCAAGTTAGAGTTGCTGGGTTAAAAAAAAAAAAGTGGAACCAAGTTATTATGAAAGTACCTTCTTGATCTGTAAAGGAAAATACTCTTTAATAGTGGATATTCTCCAATTTAGTGAACAAAACTATCAATAACAAGGCTATTCTGTATTTCTAGACTACCCAGGCCAAACTCTAGAGGAAAGCTGCTGACCCTGCCCACGCAGCTGAATGACTAAACTGTAAATGGAACAAGCTCCTCCTCCAGCTTAAACACTAAGAAAGTAATAATAGGGCTGGCCGAGTGGCTCAGTTGGTTAAGAGCTCACTCGAGAATGCAAGTTGAGCTCTGAGCAATGGCGGTTCGATGCCAGCCCGAGCTGAGTTGCCGTTGAGCTGCCAACAGGTGGCAGGATGGCTCAGCTATAAAAAAGAAAGTCATAATATAAAATAGTAATTCTACTGGCAGACACTGCTGGCTTCTATAATTTAATATCCATTAACCCCTCATTCTTTTCCAAAAGGACCCAATTTTTCCTCTTTCTTTTTTTTAAGTTAAAACAATTGTGTTAAGGGGCCGGCCGAGTGGCGCAGTGATTAAGCGCTGGCTTGGGAAGCCAGCAGCCCAGGTTCGGGTCCACATATGAGAGCTGGTGACACTGCCCTTGGGGAAAAAAAACAAACAAACAAGTTGTGTCAAAATTGTTTCAAACACTAATTTAAATGTTTGTGTGTATCTGGTAAGCCTCAAATATAGAAAGGAGTCCTAAAGAATAGTGGCTTATAAAATGGCCAAATAATACTATTAAATGTTGACTAACGTTACACAATGTGCATTATTATAGATATTGTGTATCTGCTGGTGATTTTTTGAGATTAGGTCTTCTTTACCTTTGTATATTTCCCTGCACAGAGATCTGCATCTGGTAGGTCTCATGTGCATCTTTTATGAATAAATGAATGTAGGTGGGGAAACAAAAACTTAAGTATCTACACTTTGAAAGTCTATTGAAGTAGATAATAAAATATTACATGGATTTTTCATAAAGTCAAAACATTGTGGTCAAATCATGTAACAAATTTACCATCATAACGATTTTTAAGTGTACATACAGTAAGTGACATTATCCTCGTCGACCTTATTGTTCAGTATCGCCAGCACCCATCTCCAGAACTCTTAATCTTTCATAACTAAAACCCTGCATCCATTAAGCAGCAGCCTCCTATACCCTCCCTCCCCCCCACCCCCACGCCCTGGCCCCTGGCGAGCACTATTCTGCTCTCTGGCCCTAAGAAGTTGACTGCTCTAGGTACCTCATATAAGTGGAATCATACAGAACTTGTCTTTTTGTGAGTGGCTTATTTCACTTAGCATAATGTCTTTAATATTCACCCATGTTGTAGCATGTGTCAGGACTTCCCTTCTTTTAAAGCAGAATAATATTTCATTGAATGTATATACCATATTTGGTTTATTTGTCAGTAGACACTTGGGTTGCTTCCACTTTTTTGGCTGTTGCAGATACTCTTGCTGTTACCATGGGTATCCAAATATTTCTCTGAGACCCAGCTTTCAACTTTTGGGGGGGTATATATCCAGAAGTGGAATTGCTGGATTATATGTTAATTTTACTTTTAATTTTGTGAGGAACCACTGTACTGTTTTCAAAGGGACCCACTTTTGTTTGGGATGACAGTGAAGCCAGGGAAAAAAGTGAGGGCATTATTGACCAAAGATTTAGGCAGTTTACCTCTTGGGAAGTGATAGGAACATGATAATACTCCAGGTCATATATTGGGTATAGTTTACTTATTACCATTTAATATATTTTGTATTTATATTTTATTATCATACTTCAGTTTACTTATATGATTTGCATATTCTTTTGTACATATCAAATATTACAGATTTTTTTAGAGTGCTTGCTAGAAAGATGCATGCAGAGAGAAACAATAAAAGGAGAAAATCCATGGAGAGCCGAAAAGGTAAGGCCTGTGTGGCTCCTGGCTTTCTAGTTTCATTTCTAAGAGATCTCAGTATGTTTTATCTCTGTTCTTGAATATATGTGAGATTGCTTTCTGTACTTTTTCTTTTTTTAAAAAAACCTCCCTTTCTTAATCTAGTTTTAGTGACTTTCTAGTTCTTGATCACTTACTTATGATGTTTAATCTTCTGGATATATCACTGGATTAATTTGCTAATTCTTTTTGCATCACTGTTCAAGAGAAACTGATCTAAAATTTTCCTTTCTTGAATCATCCTTATCAGATTTTGCTATTGAGATTATGCTGTCCTCCTAGAGAAAAAAAAATAGGGCATATTTCCTCCTTGTCTTTTTCCTAGAAGAGTTTGGGAATGTATGTTTGGAAGAATTCATCAGTAAAGCTAACTGGACTTGGTAAGAAATTTGTGATAAGGATTTAATTATAGATTCAAATTATTTAATAGATATTAGGCTTTTCAGAGCTTCTATTTATTTTGGCATTTTTTATATTACCTTTTTTAAAAAAGAGAAATTTGTCCATTCTATATAATTTGTCAACTTTAGGGGCATAAAATGTTCATAATGGATGTCTCATTACCTTTTCAATGTCAGGAAAATTTGCGATAATGGTCACTTTTTTTAAATACATGATACTGGAAACTTAATTTTTACTATTTTTTTCTTGACTATTAATTTTGCTGGAGTTTTATCAGTTTTTCTACTTTATTTATGAGGGTTTTCTTTAGATTAACATTTGCAAGGAATATTCTTTCTTTTCTCGTCAATCTTTTAGCATTCTTGTATTTACTATATGTTTCTTTTAAACAGTATAAAGTTTTTTTTGTTCATTTGTATCTATTTGATTATTTTTTATTTCACTTGCCTTTGAATTTTTAGAATGCATGTAAATTATCATGTATAATAGTATCTTTTTTTCTATGCATGGCGAATTTCAGAATTAAAAAAACCAAACCTATCCATATGAATGAATGAGATCAATTGCTAAATTAATTACCTTTCCATTTCCAGTGTGATTCTTACCAAGCAAGTGGCAGCTGTTACCCATCATCAGGAGTCTAAACACAGTGCATCTTCATATCAGTCGCCAAGGAAAACGCAACATAATTAAGCACTGGACAGAACAATGCTTTCTTCACAGAGAGAATAGGCAGAGCAAGGCCCGCCTCATAGTGGGGTCTGGTCCCCCATCACCAGCAGGTCGTTACAGGAAGTTGATGCAGGGCAGTTGGCCTGCACACACCTTTCTTGTGCTACAGCAAAATGACCCCTTTCCCTCCCCATGGGGAGACAAATATTGCAGTGAGGCTGGCTAGGTAAACACTTTAGCAGAACAAAGGAGCATACATGGAGTCTGAAACAGGGAAAGATATCCCCATACAAGATGTCAAGTCCAGCACAAGCTCTCAGGGCTCTTCATGTCTGGGTAAGGAATTGTGCCAGGCCCATGGCCCTTTCTTATACAGCTAAGAGGGAGATGAAGACTGCACTCGCGAGACTGCCTTTTCCAAAAGTTATCAAATTTATGTTTGACTTATAGAAAGAAATGGGTAATTTCCTATTTTTTTTTCCAATTCTGGCAAATTCGTTTGCATAATCCATCATATATTCCCTAAAGGTTTTAAAAAATTGTTTTACAGAAACAGACACATAGATGCAGGGAACAAGCTGATGGTTGCCACATGGGAAGGGGTTTGGGGGCAGGGGGCAACAGGAAAAGTCATTAAGGAGTACAAATTGGTAATTACAAAATAGTCATGGGGATGTCGGGTATAGCATAGGGAATATAGTCAATGACATGGTAATAACGCATATGGTGTCAGGTGGGTCCGTCAGTGGATCACTTTGTAAATTATAAAAATATCTAACCATTATGCTGTACACCTGAAACTATATAAAATAATTTTGAATGTCAACTGTAATTGAATTTTTTTTTTTAAAGTGGGGAAAGGTGGAGGGAAATAAGAAGTCCAAATTTCCAGGTACAAAACAAATAAGTCATGGGGATATAATGTACAGCATAGGGAAATTTAGTCAATGATACCGTTATAACATGGTATGGTATCAGATGGTTGCTGGACTGATGGTGATTGCTTCTTTTGGTATATAAATTTTGAGTAACTATGGTGTACACCTGAAGCTAGTTTAATATTGCACATTAGCTACATTTGAATAAAAATATATTTTTTAAATGGATTCTTCCTTTAAACACTTTAGAAAACAAACAACCCTGCCAACATCTGACTTTAACCCAGTGAAATTGATTTTGGACTTCTGACCTTCAGAACTGTAAAAGAAAAACTTGTATTGTTCTCAGGCAAAAAAAAAGAAATTTGTATTATAAACCATCCCAAATACTTCCTCATTGACTCATTGAGGCATAGTTTCTATTCCACAATACACTACTTATTACCTACTTCCCCTTATCTGAATAAAATAGGATCTTTAAAATAATTTAACTTCCCCATTTCCTCTCTTTCTTTCCCTCTACCCTTGATGAAAACTTTGGAGTTTTATTTATTTATTTATTTATTTATTTATTTATTTATTTATTTATTTATTTATTTTTACCTCCCTCTTTGTCCTCCAAATCTCCAATCCTAGTTCTGGCTAAATTAGATTAGTGCTTATTGGAAATTTCCTGATTAACATGTGCCGTCTCTAAGTGTCTTTTCTATCCATGCATTGCTATTGACTTTCCAAAATTGTTAGTGGCTGTCAGAGAGAACTTGAAAGCAGTTTTAACTGACTGCAAAACCTGGACCCTATCCAGTAGCCACCAAGCTATACAATAAGGACAGTAAGATTTATGTCACCGAGTTCTTTGGAAGGTTTATTAAGATAGGGCACACGAAATATTTGTGTCATGATCATAAAATCCTAAAATTTTTAAAGCAGTTCTTACAATTAATTATCCTGGTTGGACTGATTAGACATATGGAGAGAGAAGGCTCCATGAAGTTAAAACATTTCCTCAAAGACACAGAATTAGTAACAGGCAGAGCCGGGTTCAAACCCACACCTGCCTGGCTCCAAAAGGAGGTTCGTAAGCAGTGTTTTGCATTTTCATATGGCTTACAGGGCTTGGTGCATTTCTGGTTACCAAGCAAGCCCACACTCAATGACTATAGCCCGAATGGCCAGGTGGCCTCTAAGCCGGCATCAAGGCATCACGAAAGGAAATCAGGCATAACTTCAAACTTTCTGGATTTAAGAGTGACTAATTGTAGGGTTATTTTATTTGGTTTTTTTAAAGATTTTATTAGGGAACTGGGGGAGGGGAACAGTGTTGGGGAATTATAGAAGGGAACCAGCCAAGTTGTTGTTCTTCAATCTTCATTGTGGAGGGTGCCAGTCGCTGTCTGGCTTCCCGTCGGCAGTTCGTGGCCTCTAAGCTCAAGGTGCTATGTTCAGTCTTAGTTGCAGGTGGGCGTAGCCACCATCCCATGCGGGAGTTGAACCAGCAGCCTTGTTGTTAAGAGTGCACGCTCTGTCCACTGAGCCATCCGGGCGGCAGCTCAGCTAAAGGTGCTGAGTTCAGTCTTAGTTGCAGGCGGACATAGCCCACCATTGAACAGGCAATCTTGTTGTTACACTAGCTGAGCCATCCTGCCACCTGTTGGCAGCTCAGTGACAGCTCAGCTCAGGTGGAGTGTTCACTGGCTCATGTAGGAATCGAACTGGCGGCCCTGTTGCTCAGAGCACACACTCTAAGCCAACTCTTAACCAACTGAGCCACTCGGCCGGCCCACTAATTGTAGGGTTTTAACAACAACAACAAAAATTGATGTCAGTTTCTTCAATAGTAAAGTTTATAAAGTTCAGACATTTGAACTTTCTTCCTTAAACTCGTCATCTGCCATACTTTTTTTCTGCAAAATGGAAACAGTAGTATTTAGCACATGTGGTATGTGTAATAATTAAAAAAGGGTTATGCAAAGGAAAACACTTGGCATAGCTTTTAGGCCACACAAGCTTTCTTAATGTATGTTCTTGTTTGTCCCTGAGAAGCCAGGAGGCATCAAGAGGGCACTGAAAGCCGAAAGAGCAGAAGGGGGAAAGGAAGATAAGAGTGAGAAGCTAGGGACTAGGGAGAGGCACACTCTGATTAGCACAGGTGACAGGGGAGAGCTGAGGAGGACCATCAGCTCCATGATCTCCAGTTCCTGTACCCCATCCTCCAATTGGTCTAAGGTAATAAAGTGTGTGTGTGTGTGTGTGTGTGTGTGTGTGTGTGTGTGTGTATAATGTGTATATATGTTTACAGTATACAAAAACACGAACAAATTTCAGCCTGCTGAAATTCTAAAACATCATTACAAAAAAGACTTTTTGCTGTCCACAACTATAGATTATATTCTATCAGTCAATAACCTCCATCTTGAAAACAGCCCACAAATGAACTGTTTCCTTTATCTGGTCTCGTTAAGCTAACTGTACACAAGTTAAAAAGTATGTGTCATTAACCCCAAAACAAACAGTAGCTGTTGGCAGCTCTTTCTCCATAGGTCGTTCTTTGTGATTTAATTGATCTGAAAGACAGTCTAAGTTCTCTGGGAAAAGTCTGTAGCAAAACTTGAGAAGTAATATCTTCTTGGGCTTCAGATATCCTGTACCTCCAATTCTACTTCTTAGTGGAAACAACCTTATAAGCACTGATCATGCGCTGTTTCAGATCAGTGAAGACAATGCCTGACCAATGCTCTATACACCTAAAGCTGAAGTAGAATAATATTGAATTTCAACTATAACTAAATATATAGGGATATAGAATCAAGGGATGTGGAATACAACATAGAGAAGATAGTCAATAGTATTATAACAGCTATATGATGTCAGAGGGGTAGTAGCTTGGGGAGGGGGGCGGTTATATTGCTTTGTACACCTGAAACTAATTTTTTAAAAAAAGAAATTTTGAAAAAGAAAAGAAAAAAAATCAGTGAAGAGGTCAAGAGAGTATTTGGAAATAATGGCATTATACCTGCACTTACAATCCAAACCCTTATGTGAAACTGCACATAAACTGGGTGCATAGGAATCCTTTGTCTCACCCCAATACCTCCCCTCCTGTCCAGGGTGGGAAATCCAGCCAAGCAGCATCCCTAGAGAATTTCACTTTGACAAGTATTCTTTCTTAGAATGTTACATGAGGTACAAGTCTGCTTAAGCTACTCAGTCAGTAGTGTGGCCACCTGGCCAATGACAGCCACTAGGTTATAAGCATAGATGTCATTAGGCAGTTTCCTGAAACTTCTTTGGGAGACATCTGGAGTATCCCTTTTGTCCTTTCTTAGTCTATTCTCTTCTTCAGTCCTGTTCCCTGGAACATAATGCTAAATGGACCATCAGGACAGTCACATCTAGAGTTGATAGAGAGGTGAGGACTAAAGGAGCTTGGATCTTTGAAAATGATTTGAGCACAGTCTGTATCCTAGGTCTGGGCTATACAAAACTAGACTTCCATAATAAAAGAGAAACCTGTACCTTGTTTAAATCTTTTGTAATACACATGAACAAAATTAATCCTAACAAGTACAGATTCAAATCCAAGCTCTGTCATTTATTAACTGCATATAACTGCATATAAATACATATAAATGTAACACATCTTAGTATTCTCATCTTTAAAATAAAAATAGAACACCCAATATACAAGTTTATCGTGGGTTAAATAAGATAATTTATTTAAAAATTAAGCATTGTGTCTGATGCAAAATAAAATATCAATAAATGGTAGTTTTTTATTTTTATTGCAGACATTATAATCTCTATATTCCATGGCTTAAGTGAAGACTCGGGGAATTTTTTGATGATTTCTAGTAAAAAAAATATATATATATATAAAGTGTGTGTGTGTGTGTGTGTGTGATATATACTATTTGCTTTTAAAGCATATGTGCTGTCTTTATATCTGAGAGGATTACAGGATACACTGTACTGGAGGAAAAACTATCGGTTTCTGTATCCCCTAGCAGAAGTGATTCTTTCTAGCAATTACCAATTCTATCCAGACTCAAGTCTCATGATCAACAAAAGAACTAAATATCATTAACCAATGAAGCTATTTCTGTTGAAGTGCATTGAAGCACAAACAAGTGTCTTGAGATCTAATTTTTTTAGGATAGTGAAATGAGAGATATAATAGATTGTTTATTATAAATGCAATATTACAAAACAAAATTAGGGTGATTTATACATATTACCATAGCATTAAAAATATGACTAGAATAAAAGATAAGACCTAACATGGCAAGTTAGTATGTAGGTCATGAGATTCAGTTCAACAACTGATGTTGGACAGCAAATATGTTTCCAAGTTTCCTAGCAGAAAGCTATAATGGGAAGCAAGACCAGTTAAAGTGGTGGTTATTGTCTTTGAGAGAAAGTATATTGTGTTCTCTGGAGAAAAAGGAAAGATTTATTACATAAAAAAATTATTTAATAGTAAGAATTAAAGAAAATATCTTGCCTCAGAGTGTTGTGTCATGAGCTATAACCAATCTCAGAAGAGCAAAGGACTAGGACTCAATTTGGGTGGCTCTTTTATCACCTGATACTACTAATTAATCTCCTTGAGTATACATATATATTAAAACTTTTACTAGTTAAAAGGGAAAAATATTTTTTGCAGAGATCACTGAGATAAGTTAGTAGTTACAGGTGATAAAAGAGCCACCCAAATCGAGTCCTAATTCTTTACTCTTCCGAGATTGCCTACACTCAACTGTAGAACTTAAAATTGAAAGTTATATTAATTTTAAAAGCTCATATGGGTTCCTTATGGATTGGGAAATATTTAAATATATAATATTTATCCATGTTACATGAGTATTGCATACACAGGAGGATAGCTCATTTCCAAAAGTTATTTTTTAACAAGGTGGTTAACAATTCTAAAGAAAACTGAACTATGTTATTTTTATGTGAGTTAGAATTACGTATTAGAGTTATTTGGGCTTTTTCCCCCTTCTGGGACTTATTAAAATGCTGAAGATTAAAAGTATATGGCAATTCCTGTATTCTTATTCACATTCAGAACTGGAAAATCAATTGGTTAGGGAAGTGCACCTCCTCATCATTTTCAAAAGGAAGAGGCACTCCACCAACCAGCATAAAATAATGTCTGCTGCAAATCTTTCTATTTACTTTCCCTCTTAAGTGATTTTAGAAAATATTTCTACTGTCATCTTCATTTGATTTTGGTACAAAAAGCACCTACCTCAAAGAAAAACAAAATGTAACTTGTGGAAGTCACAGAAATAAATCCAGAAAGTTCTATTTACCTCACAAAGAAACACACACACATACACACACACAAAATAAATAAGAGAAGGGAGCCTTTTCCTCACTCACAATCATGTTCACCAGTGTTGGGTAAATCTGAAAATTAATGTTTTCAATGCATATTGCCTTTTTTTTTATTAATTGGGGAATTGGGGGAGGGGAACAGTGTTGGGAAATTGGGGAAGGGGACCAGCCAAGTTGTTGTTCTTTAATGTTAGTTGTGGAGGGCGCTAGACACCATCTGGCTTCCCATCGGCTGCTCGTGGCCTCTAAACTCAAGGTGCTGTGTTCAGTTTTAGTTGTGGGTGGATATAGTCACCATCCCATGCGGGAGTTGAATCAGCAGCCTTGTTGTTAAGAGCACACGCTCTATCCACTGAGCCATCTGGGCGGCAGCTCAGCTCAAGGTGCTGAGTGCAGTCTTAGTTGTGGGAGGGCTTAGCCCACATCAAATAGGCAGTCTTGTTGTTAGGAGCACATGCTCTCAACAGCTGAGCCATCCTGCCACCTGTTGGCAGCTCAGCTGGGATGCAGTGTCACTGGCCTATGTGGGAATCAAACTGGAGGCCCTGTGCCTCAGAACTCTCGCTCTTTAGCTAACTCTTTACCAACTGAGCCACTCAGCCGACTCCATGCATATTGCCTTTTATTGTACCTGTCTTGTCTGCTGATGGGCACAGGAAGCCATCTCTCCAAATTGTATCAGTGAAGGACTAATCATTTATGGGCCTATTTAAATTCTGGGATTCCTAAAAGATGCTAGACACTCTGAAACTTTCAAATGTTCTTAAGTCTTATGTTTTTTGAAAGTGCTCTGTTGTCTCATCTTTGTCTTGAATCACTGCCCAAGGCACACTGGAAGCTGTCATGCTGGATGAACTTACATTTTGCCCAGGCAACCAAGGATCACGTAGACATCTGTGCAAAGGCAGCCAGAATTAAGCCTACAGTTGTCCCGTAGTTTTGTCATAAGGTCACCTATCAATTTTTTAAAAATGAAACAAAATATATTTGTCTATCGTCTCTTGGGATTCTGCTTATACCAGAATGCTTGGACTTGCCAGCATACATGAGGGCATGTTCAATTCTGAGAATGTATTCTTCCCACCCATTCCAACCTAACTGTTTAGTATAACAAAGGACTTTTGTCTGCTGGCGAAAAGATCAGGGTGCCCTGAACAGCATGACCTGAAAGCTTGCTTGGTCAGACCTTCTCCATGTTTGGATGATGCATGAGAATGTTCTTAGCCCATAGTTTAACCAGCTGATTAAGCCCGCTGAACACCACACATGTACTCAAAGTACAAATGGAGAAAGAAAGGAAGTGTAATAATCTAATGAATGAAGACCTAGTTTCAAACCCAAATACAATTAATTATTAGCTGTGGAATCTTTCACAAAGCATGATTTCTTGAAATACAATTTTCTCCTCCTTAAAATGGGGAAATAATACTTGCCTTATTGGTGTCACTTATCTGGTGACAAATATTACTGAGCTATAGAGATGGTATAGCCTATTGTTTTAGACACGGGGAGTACTCAGTAAAGATTTGCTAACATAAACAGGAAGATGAATGTGGTATGAAACCTGAATTTAAGGCCCTATGTTATGTGCTGCCTTGACATCTGGTAAATAAGAGACGGCTTCAAATGGCCTAATGACAAGCTCTCCTCCCCACACTATTCTGTGGATGAGGTCCCTTAACCAAACAAACAACCCCCCTTATCATGGGGACAAGATACACTGCCTGCTTATCTCTGAGTAACAGGTTTCAGCTTCTTATCAGCCCTTTGAATTATTCAAACAAACTAATCATATGCTCCTGTGGGAACCAGGGGTCACCTCACCCCCTTGATACTACACAGCCTGCCTCCCACATCGTTTACTTGTTCCTTCTGTTCCCAAGTGCAACCCCATGTGGCCTGAATGGTGTGCAGTTTCCTCTTCCAAGGGCTGTCAGTATATGTGATTGATAAATTGCTGTCTATGTCACCTGTCCAGTGTTTAGTGTGACCATAACCATCCCCATAGCCATAAAGTAAGAATCCTTTCATCGATTAGACAGCAAAAATAGGCAACTACAATATTGCCACAGGGATATGAAAGACAGTTCGGAGAATATAATTAATAATGTTGTAAATATTTAGTGGGGTGTAAGATGACCGGTCATATGTCTTGTTAGGGAGACCATTTCATGGATGGAGTAGAGGCTTGATCACTGCACTGTACACCTGAAGGTGATGTTGTATAATATTGTATACCAACTGTAATTGAATATATAGACAGTCACGGGATGTGGATTATATGGTGTAAGGGAGTCAAAGGAATTGTAATAGATATATATGATATGGGAGGGGAGGAGTCGGGTGGCTAAATGGGGGAGAGGGTTATCACTTTGAGGGGTAAAAGTATAACTATTGCACTGTGTTGTACACATGAAACTAATTAAAAATAAATAAATAAATTTAAAAAAAAATCCCTTCATCACCAATGGGGTGAATAGGAAGCAATCAAAATAATGGGTGAATAAAAGAAAGTTTGTAAATGGAGGGAAAAAGGGAAGACAAATAGGAGAATGCAAATAATGGAGACAGAATAGAGTTAGATTGACAGGTGGAATAGTATTTTATGGCCAGCCAAAATTGTCTCAAAAGTTACCTCTCCCTGCCGAACACTTTGCATGTTGAAGTGAAAAGGAAAAGGGGCATAATATTTTTCAACATAAGTCTATATATGGATTGACAGGAACATTTTTTTAAATGCATAATTGAAAATTGCTCATTTTGTTTCTTGACAGATGAAAATAAAAGAAGTAGAAGCAAGGTCTTGCATGCATTGATTTTAAGACATCTTTCATATGATCAGCAATGTAACGGGTGTCCTTTGCTGTGTCTGTGTGGGCTGGGGAAGGTGGGCAGAGAACCTGGCTCTCGGAAAGAAATCTCACTTCTCGGGAAGCTGACATTTACTGATTTTATATTAGTTATGTCTTCTTTGAAATGCTCAGAGGACAGAAGGGCTTCATAAATATAAACTTAATTAAATGTGAAGACGTGGTGGTAGATTTGAGATGAAGAGGCAGGGAAAGCTCACACTGCCACATTGAAGAATGGAATTTTCCATTAAATAAATGGAAAAGTCATGATCAACCCCCTATTAAAGTTTACTCTCTATTTTAGAAAGGTGTTGCTTATAATTAAAATACTTAGGAAACAGTCCTGTATTTCTCTACAGGGAATAATCAGGACAGGAACAGCAGGGTTTACTCTGGTTTCCTTAGAACCTGAATTCAACAAAGCATATAATGCATTTTACTTATGAAATTTATTTTATTAATAAAAATAATTGTCCTCTGAGTCAAAAAGCCATGCATTTGTATCCCTAATCTGCTGTCATGCCAGGATATGACCATGGGCACGTAGCAATCTCCTTCATGTAACTGAAGAAAAATGCAACTTGTGGGAAGTTTCCCAACCTCCCTTAATTCAAGTCTACAGTCACATCTTCATAGTTCATTATTTTTCTATTTTAGATCATATGTATATCTATGTATTTATTCATTGCTATCATCTGGACCATCTGACACTCAATAAGGTTTACTGCTTTGCCCTTCCCATTATTAATTCCATCTTTAAAGATTTCCAATAAAACATATTGAAGGGTTCTAGTTCCAAAGCATCGCTCTACAAAGTGTACAAGTTGTCTTGTACAGAAACACTAAACATAACTCCCTAGGGATTCTGTTTTATATCCTTCACATCCTTAGGCTTTCTCCCCAAAGTAAAGCCAATCTTATTAATAATTTATGAGAATGAATCAACACTGTTTTGCAAGTCAACAGTTGCTTTCATGAAGACGGCAATAACTTAAATCATTAACTCCAAGGGCCAGCCGAGTGGCGCGGTGGTTAAGCGCTGACTTGGGAAGCCAGCAGCCCCAGTTCAGTGCCACATATGAGGGCCAGTAACACTGCCCTCAAAAAAAAAAAAATCATTAACTCCATTCAGGTACTCGAGCACATTGCTTAGGGAGGTTTGATATAGGTGGCTAACAACACAGCATCCCTCATGCGACATCCGCCTCTTTTTGTCTACAGATAGGACTAACTCTGATATGTAATATGTCACTCTCACATGCAATCAACTAAATTTTGATGCAGAAATCTTGACTCACTGACTGGGTGAGGCAGTGGCATCATTTTTAATATTTACCTTTACATATAACATACTGTGTTTGGTATCTTTACAAGGTGGTATTTCAGGGGAAAAGCAGTCCTTATGTGGTCTGAATAATGTCAGACTTTTCACACTATTAGTATGCAGGCTTTGGGTTAGGGAACAAGGCTGCCAGCAGATTTGAAGATGTGTTTAGAATACATGCAGTTTTAAGAGCCCTTTCAATGGTTCACGGCAGTTACAGTTTTTACTTTTATTAAGCTGGAGCTGTTGGAGTGGAAAGATGCTTTGCTTTTCCTTTAGAGAAGAGAGGGTAAGGCGAGGCCTAATATCTTAACCCAAAACCAAAATATTGAGTATATGCAAATTTGCCCTTTTACTATATGAACCAAATTGTTCATCTCTACACAAAGAGAGGAAAATGGGACTCCCAAGGTGTTTCCTGAGTGCTTCATTGTACAATGACAATTCAGTGACCTTTCTGAAATACAGATGTATTAAGATCAACCTGATTTGTTTAGTCACTGGTAATGTTATCATAGTCACACATACAAATCAATGATATGAAAAGAAAAATAAAATAAATTTAGGCGTGGGAGTGGAGCAGCGGATTCGGGGAGGAGGATTGTCACTTTGAGGGGTAAAAAGTATAACTATTGCACTGTGTTGTACACCTGAAATTAATTTAAAAATAATAATTTTAGAAAGAGTATATGTTGAAGCATGAAAAAAAATTAGAGACCACTTCAACTATTTAAAGTAAATTATTATAATATTTATTCTTGTTAACTTTATGTGACTATCTAAATAATATTAGGGGTTTTCCTTTAATCCACCCTTAGATATTAATAATCAAAGTCTAGTAATCTAAAGGCAAAATAAGAAGACGAGGAAGACAAATGTTTTTATGTCTATTTTTGAAAGTTTGTAATTTTGGAAGCACTTCAAAGATAAGGAAGGTAATATGCTGTATAGAAAAAGCTCATTTGAATATTGCTGTTAATATTTTGGGGAAATTGGAAATACATATGTAGACTAAATTAAGAGTACTTCTCAAGTGTTCTACCTAGATATAGTTGAAATGTAATTATGAGCAAAGTATCAGGGTAAATATTTTTTAAATTACCTTAATAAAATATTCAGAAATTAGAATATTTGTGCCACAAACATAGCCTTTAAATACTACAATTTAGCATTTTCTTCTGGTGTTATTTCAGGAATATTTAGCTCCTGAAAGGGTTTATAGGAATCTCTCTGATTAGAAACTACTCAAAGTCTTTATAGCAAAGACAGAGCATATATTGAAAATGTGTGATGTTGGGATTTCCCCTCTGATTATAATAGTAATAATGTTCATTTTGGAATGTGTGTGCATGGACAGTTAAGTATATGCTTCCTTTGGGCTGGCTGAGTGGCTCAGTTGGTTAAGAGCTCGCTCAAGAGTGTGAGCTGAGCTCTGAGCAACGGCGGTTCAATGCCAGCCCGAGCTGAGTTGCTGTTGAGCTGCCAACAGGTGGCAGGATGGCTCAGCTAAAAAAAAAAAAAAAAAAAAAAAAGAGAGAGAAAAAGTATATGCTTCCTTAAGAAAGAGCCTGGGGGGCTGGCCAAGTGGCACGGTGGTTAAACACTGGAAAGCCAGCGGCCCCGGTTCGGGTCCCACATATGAGGGCCAGTGACACTGCCCTCAAAAAAAAGAGCCTGGGGATAAATACAAAAGCGTGTCATAGTAATATACATTTCTGCAGTAAAAGGATTATTTTGGTTTGCAGCAACTCTCAGAAACTAGTTTAGAAGCTATCCAACTCAGTAACATAAAAGCACTCTCATTCTATATACTTCTTGAAACTGAAAGGTGCATTTCAGTGGGTGCAACTGCCATGTAAGGTGATAGGAATTTTCTCAAATGTGATTTACAGTAACTTAGTCCACAAACAACTGATGTAAACGAAAATATCCTTCTTAGTGATTCGTGATTAGTTGAGCATCTTTTCATGTGTCTGTTGGCCAGCTGTATGTCCTCTGGAGAGATGTCTATTTTGAGATATCACCTCACATCTGCCATAATGGCTATTATCAAAAAGGCAACAAAGAATAAGTACTGGTGAGGATGTGGAGAGAAAAGGAGGCCTTGTGCACTGTTGGTGGAATTGTAAACTGGTGTAGCCACTATGGAAAACAGTGTGGCGGTTCCTCAAAAAATTATAAATTAAACTACTGTACAACCCAGGAATCTCACTTCTGGGTATTTATCTGAAGAAATAAAACACACTAATTTGAAAAGATATATGCACTCATATATTCATTGCAGCATTATTTAGACTAGCCAAGGTATGGAAGCAACCTAGGTATCCATCTATAGACAATTTGAAAACTTGTATCCACACAAAAATCTGCACATGGATGCTTAAAGCAGATTCCCCAAACCTGGAAGCAACCAACATGACTTTCAATGGATGGATGGATAAATAAACTGTTGTACAGTTAAGAGCTGGCTTGGGACACCAGTGGCCCCAGTTTGGATCCCATATATGAGGGCCAGTAACACTGCCCTCTATAAAAAAAAACAAAAAAAAACAAACAAAAAAAACAAACAACAACAATAAACTGTAGTACACCCAAACAAGGGAATATTATTCAGTGCTAAACAGAAATCAGGTATCAATTCATGAATAGACATGAAGGAAACTTAAATGCATGTTATTAAATGAAAGAATCCAATGTGAGCAGGCTACATACTGTAGGATTTCAACTATATGGCATTCCAAAAAAAGGCAAAACAATGGAGACAGTGTTTTCCAGAGGCTGGGGTAGGGGAGGGATAAAAAAGAATGCATGTGAGTGCCAGAAAGAACATGCAAAATGCACTTGTCTACTTGGCTTTGGCTTAGAGGTAGATGTGAAGCAAAATGTAGGCTACAAGCATTATTTAGCTAAACAACATTCACCCAGTACATCCGATGAATATTTATTTTGACTTGAGAATGTTTCTAGAGGCCATTGGCATGCATCTCATTTTATTGGCTAATCATCAATCATGTCTTTCCTACTCTGCCTGGATGAGCATAGTGAGAAGCACAGGGCTCTGCAAACAGACAGTAATAAGAAACCACTGCATGCAGCCCTTTGATGCCTTGTTCATGCTATAGAGGCACCAGCAGGGGTTGATATTTTTTTCCTTATTTCTCAGTTAACATCTTTCTTTTCTTGCTATCACATTTTTGTCAGTCTCTCCTTACAGTTCTCTGTATCTGCCAACTTTTGGCTGCATCACATACATGTAGTATCCTCCCATTTCTTCTCTACTTCCTTGATATTACCAGGCAAAAATGTTGTTTTAGTTTTTCCTCAAAAAAAAAAAAATCTCCTCTGTTGATTCTAAAGATAGTAGGTGCTTAACGTTTTACCCTCAAACTGGTAGGACTAAATACATTAGTGATTTAAAAGTTAGTTTCACATAAAAGTTTGTATATATTTCTTTTTCCTGAGTAGTGTTGGTAACTTGTATGTAGAACATGACAAATTTATCTATTATCTATCTATCTATCTATCTATCTATCTATCTATCTATCTATCTATTTCTCTATCATCTCTCTATGATGGTTAATTTTATGTGTCACCTTGACTGGACTAAGGGACACCCAGGTAGCAGGTTTTTCCTGGGAGAGCCTGTGAGAGTGTTTCTGGAAGAAATTAGCACCAGCAGCTCCCTTACACCAGTGGCACCCTGGTTCTCAGGTCTTCAGACTTGGACTGAATTATATCACTGGATTTCCTCTTTCTCCAGTCTTTGAAAGACAGATTATAGATACTCTTGGCTTCCATAACTCTATGAGTCAATTTCTATAATAAATCAGCTCTTATACATATCTACATATATCCTATTGATTTTTTTCCCTCTGGAGAACCCTGACTAATAAATTACCTATTTATCTATCTATAATATATATGTATGTAATTTTACATATATATATATATAAATATATGTGTATGTGGTACATATACATATAAAACATGTGTTATAAATAACTAGCTTGGAAATTGAAAACAAAAGTTCAGTGAGATTTTGTATGTAAAGCCCAAATGAAATATTAAGCAGTTATTTTTATTGAAGCACATATTTAATCTCTGGTATATCTATTTTAGAAAAGATGTATGAAGTGAAAGAAAGAAAGAAAGAAAGAAAGAAAGAAAGAAAGAAAGAAAGAAAGAAAGAAAATAAAAAACAAAACCATAATTTGAAGCAAATATTTTTTGTTATTATTGCTATTTCACAGACCTATAGAAACGAAAAGTGGGCGGGGTGTGCATCTAAAAAGAAAATGAACACTTTAGTGTTAGGAATCACTTATTTAGTAGGGAAATCATATAGACAATACCTGCCATGCCTTATGATGATTTAGGTGCTGTGTGACACACAAAATCAGGTAACTCACTCTGTTTAAACCAAGTGGTAAGAAGGTACCAAAATTAAGACGTACCAAGTGGGTGAAGCAAAAGAAAGGCATGTAACATCTAATGCATTGATGAACTCACTATGATTAAATCTATCTCACAGCTAAATGTACCCCCCATATTATGCAAATTATATGTTCAGAAGACTCATAAAGCTTTGCTCTATACCTAAGTTAAAGATAAATTTATTCTTTTCTTCTAGTGCTTATATACTTCCATTTTTTACGGTTAAATTTCTAATCCATTTGGACTTGAGCTTTATCTTTGCATATGGTATGGAGAGTGAACGCTTTTACTGAAGGACTGATAACTTTCTGAATGTTCAAAATAGGAGATTGGTTGCATCCTCTATGGTACATAGACACAATAAAGCATTCTGTAGCTATAAAAATAATGAAGTCCTCTATGAACTGATACGGGATGATGTCTAAAAGATACTAATTAAAAAAACAAACTGTAAAAGAGTATATGCATATATACAGACACCCACATAAATGTATATACAGAGGGTGCCAAAGAAATGTATACACATTTTAAGACAGGAAAACACTGTATTAAAATTGTAACACTCAATATAAACCTTTAACAAAAGATGAATACAAGTCATGTGTATCCATTTTTTTGGCACCCCCGGTATATGACTTGAATGAAATTCAGAGTCAGAGATTGTATCACATTAGAAGTAAAATACACCAAGCATTGCTTTCACTATTGAAGTAACTGAGACACAGTGGTCTGACTCCAAGGTCACAGATCAAGTCAGAAGAAAAACCTCCCACACCTCAACACCAACAGGCTTAGAATGAGTGTTAACTACACTCATCTTTATTGTGCTCAAGTTCCACGCGACAGTGCTCTGCCCTACAGCACTGCTGGTGGCTGCCTTAGCAAGACAGGGGTCTATCCCACAAGTTACCTCCTCACACCACCTTCTTCAGAGAATAAATCAGGTAGGCACTTCTGAAAAGACAGGTAGGAATGATAACCACAGGCCGCTTCACTTCCTGACCACAAGAAACAAAATCTCCATCCCACATAATGTTCTTCTCTAGCGAGGAATTTATTATTCTGCACATTGTGTCCACTTATAAGATTTTGCTTCTTATTTGAATTCAGAGATAAAATTGGAAATTATAGAACTGTGGGAGTTGCTGAACACAGCTTTCAATTTAAAAGGAAGGTATATTGATTACTCCCCTGAATGCACATGGAAAATTATTCTGAGCACCTCATAAATTAGTTTTTAAAAAAATCCTCAATAATACTCAAATAAGGCAATTCACAAAACAAAGGTAGACCTTGTCTCATTTTTTTTTACTATGTAGTAAAGGGAGGACTGTGAGATGAAGCCTCACAAAAGGTTAAGAGAAAATATTAATTCATTCCCCATGGGTGTGATTGCAGTAATTTCTCAGAAACTCATTCATCCCAACATGTTTACAGTGTCTTTGTTTCTGACATTATATTACCATATTCAAATCTAATTTTCCATTAAATAAATGAGAACAAAAAATTTAAGGCTTCCAGGTAGGGAGAGAAACATGTTTCTCATGTTTTTTCCTCTCTCCTCCTCAGATAATAGCAAACATGGAAAGAATGAGGTCCCAAGGAAAGGATCATTACAGAAATATTTGTTGCTCCTTTACATTACATACTTCTGTAAACACAGTTTCATTACTGGGATCCCATCTCCTTTTTTTTTCATCTTTTTTTAAAGGTTTTTAAAATTAAAAATATAGCTAACATACAATATTATATTAGTTTCAAGGGTACACCATAGTTATTCAACATTTATATACCCAAAGAAGTGATCACCATGACAAGTCCAGCAACCACCAGATACCCAATTATGCTATCACAATATTATTGACTATATTTCCTGTGCTGTATATTACATTCCCAAGACTTATTTGTTTTATACCTGGACATATGGACCTCTTATTCCCCTTTATCTCCCTCCGCCTTTTTAATTTTGCAATTACAGTTGAAATTCCATATTATGTTATGTTACATTAATTTCAGGTGTACAGCATAGTGGTTGAGATTTATATAATTTAAGAAGTGATCCCCCTGACTAGCACGATCTATAGTTATTATCATAACACTGACCATATTTCCTATGCTTTGCTTTACACCCCCATGACTACTTTATAACTATCAATTTGTACTTCTTAATCCCTTCACCTTTTTCATCCTGTCCCCAACCCGCTCCCATCTATCACCCTGATAGATCTAGTACCCATCTGACACCATACATAGTTATTACAATATTATTGACGATATTCCTCATGCTACACCCTACACCCTACATCCCCATAACTACTTTGTAACAACAAATGTGTACTTCTTAATCCTTTCCCCTTTTTTCACCCATACCCCCACACCTCCCTTCTGTCAAACATCAAAATGTTTTCTGTATCTATGACTTGGTAAATTATCATGTTTCTTTCTAAATTGGGATCAACTTCTAACACCATATCCTTTGTGTATTCAATGTTGTGAGATGTATCTGGGAGTTCTTTTACTGTGAAGTTTTTTGTCAGTGTTTCTTTCTGTAGGATATCTTTGTTCTCATCACAGCTATGTTCCTTGCTCGTGTTGACAAGTCTGCATTCACTACTTTTCCCTGGCCATCTCTAGTATAGTAGCAGAATGAACCTTTTCATAGTCAGCATTTCTTCTCTACATTTATTTATGTTCTATTTAAATTTCACCTTTAGCATTAATTTTCATTTCTTTGTTGCACTTTCAACTTTGTTGGCCAATCTCATCTTTCAGTTACCTATTTTTTTGTAAAATTTCATGTAGGTTTATCACTGAAAGACAGGAAGGCAAAACAGCTACACATTGTACTGTCTTGTGGGTAAACTAAATAACAAACAAATGTGCAGTAAGTAATATTGACAGACTTTGAAAGAAGTGATGTGATTAGTCACTGATCATGTTGTGTGTCTGTTACTCACATAACAATTTGTGGACTGAAGAGCTAGCAGTGAAGTTTTTACTTTATGTAATTACTGACAGTTAATATACCTTGTAACTGAGATTTGGACCATACTGTTGAGAGACTGGTGTTATTTCACTAAACCATGGTAACTGAAACTCATGCATGTTAAAAAGTGCAAAGCAAGGATTGTCTGTATATTTTTATATATCAATATGTATGTCTGCATATAAGATTTCTTTAAATATGACAAACTTCGTTCAGATATAATTGAAGGCAGATGGTTCCCAAAATTAGTTTTGATTTTTTTAGATTCCTTTTTCATTCCTCCTGATAATTACCGTAACAGGTATGGTGAGACCGAAATCTGGAACTTCAACCATTCTGGAACTACCTTTACTGGCCAACTGCTTCTTGACCAACATCAACTGATGTTCATTGTAAGTTAGGGTTAAGGTATCTTTGCTCCTGTAAATAAATAGGTGTCAGTGGAACTT
This sequence comes from Aselliscus stoliczkanus, assembly GCA_033961575.1. Classification (NCBI taxonomy): domain Eukaryota; kingdom Metazoa; phylum Chordata; class Mammalia; order Chiroptera; family Hipposideridae; genus Aselliscus; species Aselliscus stoliczkanus. The sequence goes on along the minus strand of CM066730.1, from coordinate 51,725,356 downwards.
TAAATATGCAAAATTCCATTTGACTTACTAAATTTACTTCACACAGAAATAGAGTTAATGGCCATCAATTCACATACTGCAACTAACTGTCATTACAATAATGCAATATTACTATATAGTATTGAAGTTTGTGTTCTTACAACAGCAGAACACAGCAAGATGATTGCATGCTTTTCAGTAGTGCCTGCAAAGCTCTCTTTAATTAATCATCAGAGCAACTACAGAATATTGGAGAAAACTCAGAGATAGGCTCTGAGATACTGCTAACTCAGAGGTAAGGGGGCCTCAGCTCATGTATACAAAATGTTGCCATAGTATTAAAAAATACTGCTGGCTTGTTCATCTTCCTTTCATCCTTATCCTTTTCCCTTTGACGTTACTGAAGCCTCTCTGAATCACAGAATGATTATCCATTATCTGAGTGTCATGGGGATGTGCTGAAGGAAAGATCATCTGGGTCAGGTAGTGGTAGCAAGGGCCATTCTAGGGAAAGTGAGTCTGAGCCATGAGTTTTGGAGGCATTGAAAGGTTAGAAAAAAGTCTGCGAACTTCCTATATTCTGCTGGGGAATCAGTGCAAGAGAAAATGAGAGGTAGAATGGCATCACTACTATAGGCTCAGTTCATACGAAGCCTGGGGCTAGAGATATGAAATGAATAGAGCTTCTAAGGTCCATAATGGTGCTCTACTATAGAAGGCAAGTGGCAGTTTCAACAGGTTAGTTAGCAGTGGTCCTTTGCCAATAAGAGATGGGTTTAGCACTGATAAACTCAAAGATTACAATTCAAAAACTGAGAAATAGAGCAACAGAGTCTCCCCGGAGCCAGACACAAAAGTGGGTCATGCTTCAGAACAACTGACACATAGTGCTCCCCTTCCCAATGTTATGCATCCATCTTAGATTTGAAGGTGGAGAGAAAGTCACCAAGGAACTTGGGCGCCATCTAGAGTGGGCCTTATGAGTGAATGATAATAGCTGTCTAGTTGGCTGCAGTGAAAATTGTGAGTCTGAACTCATTTTAGTGGAAAACTGACCTGCGATAGATTTAGAATGAAATTTCACTCTGATTAATTGGGAATATCCATCATAGGCATGAGAAGCATGAGTTGCAGCATATGCAGAGTGTATTTCCCAATCCTGGGCTAAACATGTCATGCAGATCAGAAGGAAGGCTTAACTCGCAAAGTCAGAGAGTTAGATGGAAGACATTAGATGAGCTTTTATAATTAATCTTGCTCAGGGATCTCACTCTGACAATTCTTCCTTCCGGCTTTCTCTTCCAGTGGGCATCACAAGGACCTTAGCTATAAGTGGAGAACTTCAGAAGAACTTAGGTCTGGCGTGAGTTAGAAGGTATTCCAGCATTGCAGAAAATGGAGCAAGTGTATGTAAGAAAAGCCTATTTGCCTTTCTCTCTAGACTTAGAATAACAGGGTGGAGTGCCCTCAGCATCTTTAATATTGAGATGAGGGCCATTAGTGTGTGGATAGTGAGTCCTTATTGAAAGTTACACATGCCAGCAACCTGCAGTGAAGCTATGTGAGACAGTGTTCTTCTAAAGTATTAAGGTATAAAATGAATAACGGAGGGCATTTTAATGGAAACTTACCTGAAACATAGCTGCTTAAGGTAGGGGGAAAAAGTTGGAGAATAGGGGTAATAATTCATTCTGTCCCTTGTAGGAAAGTAAAGCAATCTTTCTCATAAATTAGTGGTTGACGAGTATATCTATAGCAGATGACATGAAAAGCAACAGTGCTTGGACTTACGTGCCCGAACTTGTAAAGATGGCATTCTGGAGGGCACTGATATTCTTCATCAGGGTACCTTCACATTTTACTGGATCATGGTATTGGTTTTCCTGTATTCTGTACCCATAAACCTTTCCCCCATTCAGGTATATTTATTAACCCAGCCTTGTCTTTATCCATGCGGAGGAAAAATATAGGCAGTTCTTGCCACAAATATAAGGATAGATCATTTTCTATTGATTTTTCCTTGGACCTACTGTCCAGACCCTACAGTACCTAGGTTCCTATTTTACTACCTCTATGAAAATATGTGATTTCCAACCTTTATTATATTGGTCTCCCTGCCTGGGTCTCTGATTCATGTTATACCATTCTAATTGCACCAATTTCCAATTTCTGCTCTAGTAAATTACCATAAATAAAGAGGCTTAAAGCAACACAAATTTGTGATCTTTCTGTTCTAGAGATCAGAAGTTTAACATGGTTTGGCAGAGCCGCATTCCTTCTGGAGGTGCTAGGGAAGGATGTTCACTCAGGTTTTTCAGCTTCAAGAGGCTTCCCATATTTCTTAGCTTGTGGCCCTGCATCACTAATCCCTGCTTCTATCATCTTATACCCTTCTCTCCCTCTGATTCCATACTCTCATCTTCTTAGAGTCTGGCCCTTCCACCTCCTTCTTATAAAGACTCTTATGCTTACACTGAGCCAAAATTAACCAGGATAATCTACCCATTTCAAAATCCTCAACTTAGTGACATCTTGAACATCCCTTTTACCATGTAAGATAACGTAATGATAGATTCTGGAGACTGGGACATGAGCATCTGGGGGACTATTTTTCTGTCTACCATACCTACGAACCTATTAGATCCTGTCATTTAATATATTCTAACCCATATCTGGGATCTTGTTATTTTAGGTAGTTTTTATACTGGAATTTCTTTCACTTGATATTTTATGTTTCCCACAGTTGAATCTGGTTTACCAATTTGGTACCTCTCCATCTGCATTGTTTAACTTGAGGTCTAAAACCAGTCCTTTTGCTGGAAACATAGCCTACTTTCCTGTATTGAATGTTGAGCCCTAGAACCAACCAGCTTATCTAAAACCAAACATCCTTCTCATAGTGAGCATAGAAATTCCTCACCAACTCTGCGAATGTGGTCCTTCCCCACAAACCCATTTTGATCCTCCAACATCCCTACCGAAAGAACATATCCCTGCCTTGTAACTATAATATCTAAGACTAGAGTGCAAATATGGTGTACTCCTGGTCACAGAACTTGCAACAGGAACCTGGCCCATGGCAGAAGGCCTGTCTGAGACACTTGGCTTGGACATCTTAGACAATCCGAATTTCTCAATGCTTTTATTGCAATATAAACCACTCAGACTATAGAACAAAACCCTCTCTGCCTTATTTGAAGTGGGTGTTTTGCTTGGTTCTTCTCACATTTTTATCCGTATGTATTCTGTGTCTGTGTCTATAGTACAACAGGCTCATAGACACCAAAGTGAGTATCTGGTAAACAGAGGTTCTCTGTAAGCGTTTGTTTGCCGTTTGTCCCTGTAAATTTCATATACTTTTAGATGGGCTTGCAGTTTTTAGGCTGACTGCTTGGCTATGCATTTAGCTTTGAATTGACCTTATTTTGTAAAATCCCTCTTATAGATCTGATGTTGTCATTTATAACACTTTGATTTCCATTTCAAATATTTGTCCCAAATGTCCACAAGGAGATTTCTAAACTGCTCTCCAGGAACTCACATAGAAAAGGAATTATTTGCTCAATTGTTTGTGAAATTTGGTGAAGTGGTTCTCCAGTGAGGGATGACATCATGAAAAACCCCTTGGAATGACACATCACATTGAGGAAAAGGTTGGAGGAAAATCTTGGGTAGTTAGGAAAACACATACTCAACATAAACATTAGTTATATAATCTGATTTGTTTTCATTATATGATATAAAATGTCTTCTGAAGATGTAAACTTGAAGCAAGACTTATGGTTTTTATGTATATTTAAAGAGCATTGAATTCAACAAGCTAAGACACACTGTTCTGTCTAAAATTTTGCCTCTGCATAAACTCAAATGAAATTTTTCTCCTTTTTTTGATGAACTTCTTAATTATGGTTTTACTTTGTTTTGTTTGGTTGTATTTAGTCTTAATCTTTGGTGGTTTCCATGTTAGGAGATATAAGCGTAGATAGAAAGCCATAAAAAGGGAGGCAGTGAAAATAAAAATATAGAGGAAGTATTGAAACAAAGTGGAAATTTGGGGTAGATATATATTTGAGAAAGGTGGAACAAGCATTGGAAAGAAGAAAGGCATTTAGGTATACTCAGAGAAGAGAATAATTTTAAAAATCTAGAAAACTATTTTAATAGTGAGTAATTTCTCAGATGCTAAATCTAATGATTCTCAAATTCCTATGCTTCTACTATCCTCGACTGCCAGACTTCCTGGATTTTGTATGATTCAAAATCTTCAGGTGGCGCTTACACAATGGAAATCTTTGAAAATATTGTTTACCTAAAATTCTTTAAAGGCAAAAATTCAATGACTTAATTTTGTTCTGTTTTCTAAATTGCTGTCTTCATACATTTTGGGATGAATGTAGCACATGAAAATTTTGGAAGATGAAACTTAATTTACTGGTGTGTTAGTTCTGTTTTCTTACTGAAATAGATATATAATGATATATATTCTCAGGATTGGTCTACTTTTCAGGGTTTAGGTGTTTAGTATTATTTAAACAGCTAGTGTTATGAGTATTAATTAAGATTATCATTTTGAAAATATTTTCCATTAGTATTTCAGTCATTTCTGACATTCTTAAGTATTATATGAATGAGAAAATCATGAACAATGGCTTGCTCTTCTGGACTTGTTATTCAATATATCAGAGATGAAATTGTATGGCTTGTTCTATCTCAGCAATGGGGTTTCTCTGTCATCCTCCAGGAAAGGCAGTCATCTAGAGCCCAATCATTTTCTCCATGGGAGCCAGCACTTTCCACCTCATTCAGAGCTCTTTTCAACTCTTTTCTAAAAGTTATACATCTTGACAAGAGATTACGAAGCTGTGACTTTGCAGAGGAGCTATCTGAAATAATGAGCCTGTTTCTTAGAGGAACCCTCTTGGAAATTTTCCACAGATGTTACAGATGGTACATACATGTTAGAGTACTCTCCACTGACATTTGCCCCTTGTCTCACAATAATTTCATTAATTCTCCAAAGCCTGCAAGAGTTTAATCTCTCATCACTCAGTAGCTTTTGACCACATGTTTTGTATTTAAATATTTGTTTATTAAATTGCTTTCTGCAATTAGAAAGAACCTTTGGTCATGAAACAGGCAGGACACAATGAAATCACAATTGAAGATTATTCCTAGACTGGGTTTGGTTTACTAAGATATAATTTAAAAAGAGTCAGAGTTACATAAAGAAAACTTAATTTACTGATCCAAAACATCAAATAACAAGTACTTGTATAGCACCTACTTTTAGTTCTAGCAACTGATGTTCATTTGTATTCATTTGTTTGCTGTAGCCAATATTATTACCTCTTTCCCTTTAGAAATACATAATGCTTGACTCAAGTTTAGGTATTATCTTTTTCTTTTCTTTTCTTTTTTTTTTTTTTTTTTGAGGACAGTGTCACTGGCCCTCATATGTGGAACCCGAACGGGGGCCGCTAGTTTCCCAAGCCAGCACTTAACCACCATGCCTCTCGGCCAGCCCAGTATTATCTTTTTCTGATCAACTCCCAGTCTAATAGATACCACGGAAATTACCAATTATAAAGATCCCAATGACTATGACATTTATAGTGATTGAGCTACTGTTACAGTGTCAAAAGTAGTGCTGTCAGCATGAAACAGAGTGAAAGCCAGTATTACACAAAAGAATTAGCTTTAGTAATGACATCACCCTGTCTAAGTTAATTTGGATATTCATACTATATTCTTTCATTTGTTGACTCAGCAAATATTTAAGTACCAAATATTTGCCAGATATACTAGGCTTAAGCAAGTATGTGTGTATAGGGGATTAGGATGAATTTGGAATCTCCTTTTCAACTCCGTGGATGATTAATTTGGGATATGCAATCTCATTCTCATCAAATACAACTAGTTATTTAAACAGATTTTTTAAATTAATAATATAAAGGATGTAAATGTAGCAGTTAAGAGTATGGACTCTAAAGTCCTATGGTCAAGTTTAAATCCCACCTCTTCCTGGTTAGGTGACCTTGAGCAAATTACTTAATGTCTCTTTGCCTCAATTTTCTCATTAATAAATTATTTAAAATTGGGTTGTTATTAAAAAAGGTAACATTTCTAAAACATTGATCATAGCTCTTGGCATACAGTATATATGATTATATATGAAAAGAAAGATAGTTATAACATGAAATAAATACTTGATGGGGTATTTGTTGAAATAATTGCTTAATTAGTTTCTTAAACATGTGATAAAGTGTTTGAGAATACTGTTCTTTTGTGATCCTGCCCTTACATCCTGGAACTTACTGTTTATGTCTTTTGAAGTTGGGATCCAAATAAGAAAGAGCATGTGTTAAAATGGGGATCTACAAACTCAGTTTTGGAAATCTAAAGGTATCAGGTTTTACCTTAGCCATGACCTGAAGAATATCAGAACGCTCTCTACTGGTTCAAGCACAACTAAACTATTATGTGCATTTAGTTGAAGCAAGATTATGTTTCTCAGTTCTCTATTCAGTTTACCACAGTCATCAGGATTTACCAGAGATCACAGTGTGGGTAGATATCAAGAGAATATGTGAAATTCTCAGTACACATGTGAGGAGTTGTAGTCTATCCTTAGAGGGGTGTTTTTATTGTTTTCTTAATATGAATACCCGTAAAAATATTCTGTCTCCTTTGGATCCACCCATGTTGATTCCACCTGATACTTATCACCCTATTGATGACATGTTGTTCATATGCTGTAGACCTACATGCTATTTCTATTATTATGGAGAGCTAGGGACATCCGAATTTGGTTAAGTGTTCCTTTGCTTTCAAAGATCATGGTTATTTGTGTTTTCTACTTAGTGTGGTTTGTCTTGCTGTTATCACATACAGTAATAAAGAAGTGGAAATCTGAATTAATGTATCTATGTCTCATGGACATGAAATATAATTACTCTTATACATAAGGAAGTATTTGGTTTGTGTGTGTGTATGTGTGTGTGTATGTGTAACTTAAATTTATGACTCATTGGATGCTGTTTATTGTTATTTTTGATGATACCTGATTGATTTGGGCAGTGATATTACTCACAGTTCATTATCAATTTAGCCTTTACATGTGTTGTCCTCAAACATTAAAGAATACATTTAACTGGTAATTCAATTATCAAATACCTATGCTAGAAAAATCAATTATTCCATTTTATTTTATTTTATTTATTTTTTTTTTTTTGAGAGCATTGTCACTGGCCTCATATGTGGGACCAGAACCGGGGCCGTTGGCTTCCCAAGCCAGCGCTGAACCACCGCGCCACTCAGCCGGCCCGATTATTCCATTTTAAATTGTGAGCTTCTTCATTCTACTAACTTTGATATAAATAAATCACTTGATATCTTTCTATTTTTTTTAAAATATAATGCATTTTTAAGGATATGTCAATTTGTTTGTCAGCCCACCCTCACATGACAGCATTATGCACTGACTAATGATGCTTCCTCTAGCGTAGTTTGGTCTCTCATAGGCGAACTGTGTCCCTGTGTTACATCCAGTTAATGATGCTACACTTGTTTTTCCAGGTGATGTATTATTGAGCACATAAGTCAACAAGATGGAGAAACTGCTTATGCCTATTTTGTTTGAACTAGAATAAATGTGGCTAGAAGTCATTTTCTTCTGGTTTAAAATGAGTCTATGTCTTCTGGTCTGGGGAATAACAAATTTCTGTTACCTCTGAAATGCGATTTGCTAGTGCTTTGTTCTATTGAATACAATATCAATATAGTCTATCAAAATGGCTTAAAAAAGGTCAAAATAAAGTCACTATTATCTATCCTAATATTGTTTCCCTACTTTTTCTATGCCAGTTTTATTTACCTACTCTTGGCTTGAAAATTTAACACACAACTAAGAACATTAGAAAAACATTTGTGGGTGGCAACAATCATCAGTAGCGGATTAAACAGCCTAAAATTTAAAAATGAAAAAATGTTGATAATTGTTGGTGTTCACTGTAGAGGCATTGCTGAAGTTTTCCTTTTTAAAATGACCTTCATTCCAAATGGCTTATATTATTTCCCGTACAGTAGATAGGCAATTATCTCTTCTCTAATGTAATTTCTTTCGAGAGATCTTTTCTCCACCATTTCACCTTATTGGCTTTCCTCGCCTTGTATTGATGGGATAGTGTATTTTCATTACCTTTGCAGTCTTTTTTCATTCCCCTTAAAATTGAATGAAATTCACTCTGCTGTTCTAGACATGAAGTGTTGGCTCAGCTGAGTTATTTAAGCTCAAAAATGTACAGGATTTTTATTTCTGCAACTCAAGTTTTGAATGTGACAAATTTGTCAAAGATGGAGGAAGCCCGAGACTATTTTTAAAAAGGATATGGTCCCTTTGTGTTTTTGACTTTAAATACACATATAGTAGAACTGATAAATAACCACCTTTACCCCAACCCCTATGATCTTCCAGACCATCTTACAGCTGTTAATCAATTGATCTTTGTAACAACTATCTAAGAAATTTTCCGTGCATATTTCCTTTCATCTTAACCTTCTACTAAATGTTTTCTGCATTGTAGATATTGAAGCTGTTTAAAAACAGCCTACTAAAAATTCATGGTCTATAGGTTATATTGGCACAGAAAGCATGCTTTTTACCTTCATATCTGTTGCTAACATAAATCATTCATCCAAGTTTGGCAGCCAAACTGGTCAGTAGTAGTTTGGCTCTAAGTTAGTGATCAATTTCTCCTCAGGTTTACCTTTGCTATCTAGAAAATTTGGAGTAGGGTCAGTGATAGTTGAAAATGTGATTTGCGTTTTCTATAAACCTACTAAAGTTGGGATATAATAAGGTACATATTTGGCCAAAAAGGGGGAAAAAAAACAGTGGGCATTAACATGTAATGAGCATTTTGGCCATCATCCTTTATGGTACTACTTTATGAGTCTTAGCTGTTCTTTTTGTTTTGTATTAAATAAATTGTAATCAACTATCTGAAAAATGAGCTGAATTTTTGTGACCTTTGACTTACTATTAGAGAGTTAGAAGATACCAAGTAAACCAGTAGAATTCAGAATGACAGGATATTGTCATTCCAGAAGAAAGAAAAGATGAATTAGAAAAACCAATTCTATTTATTTTATAACACTTGTTTAATTTTTAAATAAAATTTATTTTTACAGTACAGTGGTAATATATGTCAATAACTTTAAAAATATAAAATATTTAAAAGTAAAACAAAAAGAAGTAAAAGCATGATAGTACTCAGATAAAGCCACCTAAATGTTTAATATGCTTATTTCTAGCTCCTTTTTCAATGTGTATTTTACTTAATTTAACATACTTATACCACAAATATTATTCTGATTTCTGAATATTTTACTTATTAGAGCAAAAACATTTCTCATAACATAAACTTAGAAAAAAAATTATTTCACTGGCTGTATAAATGCCTTGCTGATTGCCTACTGTTGTATTGTTTGCATCATGATCATTTACTATGTTTATCCTCATAATATTAATTTGAACATCATTTGCTTACACCTATTTCTTTTAATAGGTATTTTCCTTGAGAGAACCTCTAGAAGTAGAATTACCCTCTTAATGGTAATTGTTGCCCACAATTATTCTGAATTTAAAGTATATTTATTTGCTTGAAAAAAAAGTGAACATTTTAGAAAATAGTCCATTATATTTATTTATTGTCATAAGCAACCATATGTTCATGTTGCTTTAATAGTATAATATATTACATTATAAATTGGCTACTTGTGCACACTCCATTGTCTAAAGGAATCCTTGAGGATTGCAATTCAGAATATCAGAATCTTCCTAACAACATAGCTTTCAAGGGAGGCAGGGAATAAAAATTGGTGTCCTTAAGTGAACTATATACCTAAAGACCAGATATTGGACATTTAACTTATCTCATATTATGTCTGTGTATCTTTCCTTCTTATGCTGCACACTGAATAAAAATGTAAAATTTCCTTAGGGTAGCATTCATGCCTTATACCTTTGGTGCTTTGTCTAATTCACAACACATAGTAGGTTTGTGGTTAAATATGAATTAAATTGAGTAAAGACTAAATGGTATCCATATACGTAAGTAGATATTGGTGCTTGTTTCCAGTGATTTAAAATTAGATTTTAAAATGACCAAGTAATGTCAGTGAATTAATGCAAAATGCACAAATGTGCTTTGCAGTTTCCAGAAGGAGTTTGTAATACCCATAATGATCATAAATCCACATAGAATTATCACTCCTTACCAAAAAGTAATGTTAGATGGAATCATAGCTCTCAGCTGTAAAATATAAGAGAAAAAATAAAGAATATGCTCAGAGCACATCTTAAAAAGTGAGAACTAGCTTTCTTTCCCCCTAATGAAGCTATGTGCAGCTTGTTTTTTAACTCCTTTTTCTGAGAAGGAGGCAACATATTCTGTTCTAGAGAATGTAATCTCTGCATATATTCTTAACTGTATCCCCTTGGGAGCTAAGCAGTGTCTTGAGGTATTTAAATGAATGCCTTCTGACAATGCATAACTTACCATAGGTTTTCCAAGAAATCATATAATTTCAAATATTTAGCTATTCAGAGAATCCAGAAATGACCTATTTTTAAGAATATTATTTCCATAAGGGTTTAGTTCTCATTTTGAGAACATTTGGAAATAGGCGATAATAGAAAGGAGGAGGGGGTAATAAAAAGTAACAACCTTTTCCAAGTAAGATAAAATACACATTTTTTTTTCCATATAATGTTTTTCAAATTATGTCTTTATTCAACGAATACTCATTTATTACGTAACGTTTAGTGGACCCAATAATAGATGCCAAAATAAATAAATTTTAATTTATCTAAAAATAGTAGATTCAAAATTAAATACAACAGGGCCCCTGCCCTCATAGAGCTTATGGCATGAAGGGGACAGACAAGTGAACTATTGAGCACATTAAAATGTAATAATAGCTGTGTAAGAATAGCCTGCAGGATGCTCTGGGCGCACACAGCAAGGGCCCGTGACTCTTGACTGGGGATCAAGGAAAAATTTTTTTGAATGCTGTTTTCAGGTCATGTTTTAGTAAATAAATAAAAAAAAGATGGGGAAGAGGAAAGTACATTTCAGACAGAAGGATCGCAGGCATAGCACACAGAAATAAAATATGAAAAAGAAGTTCAGTGGTGAGAAGCTTCCAAACCTCGAAGGGACTTGTGTACCATGATTTTATCCTGAAGGAAGTCCTGAAGGCATTTTGGGAAGATTTCAATGGGAATATATAATCCAGTTTGCAGCAATGTGAAGGATGGGCAGTGTGTAGCAGGGGTGTGAGAATACGATTACAGGCAGGCAACATAGGAGGCTCTTTCCTTATTTCCTATGAGAAACTATAGGAATCTGGACTAAGTGAGTGGCAGTAAACATATGTAAAATGCATATGATTAAAGAGATTTAAGCTGTAGAATCAACAAGATTTGATGGCCTTCTAGAAGGGGCAAAGTAGGGGATAGGGCTGTTAGGGAAACAAAGACAATTTTGTCTTAGGTGACTATACCTAAGTGTGATGTCATTTAGAAAAGCTAACCATGTTGAAAGGCTAGATTTGTTAGTTTAACTTGTTTCTTTGATTTAATATTTCCATTTTGAACATATGCAAGTGGAGGTATCTGGCAGGCTGCTGGAGATATAGATGTGGATCACAAAAGAGATAGGTACACACTTCATTAGCAATCATGGAAGGTTGCAGAATGAAAGGGATTATTTGGAGAAGTCATGGATTTATAAGAGCAGAGGGCTGAGGACAGAAGTAAAAGAAATGATAGAAACTAAAGAATATCTAGAAATATTAGGGAAACAAGGAAAGCAGTGCTGCAAAATCTGAAGGATGGGGAGAAATATAATGAGGTCTAAAGAGAGAAAATGAATGAATACAAGGTTTGAGTAATAGGACCTCTGAGTAAATTTACAGAATGGTGATGATTCAACCTGTCTGAGGGAGGGGGCATAAATTGGACTCACTTGTGAGGGCCAGATGTTATTTATAAATATGTAAAACCAATTTGGATAGCGTTTCAGTCACCCTTAGAGATCATAACCAGAAATGAATGTATTACATGTTATAAAAAAAGTGTTTAAGAGATAGATAGATAGATGATAGATAGATAGATAGATAGATAGATAGATAGATAGATAGATAGATGATACAAAAATATGTGCACATTTTAAGAAAGGAAAACTATTAAAATTGTAATACTCAATATATACCGATAACAAAAGAGGAATACAAGTCACATTTGACTTTTGCAATTACAAGAGGTGCTCAAAGTGGTTACCATCATCATCCAGACACTTCTGATCACGGCGAGCTACTGCTTGAGCAACACTGACCAAAGTGTCCACTTGTATACATGTTTTTGGCACCCCAATATATATATATATATTCACAAAATTAGCAAAAACTCCAGAATTGTTATATAGAAGAAGCTATAGGTAATATTTCAGTTGAAACCCAAGGCTGAGGAGCATTGAGGTGTACTTCCACAACAAATGCTTGGTTTTTAATTGAACATTGTTTCACTGGAGGCAACTGTGTGGAGGATCAGCTGATAGATTGTGACAGTGGGTGGGCTTATACTACATGATTGCTATGAGCAAGCTCCGGAGACCATTTTAGATGTGTGGAATCATCTGTAGGTTGCACTTCAGGTTCTCCCTTGATAACCCGAAAGGGCTTTAATGAGGATGCCATGATGACCGGTACTGAGTATGTCTGTCCATTCCAGGTAGGATTAGTCATTTGGATGAGTCTTCCCTAGAAGAATACTATAACCAAAAGACAGTCTTTTGAAATATCTTGTAGTGCTGGTAGTCAGTAATTTCTGTAATCAAAGCTCAAATGTAATTATGATTTTTTTAAAAGTGAAGCAGTGGGTAAAGATGAAGGAATGTGTTGACAAATGTTTTACAATAGTACAGCTGGGGGCCGGCCGAGTGGCGCGGTGGTTAAGCGCTGGCTTGGGAAGCCAGCGGCCCCAGTTCGGTCCCACATATGAGGGCCAGTGACACTGCCCACAAAAAAAAAAAAAAAAAAATATTAGTACAGCTGGGATCTCTGGGGATTTTAGAGCATCTTGTAGTCACTGAAAGAAAAGTGTTGCTCAAGCTTAAAAAGAAGTCAGATAAAGGCCAAGCACACATATTGTAAAAATTTATTCTAGACCTTCTCCAGACTTTGTCAATAAAACAATGTTATTTATTCTAATCAATCCTCATATCTTAACATAGCTGACAATGTCTGAGGTATTTCGAAGTTGACATTGCTGATATCATTTCCATGAAAATCTCAACATCTCATTGAAATATGAGGATCTTTAGAAACAGAAAAGCCATTCTTCCTTAACTTTAAGTGTTATATCTGCAAATCACCTCTCAAAGGAAACCTTCTCAAATGTTATCTTTTTATGGGTGAAGAGAGTAAAATCACTTCATTTAAATGTAAGTAATATGAATAAGAAAATTCTTATTACAAAAATTTGCTAGGGCCCTTTTATTTAGCTGAATAGCACTCAAATGGCTACAGTGATAAGCTTCAAATTTGGCAGTAGTGGAATATTTTTCCTTTTAACATCAAGCCAATACTGAAGAAAATTGCTGCCATATTTTCTAAGTTATTAACCTTTACAAAGAGATGTATTTTCTATGCACAGAGAAAAAGAGACTCCTCTATTTTAATGTGAAATTAAGTTAGAGATACTAGTCAAATAAATGAATTAAAATTAAGCCATACAAAGCTACTTCATTTTGTCCTTTCTTTATTTGCCTATAAGTTGCATATTGGAAAAATGATTGTAGGAAATGTTTGAATCCCTTTTATTGACCACAATAATGGCATTTTGTTATATAGTAAATGTGAATGTGTGAGTTAAAGCATACGCTTTTTTGAAAGCGTGCAATAGGATCTTATTGTCCATAAAACTCCTCAGAAATCTTTATGTGTACCTGAATTCCTTCATCCAAACTTCCTGTTCCTTCATGGTGGCTATAAGTCAACCTCTTGACATAAAGTAATCACAAATGTGTTTCTCCATTCGTTTCCCCTTTACCTTAGAGCATATTCTTACTTTTGTATATCTAAATTGCCTAAATTCCCTCTTTTAATCTTTCCATAAATTGATCTTTCATAAATGTTTCCATAATTTAACCTCACCCCAAAGAACTTGCTCAGATTTATCAAGGGATGCTTGGGTACTTCTTACCCTGTCTAGATATAGCAGTCTTTCAGCTAATTTTCATGAGTTGCTTTATACATGTATGCTACCTAAAATCTACCTGTATAAATAATTTGTTTCAAACTTTATTGTCATAGTCCTTTATCCTAGTCATGTTTACCCACATAGATAAACACATGAGTTTACAGTAAGGCAGCCATGGCATAAAATTTAGTTTTGCTACTAACTTTTTATGAGCATGTAACTTGGTTATTTAAAGCTCAAGTACACATCTGTATTATAGGAACAATAATCATATTTATTACAGACTATGTTTTGAATATTAAATAACATAAATAATCTAAAATACTTAGCTAAATGCCTAACACATTGGAAGGATTGAATAGGTATTGACAATTCTCATTTATAATAAGTTTTATTACTCTGCTGTTTTTCTCATCTCTAAGCAATGTACAATGAAATGAGATACAGTGAAATAAGAATGGGATTTGATGTTAAACAGATTTGTATTAGTAAACTGACTTATACCTTATTAGCTATATGACTTGGAGTGTCTTACCCTCTTTAATCCTTGAGGTCTTTCTTCAATAACATGATCTTTATATAGTAGCTGACATAAAATTTGTCCTTATTAAATGCCTGTTGAGTGAGTAAAACAGTGACACATGTATATGTACACTGTCATGTTGTCCTTCACAGTTTCACCTTCATTAAATCATTCAGCAAAGGTGTATTCATCACACATGGACAGTATACTGTGCTAGGCACTGGGAATAATTTCAAATAGGCCAAGTAAGAATCATTATCTATCTGTGTGGTACATACTATTGGTTAACACATTATTGGTTAATAATTCTTTGGAAACAGTAGCAAGTATCTCTGCTCAAGCTTGAACTATAATTCATATACAGCTGGTATGTCTGGAAAACTGTAGGCAGGCCTTCCCCAAATCAATTTCCATAACTCTTTATTTCCCCCTAATCCTGCCAAGCCACCTGAGACAGTGATAGATGTGGCCATGAGAGCAACAATCTCGAGTAAGATACTAGGAGAAGGCATTCAAGGTCAACAATGAGAATGCAAGCAGAGTAGATGCTGAAGGAAGCCCTGGGGAACAGTGGCTTTGAAGGTGAGTGCACTGGCTGGAAGGTATCCTTGGTTCCAGGCTCAGCACCAAGGAAAAGGTACTGCACAAAGCTTTTCAGTTTCAGCTGGGAGGCAGCAAATCTGGATTACATAAGAAATGATGATTGAGACAAACTAAGCTGTGTCATCTATAAAATATTTCCTCCTTGGCAAGGTAGAATGCTAATACTAAAAAGAAAACATTTAGGATTTATATATTAGTCACTTAACCAGAACAGTCAAAACAATAATAGTTCATTTTAATGTTTACCAGATCAAATGTGTGTTTCTAAGATCAGGTGTCATTACTGACTTCTTACAGGGTAATATTTAAATGAATTTTATAAAGTCAATAGAATGTAGATTATAACCATATAAACACTACTTGCATTAATACATTATCTATGTGTCTTTAGATATATGATCCCTCCTATAGTTTTCACTGTTTTTCCAAAACCATGTAGTGATAAAATAACTCATAAATAAAAAGTGAGACAACACACTTGATTGTACAAGGTGCTACCTTGAAACCAGCTTATAAAAGTTAGTGGTCAATAAAACAATTTTTAGTCCATAAAATGTGTTTATATAACTTGCTCTTGAAGTATCTGACAATTAGAAGCATGTTACTATCATATTGGAATCAAATCCAAATAAATTACAAAGCTACATCTCTTCTTCCAGCTTTGCTTAGAAAAATAAGAAACAGCTCTTGAATAAATGTCACATCCAGATTTTAAAGAATATATTTGCAGTAGAATAATGGTGAGGATATAAAGATGGAGAAGAATTAATTGGAAAACAAATTAAAACACTGTGGTGTTATTTCCAAAAACAGATAGGATGATTGACACATACCCATGAACTTTTCAAATAAAAGTAGATGGAAATCTCTTGCCACTTGACATTAAAATTCCAATAGCAAATGTTTCTGGCTGTATCCCAAGCTGTGCAATTATATTTGGCCCATAGCATAAGCATTTGATGATTTTATGCTTCTCAATATGTCCTGCTTTTACAATTTCACCCAGGACTACGTTTAAAAAACACTAATACTAAATTGG
Source organism: Aselliscus stoliczkanus (assembly GCA_033961575.1). Taxonomy (NCBI): domain Eukaryota; kingdom Metazoa; phylum Chordata; class Mammalia; order Chiroptera; family Hipposideridae; genus Aselliscus; species Aselliscus stoliczkanus. The sequence continues at coordinate 51,708,949 of CM066730.1, read as the reverse complement.
TAAGATCAAGGAAAGTCAGAAAAAAAAAGGCAACCAAATAAAACTAAGACAAGAATATATATATATATATATATATATATATATATATATATATATATATAGAGAGAGAGAGAGAGAGAGAGAGAGAGAGAGAAGCCTCAATAAATAAACGCATAAGCCTTGACCTTGAATGCCCATCATATTCTACATAAAGTTTGCATATATTAAGAGAAAAAAATATGGGCTTCAGGCTTAGTGATTGCTATACATTAGATGTTCAAATGTAGTGAAGAAAGAGGGAAAAATTCTGCTGCATTGATAAGTGATTGGGAGGCCTAGGGGTCAGTAGTTATATTCTGTTTTCACAAAATCTTCATCTAACTTGGTGGAATGAAAAAAAATCTGGGCCCAGGCTATCCTAGGATCACTTTGGATCCACAAATTTGATATTGATTCCTAGGCATAAAGCTTAATAACTCCTGAAGTCCCTTTAGATATCTTGCTAGCTAAGCATCAAAAGAAAGTGTGCCTGAATTGTCTTTAATCACTTGATCAATGTTGGCATGCTAATTTGTTTTAATGTATAATGATGAAAAAAAAAATGAGTAGGAGAATTGGACCTAAGATCAAGTAGCATGAGTCATAAAACTAAACCTCAAAACAAGTATCCCAGAGAAACTGAAGAAGTAATCCATGAACTTCAAGCCTTGGGCACATACTCAATTAAGGAAAGGTAGCCAACAGTTGCAATTTTGCATTATAGCTGGTAGAGCTTGCTCTACTAGAGAAACCAATCCTGTGCTCCTAGCTATATTGGGTTAGGTTGTGGGCAGGGGCATAGACTGGAAATCACAATATGCAAGCTGGACACAGGTTGCTAAGAAGCGAATTCTGCTTGATAGAAGTGCTTCACCCAATGTCAGCCTAATGTCCTCTTTTGAAACGCTCACTGAGTAAGAAGGGGCAGGCCACTGTGTCTCATTGTATTTAAGTGCATTGCATGTTTTTGAATAATCAGGGTGAGAAAACCATGTAATTTGTGAGATGACTTCTCTACACCCTCCTTCTTGTGGGTCCTTGCAGTAAACCACCACTGAAGAAGATAATCTGTGTAATCCTGAAAACATCAAATTATTGAATCTCTTCTAGGAGACAAGAATGTAATATAAGCATCCAGATTCAGAAGTTGTGTAGTATGAAAGGCCATTGCAAAATCAGGTTGAATTTAAAGCAAAGTTTTTTTGTTTGTTTGTTTGTTTGTTTTTAAGAAAAATGTTTCAATAAAAATGTATATTAATTTTGAAGAGAAGTTTGAATTTTATAGAATACTGTATGAAAATGTTAATACAGTTGATTCTCAAAATAGCCCCAATAAAGAAATAGGTATTATGTTTAATTTACAAATGAAGAAATTTAACACCCTAAAGATTAAAAGGTTTTTTTCTCTATTGTATTAGAAAGGATTGGCAGAATTAGGACTGGCACATGGGTTTTCTGAATCTGATTCTACTTGTATGTATGTGTGTGCACACACTTGGGCATACTATACACACTCTGCCTTGAAATGGTCTCATCAAATGGTGCCATCCAATTTGATGGCTACTCATAAATGATTCACCATGACAATGGACATTGCCATGTAATTGAAAGGAGTTAGAAGCCCTGGTAAAGTCATGTGTATATATAGCATAAAGAGATTTTTCATTTTTATTTTTAAATCTAATCTGCAAGGCTATTATGGGACAAATGAAATTCCATTTTACTTGCAGAGTTCCAATTTAAAACACAAACTGGACTATTTTTTCATGCAAAGTGAACAGTAGTAAACAGGTGTATTTGACACAATCAAATCACATCTATACAGGGGTTGGTTTTAATCCCATGGCTCTCTCTTTGTGACTTCAGAGTAAGGATCAGAATAGCAGCGGATAACAATGAAGAAGTGGGTTTTGCGTCAGGCGTTGTCCTAAGTACTTCCTGCACACTAACTTAGTTGAACCTCACAACAACCTTACACAGCAGGAGCAATTATCCTCTTTCATAGACTATGAAAGTAAGGCACAGGAGTAGAATAACTTGTTAAAGGTTGCATAGTGGGGTGAGTGGCAGAGCTGGGTTTTGCCTCTGCAGGCTGGCTCCAGAATGCGTACATTTAAAGAAGAAAATGTAGTGCTTCTCATAAAAGGAGGATTACATAATGGACAGGAACCACAAAAGACCCAGTAATCCATAGAACCAGTTGGGTTTCTGACTCCATCACTGCCCAGCTGCGTTATCCTGAATAACTTGTTCACCTTTATCTCTGCCACGGTTTACTCATCTATAAAATGTACATGCCTGTGAAGCTCTTTTCCCAGGATCCTTAGGAGGTGCAAGTCAGCTAGTGGAAGTAAAGCCGACTTCATTGCATGTTATGTAATGAATAAATGCTCATTGTACAAGAGCAGAAATTATACTTTCCATGTAATCTACTCAAAACCATTAACTAAAAAAAAAAAAAAAAGAAAGAAAGAAAAATGAGGACGCAAGCACAAAGGAATTAAATGGCTAATTTTATACCATGCCATCAATGGCAAAACCAAGAGTAGAAGCCAAGCCTCTCAACTCCATGTTTAGGGTTTCTTTGGACCACAAAGAGTAAATAAAGGATTTTATCTAACATGTAATTGTTTTTTTCAATTTAAAAAGTTCATTATTGATATTTTTAATTAATTTCCTGTTTAAAAAGGAGTCTACTGACAATGACTGTTATTGAAATAACCTTTCAGTCTTGTCTATATGTCACAACTATATACATGTAAATTGTAAAAGTGGTTCTTCTTTCTCAAATGTTGACAGTCAATTAATTTTCTTGAAAAAAAAAATAAAACAAACAAAAGTATCAGGCAGAGTTCCACCTGTGTCCTCAAACCATGCAAATCACGAAGGAATAATTTGTCTTTTTTCTCAGAGCTGGGATAGGTGCTTCTTGATGTATTTAACAGCAGCCGTCGATTGAAGTTAAGTGATCAAGAGACCCAGAAAACAGTATAAAAAATAAAATCAAGCCCAAGCAAATACAAAGCAACTTTGAAAGCATGAGAAACTTCAACTTGTCCGTCAGCAAAATTCCTGAACCAATCACGTGGGACATTTTACCAAGACAATGAGTACAAGCTGTCAAGCCCATTGTCCTGTCTTAACCTGTGGTTTTCAAAGAAAGCACTCCTTGCTCCCTGAACTGGCTGGCACTGGTAGGGCAAGGATTGAAATGAACTCTGTCATATTTTATGTTTTTGAACAAGTACTACATGCCCAATGAGAATACAAATTATGTATTTAAAGGGAGGGGACATGAAAATCGCATGGTACCTAGCATGCGACTGGACATGAAGTTAAACAGAAAAAGAAAAACACACAGCTGAACTCAAAAGTGACTCCTAAGACTTCTTTTTTTTTGAGGGCAGTGTTACTGGCCTCATATGTGGGACTGAACCGGGGCCACTGGCTTCCCAAGCCAGCGCTTAACCACCGGGTCACTCAGCCGGCCCTGAGACTTAACAACAAACAAGAGTGGATGTCTTGTTCATTGGATGTTCTAGGATCACTACTTAGAGCAGTAAAATTTACAAATAGACTGAAGAAATGTTCAGAGCATAAGTGAAGATTGAATGTAGTGATGATCCAGCTTCATGGAAAGTGACAGCTGAGTTCTCCCTATATGCATATGATGAAAGTCCCTACATACGATGGAGGTGGTTTAACTTCCAATTCTGTCATTTTTTGTTTGAATAATAGATGTCATGTGAAAATGACATCTTGACCACATGCTGAACTTTTTCAAGCTTCCTCAGTTCTGAATTGACAGCAGCAGAAATTCTGTACTTCAGGCCTTGAAAGGAAGGAAGCACAGTTTAGCAGCCCAAGATAAAAACATCATTTTGAGGAGGGCTTCTTTAATAGCATATTATTTTAGATTCATGACGGTATAAAAAATTTGCAAATGGAGGAAACCTAGACAATTGGTTTTCGTTTGTTTGTTTGTTTTATTGTAACGAGATTGTGTTTAATGAACACCAGTGTTGGCAGTGCAGGCGAGGGCTGTGAGGGCTCCTAGGAGGGGTGGATGGCAAGGGCTGCCTGCAGTGGGGGTCAGAGGAGTCACAACCCCTTCTAGCACCTCTCCCCTCACTAGGTCCTCACATGGTCCCGCCTGGAGCCTCTCAGAGGAGATCCTTTGGATTTCACCTAGATAAATATAAAATAGGTAAAATTCTCACAGTGAACAGACTAAGGATGCTCCCTTTACTTACCTAATTAAATATCTATATACCAAGCTGAATAAAAGATAGAGATAGTTAATGAGGCATGAAAAAAACAAAGAAACCAAGGATGATGAAAGAAATGAAAATCACTTACCAGTGCAGATAATAATTGTGGTCATGTGCTTATATTTTCTACCTCTACTTTTCTTTCCTTCCTCTTTTTCACCTGTGTCTTGCTATACTTTTCATGTATCCTCTCAACCTAACTTCATTCCTTTCTAGTGTATGACATAAAGTAAATTTAAAATAAGAAAACAAAAATATATATATAATCAAAAGAACACCATATTGAAAAACCACACTGGTCTATGTATTGTTGTTTCTCAAGTTTAATTTATTTAACTCATAAAGCTCCTTAAAATATCTATCAGCATCCATTTTTAATGCTGTATTGAAGCAAGTATATATGCAGATAAATGCACAAATATGTAAGCACACTTCTCAATGCATTTTTATGAAATAAGCATCTCTGTAACTATACCAACTTCAAAAAAGAAAAAAAGAAATTACCAGCCACTCTGAGAAGCCCTCCTGTGTTGCTTCCCCCGCCCAGCAAGGGTACCCACTGTCCTGAGTTCTATCACCATAGCACAAAATTGTCTGTTTTTGTGTATCATAAAAATGGAATTATACCTTTTTTGCTATGGCTTCTCTTGTCCAAATTTATGTTTATATGATTATATTTACATTACTCATTATGTAAACATGAATTCATAATTTCCTTGGATAAATTTCCTTTAGATCATTTACCCATTTTTTTAAGTCAAGTGGTAAGAGTACTTTCTATATTCTAGACACAAATCCCTTGACAGGACTTTGATTTGCAAATATTTCCTCCCATTGTTTGGACTGTGTTTTAATTTTTCTGATGGTGTCCTTTGAGGCAGAAAATTCTTAATTTTTTAATAAAGGTCAAATTATGATTTTTAATTAATGAATTTATTCTTTAGTTGCCTAAGCTTTAATGTCATATTCAGGAACCACTTGCTAAATCCAAGGTCACAAATATTTATCCTTATTTTTTCTTCTAAGAATTGTATAGTTTTAGTTCTTGCATTTAGATCATTTATCCGTTTTGAGTTAATTTTTGCATATGGTGTGAAGTAAATAATCCTACTTCATTCTTTTGCGTGTGGCTATCCAATTATCTCAGTAGTATTTGTTGAATTTATTATTCTTTCCCTATTGATAGTCTTGACACTCTGTGGAAAATCAGCTGGCCATAGATGTGTAAGCTTATATATGGACTCTCAATTCTATTCCATTAATCTATATGTTTGGAAGGCATCTATATGTTTGTCTTTGAACAAGTACCTCAGTGTCTTGATTACCATTGCTGTGTAATAAGTTTTGACATCAGGATGTTTGAGTCACCCTACTTTGTTCTTTTTTTTTTCAAGACTGTTTTGGGTTTTCTGGGCCCCTTATAATTTCATATGAATTTTAGAAACATCTTATTACTTTATACAAAGAAGTTAGCTGGAATTCTCATATGGATTTCAGTGAATCAGAAATCAATTTGGAAAACTTTACCATCTAAACAATGTTAATTCTTCTAACCCATGAACATAGCATACTTTTCCATTTAGCTAGATCTTTTAAAATTTATTCAAATAATGTTTTGTAGTTTCCAGAGTATAAGCTTTTCACTTCCTTTGTTAAATTTATTCCGAAGTATTTTATTATTTTAATACTAACACAAATGGAATTTTCTTAATGTAATTTTTAGAAATTTAGATTGTTTATTGTGAGTGTATAAAAGTACAATTGATTTTTGCATAATAATCTTATATCCTGAAACATTGGTAAAATCATACTGTAGTTTTAACAGTTATCTACTGGATTTTTTTCTGTATATCAAAATCATGTCATCAGCAAATAGATCCATTTTTATTTCTTCTTTTCCAACCTGGACTCCTTTTATTTCTTTTTCTTGCCTATTTACCCTGGGTAGACTCTCCTGTGCAAGGCTGGATAGAAGTGGCAAGAGTACACAGCCTTGTCTTGTTCCTATCTTAGTCTCTTACCATTAAGTACTATATGAGCTGTGGAATTTCAGTAGGTAACTGTTCTGAGATTGCCACTGAATTTCCTTATATTCTTAGTTTATTACATGTATGTTTTATCATGAAAAGGTGTTAAATTTTGTCAAATGTTTTTTTCTGTGTCTTTTGAGATAGTTATGTGATTTTTGTTTCTTATTCTATAAATATGATGAATTACAGTATTGATTTTTTGATATTAAATTAACTTTACATTCTTACAATATGTGCCACTTTGTCATGGTTTACAATTATTTTTATATGTTACTGGATTTGGTTTGCTAGTATTTTCTTGAGGATTTTTACATTTAGATCTATTAGAGATGTTGGTCCATAAATTTCTTATCTATGATGTGCTTTTATCTGATTGTGATATCAAGGTGGTAGTACCACCATAAAAGTTAGTTGGGAAGTGTTCCTCCCTCTTATTTATTTTGGAAGAGTTTGTGAAGGAACTATTACTTAGTCGGTAATTAACTGAGAATCATTATTTTTTCATGAAATAGGGTTTAGGAAATACTGTTTTTGACAAGCTAGTCTCTAGATAGGATAAAATATCAACAATCTTATTTTTTTAAACTTGGGATTCCTTTTGATTTTCTTCAACAGTTTGAGAAAAGTGGTTCTAGCTAGAATTTTTGTGTGTGTTTGTTTTCAATTGCCATTTCCTGGTGCCTAGAGAGAGAGAATGCCAGAAGATAATGAGGAGCACTCCAGTAGAGGAAGTTAGGTTTACTATGCATAAAGGGAGGGGGGATGCATACCATAAGTGAGGAACCATGGAGCATGTTAGGAAGAGGGTGTCAGAAAGGACTCATTACAAGATTTGGGCTTTGGTTGTGATTTGGGGGAAGGTTCTAATAAGCGAAGCTTTGGTCTAAATTAGATGCTGTCAGGAACCGTGGATAAGTAACTGTGATGGAGTGAAAATAAATCTTATTTAGGAAGGGAGCAGACCAAAGCAAAGCTACAGCTGTAATTGCTAAAGAAATAGCAGTCACTCGTATTAGCTGGGATAAGGGGATGTTTGATATTTTAGAGTTTGCAGTGATGTTACTTTTCACTTAGTCAATTCAACATCATGCATTGTTCTTGTTTTTGTCTCACTTCATCATAGTCACAGAGTGACCTTGTCTGAAATTGATTTCTTGTAAATCATTTATGTCCAACAGGGGAACACCATGGCCTAGCTGTAGGTGCCAGGTCAGTTCCTAACAATGTCAAGGCCTGGCTGTCACAGTCACGCAAGCCCTGGACTCTTAGGGGCTAATTTTCTTTTTCTCATGGATGAGCTATATAATGAATAGCACATTTGTCATAACGTCTTATGGGTCATTAAAATACAATTCAAGAACTATGGTAATATAATTAAAATAACACTTATGTTTTGTACATTAAAACAAAGCAACTCTCTTATGCTGGTTTCCCCCCCCCCCCGCCCTTGCTGTTATCTACAGTAAAAGATATTTAAAGCATCCTATGAGCTAGCAGGGAAGGTTGGGGAAGAATTATAATAAGATTATGACAAGAGCTCATGTTTGAGCAAGGAATCAATACAATTCAAAATCTGGTCTAATGATTACAACCCCTCATGACAAATAATTTGTCATTGAAGAAGCAATAGCTTTCTAATAATGTGACAAATATTATTTCCAAATTTCAATGTCAGCAGTAAAGTTTGAGGTCCCCTATTTATATTGTAATCTTTCACTAAGTTCTACGCTATCAATTTATCAAATTTCATGTTAACCTCAGAGATTTAAAAGGACTCTCATTGGTGTAAATCATCTGTTTGTCCTTGAGAACAGCAAATTCAACTGAAATGCAGACTCATGGGAAGTTCTGCTTTTAAAACAGAGTCAGTGTTTTATAATTTGCATATTCATTTACTCAGGCATGGCATTTTGTAAAAGAAGCTTTATTTCTATTCATCTTATTAAAACAACCTGACATCAGCATCACTGATGAATATCAAATATAATAAATCCATTGAGGTCCTGTGTACCTTTTCTAAATTTGCAAACACACACACACACACACACACACACACACACACACACACACAGTGCCAAAAATATATACACGTTTTAAGAAAGGGAAAAACTATTTTAAAATTGTAGTAATATATACTGATAATAAAAGATGAATATAAGTCACATTTGACTTCTGCCATTACAGGAGGTGCTAAAAGTGGTTACCACCAGCGTTCAGACACTTCTTATTATGGCAAACTACTGCTTGAACAACGTTACAATGTTGACCAACGTGTCCACTTGTATACATTTTGTTTTTAACACCCCTGTTATATATACCAACATATGCTTGGAGGTTCAGGTTTACTTGCTGGAGGAGTTCTACATGCATGTCGCAGATCAGTGTGGTTCATAAGGTAGATCCATGTTTCTGAAATGATGTCAGAATAGCCTGGGCATTTTTTTCCCTAGTTAAAGTTGCATAAGATAAATATTTTTTGCCTGCCAAATACTTCTAAAAGAATACTAAATAGCACTGGTTTACTTTATCAAAATAATACATAAAAACAATTTAAAAATTGACAATTTTTAAAAGTATAAGTACATACATTTGAGCCAGTTATTGAGCCAATATCACATCATATGTATAACTATGTTGTGTAATATTTTTTTAACTCTGTTAGAGCAAATACCTCTGCTTTACTCCTACTTATATAAGGGTGACAAAGCTACTCATAAATTATTCTTCCATATAAGTTGTAGATAAAGTTTAAGTTTATTACATATCAAGTTGTAAATGTCATAGAATTAAATCACAGTTGTACATTAATTTGAGGACAACCGACTCATTTATAATAGTAAGCCATTTCTCCTAAAAACATGGAATATCTCTTGAAAAATTAAGATCTTCTTTTATACCAATAATTATTTCTACATTTCTTCAATATTGTACTCAAGGTAAAGTAAATTACTGTATGAATTGAAGTTTTTATTGTACTCTGATAGGGTCCTATTTTGTATTATATTTTCTAGTTAGTGTTCAAGAACTGTAAAGAGTCTAAGATTTTCACTTGATTTGCAGGCCAACAATTTAGCCTACCACAGTTTCATCGATGCTGGCAAAAGACACATGACTCTTGGTTCTGAGACAAAGAGTAATGTATTACTCACAGCAATAACATTGGCTGCAATACTAATATTTTTTGCACTAGTTCTCTGAGCTCCAATTACCATGGGAAAATGTGAAGAGGACCAGATGATGACTATATATGCAATGGGAGAGGTTATAAGAGAGGAATTCTGAGTTTAGAGAACCCAAACCTTTTATAATGGAAAAATAAACAAGTCTGTCCTTACTCTGAATAAAAATATCCTTGAAAAGATAATCTGGAACAAAGGCAGTGAGTGCCTCTGCCAAGATCTATGAGAACGACCTCCCTTCATTTGGTTATTTCTGGTGTAGGTAAATGTTATTGTCTCCTGTAGGTTAATTGTATGTTGAGGCAAGTTATAAGACTCTCATTGTTTTCTTATAGTTTGCATGCTGATTCTATCATTTGCTTTCCCTTAGGTAGATGATTAAACATCATCACATAATGACAGTTGTATATTTTCTTTTTTAATCCTTAAAAGTCCTAATCATTTTTCTCTCTTTTACCATTAGACAGGACTTCCAATGCTATGTTAAATATGGCCTCTTTCCTAATCTTAAAAGATCTAAATGTATCTAAAGTTTCTCCACAAAGTGTAATGCTTTCTATTGGTTTTCATGTACAATTTTTGTCAAGTTAAGGAAGTTCCTACTAGTCATCATTTATTGAGTTGTTATTTTAATTAATAGAGATAACCAAAAAATTATTTTTTCTTTCATGGGTTGAATATCATTGAAATTTATTTTTCTGATATTGAAATATCTTTGTGTTCATACTTGATCTTTTAATTATATAAAACGGTATGATATGGTAAACTGTATAATTGATATGGTAAGCTTATTTATTAGTTTTAAGATATGATATATTTTCCTAAGTGAAATGAGCCTATCCTTTTCTTATTTTGTCATCTTTATGGTAATCAATGCTATACTAGCTTCATAAAATGAACTGGGCACCTCTGCCTCATATTCTATTTTGTGAAACAACTTGTGTAAGATAAGAATTTAATACTATTTGAAAATTTTAATGAACTCACCTGAAAACCCTGGCTTTTTTTGTTTGTTTCTAAAGGGTACATCTTGGCTACTATTTTAATTTTGATTAAAACTGATGTTTACTCAAGATATTTTAACATTATATGTTTTTCAAGAATGTATATGGGAATGTTAAATATGACAAAAGGAGTATTAAAAGTAGTGGGAAAGGACAAATGATTTAGTAGAAAGGGTTAAACAAATGACTTCATGGAGAAAAATGAAAGTGGGTGTCTACTGAACAGCACATTTGAAAGTAGAGGCCATCTGGAGAAAGTAAGTCTGTGTTGTGAGTGAAAGCAATATGCATGATGGAAAAGGGTTTCCTACCTGGGAGCAGTTCTCTTAGCCAAGGGGACTTATATAAACTACTGATTCCAGAGAATAGTGGCCCCACTTGTTCCTCTACTGGTATCCAAAATTACCAATGAAGGAAAGTCTTAATAAATTGTATCCCTTCCAATTAAGCCAGCAAGGGTACATCTGAATGCACTACTGGGTTAATAAAAATAAAAAGTTGATCTCTTGCTTTGTTCTCCATCAAAGGTTTCTGAACAAATTCAGGGGATCTAATGTATAAGAACAAATGTAGAAGGTACCAGGTGGTCCTCCTTTTTTCTTGAAAGCAATATTGCTATCATTGAAATTAGAGTCAGCAGGGAGCTAGTACTGATATGGGGTTAAAAGCATCATCCCATACTGGGTAATCAATGGATAGAAGGTCAAGTTACAGTCTTGCAATGTTTTGCTGGCTGAAAGTGCTATATGTGAAAGAAACACAGGGCAGCTTAGTTACAGGTTGTACTTTATATAGTATGTAGATAAAGAAAATCCTTACAAGGAGACTTCAGAATTGCCTAACTGCTTTTTCTAATTTAGTACTCAAAAGCCTTTAGAGGCCATATTGACAAAAAAATGAGAGAGGAATGAACCCAATGCTTCTTATAGACCTATTAATTTCTGTTAAATCCAATGAGCATTTAAGTTAAATCAGTATGATAATATTGTAAAGAATGGAAAATTAGGAATGGATATATGGGGAAAAACACAAACGAATTTGATAGAAAAATAACAACTTCTTACCAAGCACTTTCCACCTTATATGGGACTGTGTTTAGCATTTCCTTCTAAAATCCCATGGTATTTGAGGATGAAAAAGTCATAAAAAAGACAAAGGTATTTCCTAGCATTAAATATCTTTCTTTCTTAGTTGAGATTTTCTTAACTAATATACATCAAAACTGTTCCAAATCTCACTGTGTAACCTTTAAAAATGCTCCCCTAAAACTCTGTCTTGGTTATCTAGTTATGAAAAATGTTTAGTTTCAATGGACATCAAAATAATTGACACAAATTTGCACATGAAAAAAAATAATAGTAAAGGTATGAATTCTTGGCAGTAGTAGTTCTCTATGTACACACAGAAAAAGATCTTGTTATGAAGTTGGATATTTTTAAAACAAATAATCAGAGCTACCATTGATTAAGGAAAGTCTACCATAAGTCAGATGTTTTCTGTTTTATTTCATGTGTACTGTTTATCCCCCATAAGCTTAGAAAGTACTATGATTTCCATTTTACAGAATAGGAAAGAAAATGCAAAGTTAAAAAATACTTACTTTACAAAATACTGTTTCCATAAGCATTTGTCAGTAATTGTCTTATATACATGATGTGGTGGGTGCTATGGATTAAATAACAAATAAGATCTGGTCCTTTCCAGTATGGAGTATGTCCCCAAAGTCACACATCATGTGTCGCTGGCGAGAATTGAACCCAGTTGTCTGTGACTCAACATCTTTGATCTTTCTGCAATGTTACACCATCCTCCTCCCACTTTCTCTGCACTCCCTCCACAAAAATTAATAATAGTAATAATAATAATAATAATAATAAAGCACAAAGCATTACATGAAATAATTAAAATCAGACCTAATTTTAAAGTCAGTTTTCCCATTCTCTACAGGGAACTCAAAATCTTCTGTCTGATTAAACAAGCAATGTACACAGGACCTTTGATAGATAGGAACAAATAGAAGACATTAGATCATCTGCTTTCTGAGCACACTCTCCAATATATCTTTCTTATAAGTTCTTAACGTGATGTTTGCAATTCAAAAGGCATCATGATCTTATAGACCTTTTCCAATTACAGTTCTCATTTTTCAGTCCCTGAATCATAAAAACCTCCCTCTTTATTTCCTGCCTGATTCTCCTCCATCTCCAAATTCCCTGTAAGGCACTATGTCATCTAATAGGCTATATTCTTTCTGAAGTGAATTTTCTTTGAGGTCTCTTGTTAATTTTCTTCCCTTAGCCCAAATCCCATTTATTACAAGTGTTCCAACAGTGGGAAAACTTTCTGAATGATCCTGTAGAGGATAATTTTCATATAGATAAAATGACTAAAGGAAAGAAAAATAGAAGCCTAGTTCTGTTGCCTCTTTGACAAGGTCTACTCAGTGGTAATATATTTAACTGCTTGCAACACCGTTACAAATCCAAACACCATAAAATGAAACTAAAATATGCACAGTTCTGTGACTTAACCTGTATTCTGCATCTAAAAATGTCTTCAGTGTGGGTTATACCATGAATGTTAAAGCAAATATAATTTTTAAATATGCACTAGCTTCTACCTATTGAAAGCTTAGTATGTGTCAGACAATATTTTATTTTGTATATTAATTAATGTAATCTTTGAAAAATCTTAGGAGATAGATGCTATTATTATGCCTATTTCATAAATTAGGAAAATGATATGAAAAGGAAGTAGATAACATGCCAAATTCTTATAGTTAGAAAGTTACACAGCTGAGATAGCTACCAACCTCTGATACATTAGCCAACCAAGCTATATCTGGTTTGCCAGTTTAGAAAATGCACTATTTTTAATTAACTTGCTATTTCAGCTACTTTTTTCTTAATTGATTCAGGCTTATAACGTGATACAGTTTATTCTACAAGTTTGGTATTTTAGAAAGCATTGCTTTGCATTATTAAATTAAATGTAATACTACGTAATCTGTCTCTTGCTTTTTATAACTTTTCATTGCCCATTTGTTTCTTTTTTTATTTTATTTCATCAAAACTAAAATCTTTCCTTTAGAACATAGAAGATCAGCCCAGTGCCTATTACCTCTGCATGCTGGTGCTTCGGCTTTATGACTGTAGTTACCTGAATGGCTCTGGACCACTTAATAAGTTCCATTTTGAAAAAGTAATCAAGCTTGTAGATAATATTCTGAGATATAGGAATTTCTAGCAAATTTTATTCTTTAGATTTAGAAGATGTTGTAACAACTCTCTTCAAAATACTACTCTTATAAAGAGAGATAAGATTCTTATCCCTGGCTTTTCTCTCTTATAGACTATAGCTTTTCAAATAATGTGAAAGTTTACACTGGTGATTGTCTTAATCCAAAGGTGTATTATTGGCATGATGTATTTTCAGGGGAGCCGTTCAATGCCATTTTGGCTTAAAAAATACTAAAAGAAATCATTAATGACCACGCCAATCCATCCTATTTTCAAATAGCTGCATTGTGATTTGGGACAGTTCTGTGTGCTGATACTAAAAAATTCCCATTTGTTTCTATTTATACCCACATGCCAGACACATGCACATACATAAACAAACACACATGTGGGCAAACACAGACAAATACAGCTTCATATATATGTTCAGTGATAGCTCTTTCTCACTTTGTGTATGCATGTGTATATCTAAACATATATACATATCTGTAAGCAATTAAAACTAATCTTAATAGGATCATAAATATGCATTAAATGGTATTCAATGAGTTAAAGAAACTTGCATTTTAAATATCATAAACCATATCCAAATCATGTATTTTTGGTTAACTAGAAAATGTCCAATGGCTTTGTCTCTTCCCTTTCTCCTGCTCTACAGAGCCTCTGGTGCTAGTCTGACACACTTCCTCTGAAGCCATTGGTTATGGAGTCACATTTCAGCTCTGCAAGCACATGGAATGGGAGAAAAAATAGAGCCTGAAAAATTGCAACAATTGTAATTTCATAATTTTGCTTTTCCTGAGCCTGTCTCTAGGAACCATAATTAATGGGATAAATCCGTTAGCTTCTCTCAGGGATAAAAGAAGGATCTAATTGAAACTTTGTAAAGCAGTTTTACAAATGAAATGGAAAAGATATTGGCTTTTATCTCCAAGCCCCACCTTTACACAGTCATAGATTATTAATGTTTCATAAAAATGTTGTAAACCTTCATGCTAATATGATGAATTTAGGTCAATAACGACAATTGACTCTTTAATTGGTAAGGTTTAATGGAATTTCGTTACTGGGATGGGGAGCTATGGATTCTGAAAATGATTCTACAATTAGTAATCATCATTTTTTGATTCCCAAGAACTTCTGGAACAGCATATAAAAATTGAACACAAAAGAAATATTCCACGTTCTATTAATTAACAAGTTGATTCATAAAAAGATTGCACTGACAGCCTAGATAAAATAAGCTAACCCATTCCTCCAGGCCCTAGTTGTGTCTGGCAACACTGTTTGAACACTATAACAGTGCAGGTAGGATTCCTTTTTCAATTACAAAAGATCATGCCTGTTTTTCCAACTCCCCCACCCCCACCACTCCTTCACCAACTCCATGTCTTCCTTCCCTTTTTCCACCTGCTGCTGCTGCTGCTGCCAAATAGGATAACCTGAATTCTTAGCTCAACTTACGTCATCTTTTTGAAGAAACTTACCTGTTACTGATTCATTTTTTTTTGCACTGATTTAAGTATCTCATACCCAGTACGTGCTATCATCCAAGAAATTACATGCCTTTACTCTAGGATTCAATTACTTAACAAGTATTTACTGAGCATCACCTATATGCCAAACACTATGTGATCAGGCTTCGGTGTATGAGACAGACTTAAACTTCCCTTCAAAGAGCTTATCTTTATAATCATTCAGTTTATTGTCTAAAACCATATGACTTCTTTGTTGACCTATGGGTTATT
The DNA here is from genome assembly GCA_033961575.1 of Aselliscus stoliczkanus. Taxonomy (NCBI): domain Eukaryota; kingdom Metazoa; phylum Chordata; class Mammalia; order Chiroptera; family Hipposideridae; genus Aselliscus; species Aselliscus stoliczkanus. The sequence continues at coordinate 51,693,460 of CM066730.1, read as the reverse complement.
TTGGAGTGTATTTCCAAATTATCAAATATATGGGAATTTTTTTCTTGTCATATTTTTTGTTATTGATTTCTAGTTTAATTTTACTGGTCAAAATATCCACCCTTTCAGATTTTAATGTTTTGAATATTGATTGACTCAGAATATGGTCCACTTTGGTAAATATTCCATGTATACTTGAAAATAATATTTATTATGCAATTATATTAAGCAGTGTTGTGTATTCCTATTAAGTCAAGTTTATTAACATTGTTTTTCAAATTTTCTGTATCTTTTACTGTTTTTATTTTCATCTACTTGTTTGATTAGTTACTGAGGGAAGCATATTAACTCACCTACCCCAATTATTGTGAATTTCTTCCTGTGAGTCTATCTTTTTTTTCTTTTATTTAATTTTAGACCCTGTTATTATGTCTACACAAATTTAGAATTATAATCACCTAGTGAAATTAACCTTTTATTATTATAAAACCTCCCTCTTTATTAATATTAACGTCCTTTTTATAAAGTCTTTATAACCTAATATAAATATATTAATATAGCTCAACCAGTTTTTTTGGTTGGTGGTACATATTAAATTTTTGTGCTGTGTAACTTTTCTGTATACTTTTTTAAGGGTGTCTTTTATTTGCATAGTATAGTTGAATTTTCTTTCAATTTAACCTCCTCCCCTTATCTTTAATTGATAACCATTTGCATTTGATGCAAGAACCATTGTATTGGGTTTATAGCTACTGTTTTATAATTTGCTAATGTAGCCTTGAACTACATTTCTCTTTCTATCTTTTCTTGCCTTCTTTTACATTGATTAAATTTCATTACCTTATTTTTCCTTCCCTTGCTTGCTCATTGTTCATTTTCTTTACTGTAATTTTATGGTTATCCTAGAAATTACATTATAAATTTTGACCTATCAAGTTTTTATATAAATTCATACTTTAGTTGTTTGGTGATTATAATGTGATTTTTAAGGCCTTTAACACTCTAATATAATAATTTGTTACATATATGTAGTTATTTCACTATGTTTCAGCTATATTTTAGTAAATTTGTTGGAGTTTCATGTTAATGGGTAACACAGCTACCATTTTAGTATGAAATCTTTGAGTGTTAGGAATAGATTATTTAGGCTAAACATAAGATATCTCTATTTGAGAATAAAGTAATAATACATAAGTTGTTGTGAAAGGTAGGATTGGATCTATTTTTTATTTGTCTTTCAGCAGGGCACTGTGAGCTCTGTTTAATAACTGTCAACCACCCAAAACATGACCTTAATTTTCATTTTTCATATGAATGTTCAGTATCCTGTCAACAGTTTCAAGGTAAATAAGAAGACATAATCCCAATGAGAGTTCAATGTCAATAAAATGATTATAAGTATAATTTTAAAGATTATAATAGAATATATTTTATATGAATATAAAGAATGATTTTTAAAAGTGTTCTTTATTTTAAAAAAATATATTTTTGACTTACAAGAATTTGGTTATTAACCCATAGCTTGCAACTAGGCTGATAATAGGAAATTCCCAGAAATATCACCATATACCCTGGTGTACAGCTGAGGGCAAATTTTTAAATTTTCCCTAAAAGATTATCTTAATATAATATTTTTGTGGAGAAAGGCAACAGTGTAGTGTAGTCCATGCTGCTATCGTCGAGCCTTTTTTCCATGTTACCTCACTACTTTAGTGCATTTCTGCAGACTTCCAATAGCTATTATCTCAATCCCTTTGCCTGAAAGTGAGTCTCTGACTACTGAAGCTTCAATTGCTTTTGTGCGCTGCAGACTTGGTGTCACAGAATTAATGGCTGACCAAAACAGCTCTGAACCAATAACGGATCTGAGTTGGTGTGTAAATACCCCAACTCCCTCACCCATCGGGGAAATGACTTTGAGATTTCCCCAGGTAATTTAAGCTCCAGTTGCCCACAAAGATAACTTATTTCATAATGTACCCTTCACTGGCTTATTTCCCACCGTGTTCAGATGCCTACTTTATTACTTTAATTTCCTGAAATTACTCACAAATAAACTACTGACTCTTGAATCATTTTCTAGGTGTTAGCTTCTGGGGGAACCCGAATTAAGACAATTGGTACTAGAAGTGGTTTTAGAAAGCAGGTACTCAGGATAACATTCTGAAATTGAATCATTCACTGGCTAGATGCTTCTAAGATTCCATTACTGGTTGTAAGTAGGGTGATGATAACCCCAAAAATGCTGTAGCACTACAATAACCAAGACTCTCACCTGTGATGAGTTCGGATACAAATGGAATTAAATGCATGGCTTGTGCAATATCTCTAGAGATGTGAGGACAATAATTATTATAGGAGCTGTGGAATTTTTTTTGTCATTAAGTAATTTTTAAAAAGAAAAAAGCAAACCTGAAGGTCAAGTTAGCTCATGATATTATTAAAGTGAGGTATAACAAGGTGTGCTATAAAGCCATAGTAACATTAAAGAGCTTCTCACCTCCTGCAACAAGACAACATGCTGTGCTGAAAATCAGGCCCAGAATCTGAGTGTGAGAAAAACAAAGTTATAAGTTTATAGAGAAGGCCAAATCCACATCCTGACAACTCTTCTAATTCAAGTCAGAGCCCTGATAAAAAAAAGAGTGAAACTCTAAAACCTTAGATGAGATATCCAGGTAGAATGTTTGAAAACCTTAAGCCCCAAGAATTTCCAACATAGCAGAAGTGTTATTATTACACAACAACAGTATCCCTTTTCCTGGAGGCCATGTCTGATGTCTTGTACCATTGTACGTTTTTCTCCTCCAGAGCTTCTAATTTCCCTCATTGCATCTATACCAGGAAATATGATTATAACTCAGCACAGCCCAGTTGGATAAGTACAATCCCTGTCATGTCAGTTATCTGTCTCTGCATAACAAATTACTACAACGTAACAGCTTAAAACAACAGACATATATCATAGTTTCTGTTAGTCAATAGCTTAGCTGGATCACCTTCTTTAGTTTCCTACACACCTGCTATCAAAGTGTCCACTAGGGCTTCAGTCTCATCTGAGGCTTTCCTGGGGAAGAAATTTCTTCCAAGCCCAGGTAGTTGTGGGCAGCCCTCAGATCATGTGGGCTACTGGACTGTTGTTTCCTAAGGATATTGCCTGACTTATACAATAACAACACACAGATAATACAAATACTTTAAAAACAGATCACTAAAAGGCTGATGTCAGCTACCACAGTGCAAAATCATCACCTTATACCAGTTTCCAGGGAGCCTAGTTCAGCAGTAGCTGCATCCTCTTGAAGAGTATTTTATAAAACAAAGCAAGTATACACAATACCAAATCTCATAATCTTTTCACAAAGGGATCTTGAGAGACTCATCAGGTCTCGCTTCTATACTTTGAAACCTGTTAGACAAGGTATCTGGGCCAACAATATGCTGGGAACCCAAAATGTCATTGTATATTTCCAGTTAGAATGCAAATGTATGGAAGCCAGGTGATGAGTGGAATACTGGCCTTCAGTCATTGTTGATCCACATTGTTGATTCTACCAAACTCACGTCTGGACCCAGGGGCATTTCTCAATCCATGAATACATAATCAGTGTGCATATACTTAATTGGCAGAGCTCTTGTAATTGCATCTAGCCAGTGTTGGAGTGCAATAATGTTCAAGTGAAAAGTTCACGTAAAATCCTCTGGAACTTTCTCATTCCAGGCACATTAGTAAATTAAAAGTAATGCTGCATCCCAGATAGAAAAATAGAATGGCAGGGGCCTAATGGATGCAAGGGAGATGGTTTCCATTTAACCCTATTTAATTGACCAGTCTCCATGCCCTCTACCAAAAAAAAAAAAAAAAAAAAAAATGCACTGCAAATGATAACAAGTAGCATACACTTAACTAGGCATTATTTCCACTTTCCAATTGCAGCTGCTATGCCAGATGTGTTACTTTACTAGAAAAGGTCAATATGGTCTTGAGCATTTGCTATACAGTCATTGGTCTGACAAATGTGTCTTTTTTTTTTTTTTCCTCCAATCCTAATCAGGAAAGGGGATTAGAAGAAGCAGTTTACATTCACCTAGGATAGACGGTAGAATATACTCATAGTATTGTCCCCAGAGCACATAAAATCTGCAGGTTGTAGCCAAGTATAGCCAGAAGGCACACAGTCATTTGACCATTACACAGAATGTACAGGTGGTTCCCTATATTAATGTCATCATATTAATTGGAAATAGTGAATAGGAAGTGCCAAGCACTTTGAATGTGATAGCTCTAGAGAGTGGGGAAAAACTCACACTGTAAAACAGATTTATGGACCTTGTAAACAGGGGAAATTTTTAGAGATCGATCACACTGAAGCATAGCAGGATATTTCCACAAAATTAAAGAAGATGTGATTATACGTGGAACCTCCTGCAATTATCAGTAGTCACTCTACTTGATAGGCCCAATTGGATTTTGAAGACAGCACATTAAAGACCTGGTGACAATGGACTCATCCATTTCCTGGGTGACTCAGAAATCCATCAGTGTTGAGTGGGCCCAGAGAAAGACAGGGTTCTGCAGCACTTTCAGGTTGTTATAGCAGCAACCCTGCAACTGTGTGTGGCCAGGTGCATTCCATAGAGCTGGAGGTGTCTGTCTCATAAAACAGTGCCAAGTGAATTCTCTAGCATAGACGACGTTTGAAGCAGAGAACAATTAACTATTAGAAAATCAGCTTCTGGCACTTACGGGGCCCGAACAGACTGAGAACCTAGTGTCTCTATCAGGGGCCAGGACTACAATTGAGGCTACTTATCACGAGCTGGGACTTATCAACCTAATAAGTAATAACATTGTAAAGACGCAACCAAAATCCGTTAGGTGATGAAAATGGCAAATTCATGATAAGGCTTGAAGCAGTTCAGAGACCACAAGGAATTTATAAAAGAGCTGACCCAGACTCCCCGTTACCCAATCCTTTTGTTTCAGCCTCTCTCCTTTAGCTCACATTTATAACCTGGCATGGAATTCTGTTCCCAGCTTGTGAGCGTAAACATGGTCCAGATTCATGGAGAGGTTAGTTGTTGTGAACCAATCTATTGATGTCAGCCATAAACATACTGTCACAGGGGTGTCCTCAAAACAGTATTGAAGGGAACTCTTCCTAATGGGCAGAGCTTTGAGCAATGGTGTAGGTCATCAGCTTGATGTAGAAGAAGATGCCTGAACTAGGAGATTAATAAATTACAGGACAGAGGAAAATGGCCCAGTTTGTTGGTCAGGAACCTGGAAAAAGCAAGATTGAAAAACAGAGATTTGGGAAAACGTATGTAGATCATTCTATGAGACAGTCATCAAAATGTGAGGATCTTTGTATGTTATGGCAGCAGCCACCAAAAACATCAATCACAGAGAAAGTATTAATGATGAGGCAGATAGAAACACTCATACAGCGGTGGTCAGCCACCTTCCGTCTCAGTCACCAGAGGGCTTGCAGAACAATCCCACAAATGCAATACAAGGAAGGAAGCCTCTCTCCTGTGTCAAACTTTCACCATGGGCTCCTTCCCCATTGTGACTAAGCTAGCTATCACTGCTGCTGAATATATAACCAGCCTATCAGCAGCTTAGACCAATGCTGCCCCTTGATATACCGGTTATCAATATATTGTCTCTAAGCTCCTAGTTCACTCTTCCTTGCCCTGCTCTGTGATACTGAAACTTAAGCCTATGGATATTTTACTGCCACCTTGTGCAAAGTTAAGCTTTGTCAATAGGAGATGCTGGAAGATAGCAGTAAGAGGAAGGGGCACTGGTATACTTTCATTTTCCTGTGGTATGGCTGCCAGGAAATCAGCGTGCCAGAGGCCTGGTGGCACACACCCTAAGGGAGTTTTCTGACCATCCTACAGGCCTTGCCTCCCTAACAGTTCAAGTCCATAGCCTCTAAAATGATCTTCATGCAGCACAGTTGTATGGCAAATACATTTCCTCGAATGAGGTCTGAATCTCAGCCTAGGGGATGGCGTCTCTTCTAAGTTCTTAGTTCTTGTTCACTCTCTCTCAGCCCCACATGTCGTAGCAAGTCCTCCCTTACTCTTTTTAGTAGTTAATACTATTTTACATTAAATTTTCCTTGTTTAAATAACTGGTATGATTCTTATGTCCTGACTAGATCCTGATTAGTACACACACAATACCTTAAAGAAACCAACCAGATAACTTTTTGTCTAGTTGCCTGCATGCGTTCCCTTCCATGATAGAAGAACAATAGTTCATCCTTACCAGGATGCTTACATTTTTCTAAATTTAAGTTTGTGTTTCTTCTTTATAGTGCCTTAGACTACAACACAGGACATGTTAAACAGGTAAGGAAGACTTAATTCAAGACTATCTCAGTAAGTGAAAGAGATAAACTCAACTTCACTGAAACCAAAAGCAGGAGTGTTCTTAAGTGCTGGGAAGAGCTAGTGGAAAAATACTGGAGGATGTTATGGGGGAGGTTGGTCAATGTGGTGGGGCCATTAGTATTTGCTAATTGGTGTTCTGCTCATGGAATTTAGGCTCCTCCCCTCCCACAGAGGTTAGGATTAGAGGCACTATTCTCTTGGATGATTACATTTCAAATGGCTCCCAGGACCTTTAGAAAGTAGACATTTAGAGTCTAAAGAAGATTTACATCTCAAAGATGCAGAGAAGGAATTTACAGTTACAAGTTTTCTAAAGTAAATGCTCTAAGGAAAGGGAAGTTAGGGGTCTAGAGTCAGGAAAAAACCTGTCGGAAGTTTAGTCAAACTAAGGAGAAGGTTGACACCTGTTGGCCAGGGCTCATAGAGTGACTCATTTATTGTCAATGGATCCCATATGTCACCTTGGATCAAGGAATCCATTGTACAGAAAATAACATGAACAGTGGACACATTAGCATGGGATCTTCTAGTCCCAAGTACACTTGATCACTTAGAAGCTGCCAACCTAATAGAATGTTAATATGGCCTCTTCAATGCAGGGCTGAAACACCAGCGTAAGGGTGATGTTAATCCAGGGTTGGGCGCTGTCCTTCAAATTGCAAATTGCGGCATATAGTTGAACCAAAGGGCATAACATGGTGTTATAGCTCTATTTATTAGAATAAATATATCTCAGAAACAGAGGATAGAAACAGTGTAGAAACAGTGGTTCTTCTTACCACACTTGCAGGTGCTCCCATAAGGAATTTGTACTTTCTGTGCCTATAACGTTAAGCCCTGCTAAACCAGAGGTCCTGGTTTCCAGGGGGGGATTCTTATAATAGGTAACACAGTAAACATTTCAGAAAACCTAATTGCCAAGACTGCTTGCTACCTGATCATTTGGGACTTCTCCTCACCGAAGACCATTAAGCAAAACAAACAAAATGTTACTATGTTAACAGGAATAATAGCATCTAATTATCCTGAGGAGATAGGATTGTTGCTCTGTGCTAGTGGTGGGAAGAATTATCCTAGAATTCCATATCCCCTGGGCAGTCTCCTGGTGCTTCCATGCTGAGTGTTACTTATTAATGTGTAATTATAGTAAGCAGGCCTGTTACCCAGGGCATGTTATCCAGAGGCACAGATCTCAGGGATGAAGGTGCATGTTTACCTATTAGGCAAGCAACCAGATCTTTGAAAAGGCTAGCTGAGAGTAACAGGAATATAGAATCATAGTTGAGGTGACGGGGGCAGGGTAAGTTTGTCCCACTCCTCCTTCTATTATATTTTTTTTATGAAGCTGTGACTGGCCACTGCATGAATAAATAGTGCTAATATTGAGATCCTGAGTGAATTTAACATGGGGCAAGGGAAGATCTGGCCAGGGCAAGTAAACTGTTACAGATGCTTTAGTGCATCACCATAAACCTTCAAGCCTTTTCATTTCAGCATATACTAATTGATTTCCAAATGCAGCCATTAGTATCTCTTTGACTAAGGGCTTATTTGGAACCTTTTCTGCCCTGGAAAGCAGCAGGCAGGAAATGACAGAAAAATAACACTTCTCAGATCAGTCCTCAACCATTGACTCTGAGAGTTAATTTGGAAAAAAATAAAAACAAACAAACAAACAAAAAACAGTTCCCATGGTCCTAAAATTAACAATTTGAGCCCAACAACCCTATAATCTACAACGTTTCCCAGACTTCTGTTTGTCTGGAGTGGCAACTTGCTTAATTAAATGCTTGTCTCAAGGTCTGGCCCTGGGAAAATCTAAATTAAAACAGGCAGGCTTTGATATCATACTGACTGGGCTTCTGAATTTCATTTGGAAACTTTTCTTTGTTATTATACCTTTTCCTTTCTTCCTTCTAATTTTTCCCCTCCTTTGCTTTGCAAACCAAATTTATGTTAGAACATAATTCGCTTTTGCAACTTGATAGTGATAAATTCTTTATGAAATTAACTACAGAATTTTTAATGTGTTACTTAGCTTCCAATATTTTCGATGTCCTCATCTGTAAAATTGTATACTAATATTCATTTTACAGAATATTTAACAGTAATAAATAAAGTACCTAGTTCTGTATGTGGCATATATTGGACTCTCATTTTAAGAGTCTGTATTTAATGGGTTTTCAGAAAAGTCATGACGTATTCTTTCTATGTTTTTTATTGAAAAAAATGTGTCAAGACTTTTCTGACAACCCGATATTTAATGATAAATGTCTTCCTTTAATAAATTGAAATCTAAAGGAAAGGTATTTTATATTTATACCTGAAATATAGATACAGTTAACATTAACTGTGTAGTATTACCTGATAATTTATACAACATATGTAAAAAATAGTTCAAATTGGAATATATTCACTAGAAGACATGTATTTGAATGTGCACAGCAGTGTTATTTATCATAGCACCATAGTGAAATTACCCAAAAGGTCATTAAGAGTAGAGTGATTAAACAAATTGTACAGTGGTTATCTAATGGAATAAATACTATCCAACAATAAAATTAACATTGTACAACTGTTAGCAACAACATGGAATAGCTCTACAAGTACAATGTTGAGTGAAAGAAGCCAGTCACAAAAAAATTTGCATATTGTCTTTCTTGTTCCATTACAATAAAATGCAAAAATAGGCAAAATAATCTATGCTGTCAGAATAGTAATAACTTTGAGAGGCAGACAGAGATAAGAGAAGGCATGAGGACTTTTGGTATATTGATAATGTCGTGTTTTCTGATTTGGATATTGGTTGTACAGGGGTGTTCAGTTTGTGAAAATTTAGTGAGCTTTGCATTTAAGATATATGTACGTGTGTGTGTGTGTGTGTGTGTGTGTGTGTGTTCATGTTAATAAAAAGTTAAATAAAACTATATAGAGTTGAAATCAGAAATATGTTTCTACAAGTTATCTGGCACAACCAGGCTTTACAAAGAGTAGTATACCTTATTTAAATACATCACAATATTCCCTTTGACATTAATCATGATTTCAACTGAAATACTTTATTACTTTCAGGTAATTGATTTCTATTGTATTATCATTTCTTAGTCTAGTTTTGTGGTATTTGAAACTCCAACATCAATACAATAGGCATCAGAATACTTTTTTAACTCAGTTAAAATTCATGACAAGTTTGAAAGACTCTGATTCAAAACAGTAAATGTATCCTTCAAATTAATTTCCCCGGTATTACTTTGAAATGCTTTAAAATTGGCTTTCAACTTTTTAATTTCATTACATAAATCATAAGAGACAGACAATATTTCTTGGATACTTACATTCTCATTACATTCTCCTTTCTTCTTTTGACTTTTTTGTTATAGCTCAGTAGAAAAAAAATATTTCTTATCATTATACCTTCACATCAAATGATAAACTTTATATTACTTAATATTCTGCCTTGACAGAGATTTAAATGTCTGTAATAATGAGTGAGAGATGATAGTAGACAATGAAAGATGATTTTATTCTACTGTTTATATCAAGGTCATACTGAAATTTGGTTTACCATAATTTACTTCATGTTTATCCAAAACAAAATATATTTATACTTAATCAAAACTCTATTTTGATTAATCGATTCACCCATTCAACACATAGAGTAACTACTTTAATACAACCAAATAACTGGACCCTGCTCTCAAAAAACTCATTGTCTAGTGGGACTGAAATATAGCAAAAATTATACCACATTTCAGTTGTCTTACTAGACGTGCTAACTAACGAGAGGGTTAAATTATTTCTAGGCGAGTGCTCATAAGACATTCTGGGTTAATAAGTGATTATTATTTTTATCAGATTTTATTTAGATCTTTTTGACAAATAGTGATGACTTGTCATCTTCTACTCTGTCATGCATTCATTCATTCATGGTTTAGCCCCAGGTGTTCTTCTCCATGCAAGGTCAGCTCCCGGAGCATTTTGCTTCCACCTGCAGAAGGCCACAACTAAATTCATGCTGCTTTCTTCACCTGATGAAGCTGCCAACACAAGATCCAAAATTTATTTCTCCCATTAATTTGACAAAGACTCAATCTCTTTGGGCTTTTAAGTGACATACCAGGCACTAGAGAGAGATCACAGGGAAGCAAAAAAAGAAAACACTTTCCAAACAATGTGATAGGTGCTAAAACTAAGCTATGAATGGAGAACGAAGCTCTTAAAGATGTGAATAAGTGCTAGGTAGCAGAGTAGAAGGGATGGTGTGTTGGGTAAAGAAGAAAATTTTTACTGAAGTGATAAACATGTTGAAAGAAGCCTTCCTCCCCAAGTGGTAATGACCTCTTTGAGACTAGCCAGTGTAATAGAGAGAGGCATATGGCCAGCTTTATATGTCACTTAGCCCATTATGCCAAAGGGGTGGATTTGCTTTGCATCAGAGTCTGCCTGCAGTTCTTTACATACCATTAAACCACTCTGTCACCATGGGAATCATGTTGTTAGGAAACACAGGCCACATGGAGAGGCCAGTGATAGATACTGTGGTCAACAGTTTCAGCTAAGGTCTCCGCTAACAGCCAGAATCACCCATCAGATTGTAAGTGAACAAGGCTTCAGATGATTCCAGAGCCCAGGCTTCCAACTGATCCCACTGACATCTAGTAGAACAAGGATGAGCTATTCCCATGGAGCCCTGAATCATTTCCAAATGGCAGGTTGATGAGTGTAATAAATGTTTTTGTTGTGTTAAGCCACTAAGTTTGGGGTAGATTTTTTAAAACATGGCTATAGTAACTAGAATGATCCATATGGCCATGTGAGGCGAAGTAACTCTGAACTTTCTCTTGAAAAAGCTTGCAGAATACTAAAACAATATAACATAAACACATGAGTACAGGCATAATACTTTTGAAACATGTAATCATAAAAACACAATAGTTCTGAGGGTTTTTAGGTTGAGACAGGAAATGTACCAATTTTAAAGTCAGAAACTACTTCATGGAAAAGGTGACATTTGAGATGTGCTTTGTACCATTTATTTCCAGGAAAATTATGTGTTTTTATTCCTATACAAAATTTACACTTTGAATGGTAATTTAATCTCTTCAGTGTTGTAGCATAAGTCTGATAAATGTAGTTAACAAATGTTTTTCCCATTCTCTGTACTCTGTCTGTATATGTAGATTAAAAAACGTGGGATGAGAGTCTCTTGATATGGGTTCCATACTAAAATCCGTAGAGTCTGCAAAGAGGTAAGAGGTTTTGCGTCACCTCTTTCACCAGGGCTTCGGAGACACTGGGGACATTTGAAAGTGCATATGCAATTGGATTGAAGTCATATTAGAAAAATTAGTTGCCCAATTGTGTGTTTATTAAAAACACTAAGATAACTTAAATAACACTGCAGCTACAACGTGAGGATTTAACCCACATGTATGAAATATCCCCTATCAGAGCAATTTATGGGCTCAGTAGTTAAGGAAGGGTAGAAGTCAAAGTTGCTTAGAATTAGAAATACAGATTCTGTTTTTCTACTTTCAATTTCCAATTGAGTGCTTCTCAATTGCTGGTCCCAGTGCAGATGCCTCTAGGAGAATTACCTTCTGACTACCAAACCAGTCATTATTTTGAATAGCCTTGCATTTCTAAGATGTTAATTCACACTAGAATTTTCCAAGTAGTGAAGTGGTCTCCAGGGTGGTCAGAACACAGAGTGTAAGTAAGAGTTTCACAACTTGGGTATTTCTCAAAAACATCAGAAACCCAAGCCTGAGATGTACACAGACTGTATAATGCGTTTTTAGGCAAAATTTTTCTGAAGAATTTTCGCATGATTGAGATTCACCAGATAATTGTCTACTTTTAAACACTGAATTAAAAACAGAATTGAAACATCTAAAGAATAATATTAACTACTTCAATATTTAGGTATAACTGAGTTATAGAACTCTTTAACTTGCTTATGCAGTGTGCCCCTTCCATGCACCCGCCCCCCCAATCTAAGAGCAAAGCACTAAGGAACCACTGACCCAATTTGTTCAGTCATGATAATTTGTTGACACTTTAGCACTTACCTTGGCTGAACCACTCTGAAAACATAGTTTCTCCATTATGAAAGCTAAAAACTGATGAATTAGCCCACAGAGTCTCATTCGGTACAGTCCTGCTTGAGGTCCCATATTGATTAACAGCTGTATAAACATATAAACAATTCTGCCCTCTGGATGGTGAATGATTGCAATGAGAAATGTGATATTTCAGCAAGAGTTAAAAGCATATATGTGAATATTTGCCCTCTTTTGGATGAAAATAATAAAAATTAGTTATAATGCCCAGTGGTTCTCAACTGAAGCAATTTTGCCTCCCCCCCCGAGGACAATGGCAATATCTGCTGACATTTTAGGTTGTCCCAGTTGAGTGGCATCTAATATGTAGTGGTCAGGAATCCTGCTAATATCCTACAACATAAGAACAGCTCTTGATAACAAGGAATTATTTGGTCCAAAATGTCAATAGTGCTAAGTTTGAAAAACTCTGCTATATGCCTCTTGTTAATTTTTTTTTCTTTGGCTTATAAACAATATATTTGCTCATACTTTTAATTTTTAGATGATATATTTTATCCTTTAAGATAACTCAGAATAAGTTTGAATAATAATATTTCTTAAAACAAAAACTATTTATTGATCTACTGAAGTTCCAAAGGCACTTGAAAAAAAAAAAACCCAACAACAACAAAAAACCAATAGTTTAGATGAACAGAGATAAGTATAGAGATAAGTGCTATTTATGTCTGAAGCTTTCCTAGTTGAACTTCTAGGCATAACACTAAGTGGAAGGATATTGAAAAGATTTATTTGATAGGCTTTGTAAAGTGGTTTGAGCATAACTCCTCTTGGGTGTACAGGAGAACCTACTCTAAATGAGGAGAAATGAAGAGGATGACCTTAGCATCCTTGTCAACGCATCACTACTCCCTAGAGACAGAGATTCTTATTTAGGTGAGAGCACGTACATGGCTTCCTTTCCCATCATTTCAGCCAGTGAATTTAAGAATCCACTGGAAGAAGCAATCTAAAAATTTGATAAAATTAGGGGTGGCGGGGAGAAAGAAAGAAAAGAGAAGGAAATAAGGAACTTGCAAATGTTAATATTTAAAAGTCTCTGCCTAGAGATACCCCTTCCGAAGTGATGATATCTCAGAAACCTGTATCATGGCCCAGGTGTTCTTTTGTATTCTGCTATTGACTTACCTCTCCTCTATGCCTTAAATGAACTAACCTTGAAGACAGGTGACTCTTTTGCATAAAAGACTAGAAAAGGAATTGGAAGAGAAAGTTGTAAATAAATTCCTAATTTAAAAAACACAGTTACCTTTTCACAAATGCAAAATGGTTCTCTGAATTCTAAACATTTTGAATTCTGAGAGAGCCCATTTTATAATTTGAGGCATATAATGTAGATTTATATTTTAAATGTAATTTTAATAGAATTGATAAATCCTGCATAATAATTTCATTAACCTCTGTAAACATTCTCATTTTCTCCTGCAACTCAGTAGCTGGATGAAAACAGACCCCCAGGACCTCATTTGCTTGTTATACCTGTCTCATTTACAAGCCAGTTAATTTACATTTTTAGCATTTCAATTACAGGGCTCCATTAATGCCCTGTAAATAATCTATACTGAATAGCTTTCTAAATTCAAGCTATTCTGAAAATCTAAAATTTTGTTTTCTGGCAATTGATGTAAACCCAGAAGCATGTTAATAAGACATAGGACATAAACCCAAATATGTACTAAAATATATTTTTATAATCCAAATGAAACAATGTATTATTATTTTAAAAATCATGCAATTGTAATTCTGGATTCTTAAAAAACACAATATTCAAATGTATATAACCAGTGTCTAGAACAATGCCTTGCCCGTCGTAACAGAAGCTCAAGATGCATGTGTTATTCTGATGGGAATAACACCTGTTCCCAAAGCCATATTCCTCTTCTTCCTGAGCACATGGCTGGACAGATGAGTACAGCTGTATAATGGAAAACTGACTAACGGAAGGTAAGCAAAAGGAATGTGCACTTCCTTGCCTGGTCCATGAAACCCTCCCCAGCCATGTGTGTTTCCCTTCCACTTGCCCATCAACCAGGGAAGTGATCCCAGGGCTATGTGGATCCTTGAATTTCTGCCTGAAGGAGAACTGGATGGCTAAGAGCACTTCCTTAGGTCTATTACATGAGTGAGAAATGAACTTGTAGAAGACAAGTCATGAAACATGAGGTTTTATCAGCTTTTATCTGTAAAAGCATTCAGCATTGTTACCCTAGCACCTTTGGAAGTTAAAAATCTCAACTAAATTTTCTCTGACATATGGAATCATGGAAATAAACTGTTTGGGAAGTGTGTGTGTTTTTGTTTGTTTGTTTGTTTTTGTGTGTGTGTATGTGTGTTGTTTGTGTGTCCTTTACACATACAACACATACACATATTAAATATATCTTATAAGATGTACATGTATCAAAACATGCATATTTATATGTCTATATTTGATAACCTCAATAAATATTCTTTTTATGTCATTTATTATTGCTCATTGTAGGAAGCTTACCAAATCTAAATTCAATGAGCTAAAGATTAAAAAGCTGTTTCATTTTACTGCTCTCCTTTCCACCATGAATTCTCAAACACTCTTGTTCACGTAAAGCTTCCTATTTCATCCTTACACTGTTTTGTTCTTTTTACTCTGATTTTATCTTCATTCCTAATGACTCAACTTCTAGCACTTCCACTTGGTTTCACTTTTTATTCAAACTTTATATTTTCTGCCCTTGACTTTTCTGCCGCTAGTAGTCTGGTATCATAAAACGTATACCGCACAAGTACTAAGCATTTGACTTATTCTAAATATTACATAAACCTGGACTATATTCATTTTGAATGTTCTCTTTTGATTAGATCAGTATTTCAGAAACGACTCACCCGATATTCACCTTCATAGAGAGCCTTTTTTATTTTTCCATTTCAAGCTGTTGAACTGAACAAAACGATTGTGTTTTTCTTTTATTGTCTCAGAACTGTTAACCCAAGTAACATATATAAAACTATAGGTAAGAATTTCAAAATGATATGCATCTGGTGACATTTCTCTTCACGATGTGAGCGCTGCTGAGTGTTCTTTGCCAGCATGGTAGCCCATGTCACTGGCTTTTATTTCACTGAGAGATCCCCATGTTCACAAATGGCTGACAGCTCTGCTCCAACCGGTGCATTTCAGAGGAGACGGTGACAGTGTGGTGAAGTCCGGCTTCACAATGGATCATCTTTGCAGTGTTAATATGAAAAGTTGTAGAGCAGAAGCAAAACTGAATAGAGTCCCAGATAAAAAGGAAATAAAGACCTAAAACCCGGTCACATAACACTTATTTTCCTGAGCAGAAGTTACTGAGATATAATAAAGAACAATGACTTTAAAGTCAAAAAGACCTAGAGATTCACATATTTTAATGCTCTCAGTTTTAGTGTCTTCATCTTTAAAAAAGGAGTCAAGAGTATCTATATAGTAGGATCATTATGAAGGTAATATGTGTGACCAGCCCAACTCTACATCTGTCACTCAATACTAATGTTTATTAAACACTGTTATGTGCCAAGCACTGCTCTAGGCACATAGATAAAAATCCTGGCCCCATGGGGCACACTTTCTCTGGGAGAAACTGACAAAAAAGAAGACAGATAAGTGAAATGTGTAGCATGTCCCATAGTGCAAAGAAAAAGAGGTAGGGAAAAGGAAGGAGAAAAACAATGTAGAGGAAAGGGGTCAAAAGAGTTGTATTTGGAATAATAGGATGGCCTAAGAGTCAGGATAATCTCATGAAAAGGCAACCTTGTAGAAAAGTGAGAGAGTAAACTGTGTGCATACTTGAAAACAGGCATTTTAAGGAGAAGAAAGAGCAAGCATAAAGAACCATGCCTGACATATTTCTGGGACAGCAAGGCAGTCTTGCCTCCATCAGCGCGAGTGAGGGTGGAAGTAGTGGGAAATTAGGGTCAGAAGTATCATGTATGGGCTTGTAGTTCTTGGTCAGGGCTTTGGCTTTTATTGTGATGGAGATGACATGCCTAAAGAATACTGAGCAGAAAAGTGACATGATTTGACTTACCTTCTAATAGGATCTCTCTGGCTGCAGTGTGGAGGATATAGATAGTATGGAGACAAGCAGATAAATTTAAAAGCTTTTTATCAATCCCGGCAAAAGTTGAGGATCACTTGGCAGAGAGTGGTTGCAATTCAGGTGGCAGGAAGTAGTTACATTTTGTATATAATTCGAAGGCAGAATAGGCAGGACTATCTAATAAGCAGGGATTGTATACAGAACTTGAGAGACAGGGGTCAAGAAGAACTCTTTTTATATGAATAATTGAAATAATATTAGTCCTTTTCTCTTTACCTTTCTCATATTTGGGGCTCATTGATTGACACTAAATGATCATTTATATTCTAAAAACTGGATTTCCAACAAGTGTATACATGAAGTATCTGCTAATAAGTGACATGACCAGAGGACTCTATGTGGGAATTGGAGGGAAGAAGACCAGAATCATGTTATTTTTTTATTTCATAAAATTTCAGGTTTCTTTATTGATTTGAGATTTTCTTGTTAAATATAGTTCACAGCTATCAATCTCCATCTAAGCACTGTTTATGGCTGCTTTCCATATGTTTGTGTATCTTTTATTTTCATTTATCTGAGTATTTTCCAACTTACTTACCTTGTGATTTTTTTTCCTTGCCCATTGGATATTTAGAAGAGTGTTTTAAACTTCCAAATTTATTGCTTTTAATTTTCTTTTTTAAATTATTCCTTTATGGTTGGGAAAAGTACTTTGTATGACTTTTATCATTTTTAAGTTCATTGAGGTTTATTTTATGACCTAATGTATGGTAAATTCGGCATAATGGTTCATTTGCAATCAAAAAGAATATGTGTCCTGCTCTTATTAGATGAAGTGTTCCATGGATATTTGTTAAATGTATTGAGTTTATAGTGTTCCTCATATCCTCTATTTCTATATTAATCTGCTGCCTAATTGCCCTGTACATACTTAAAGGTGGAATATTGTATTCTTCAACTATATTATACAATTATTGATTTCTCTCTTCAATTTTGTCAGTTCTGCTTGATCTATTATGGAGTTCTTTTGTTAGGCACATATAAGTCTATAATCATTATGCCTTTGAGTTGAATTAACCTTTTTCATCTTGCTTCTTTGACTTCATATTCTTAAATTTTTTGAATAGTGACAATCTGTCTTAAATTCTGTGTTTGTGTGATATTAGTATAGCCAAGCTAGCTTTCTTTTGGGTCCTTTATAAATGGTGTGTTGTTTTTTTCAACCTTTTACTTTGAACCTATTTGCTTATATGAGACTAAATTTTGTCTCATGTATACAGTATATAGTTTGATCATATGCTTTTATATATTCTTCCCATCTCTGCATTTTGATTGCAATGTTTAGTTCATTCACTTTAATTATCATGACTAATAAGGTGGAATTTATGTAGGCAAAGTTGCTATTTATGTATTTTAAGCCTTTTTTGTTTGTCTCCCTGTGCCTAATTATTGTCTTCTTTTGTTTTCAAAAGAAGATATTTTCTGGTATACCATTCTGATTTCCTTGATTTCTTTACTTTTTATTTTTAAATTATTTTGTAGTATCCATCCTGGGAATTCCTTAACTTAAACAATCTTGTTCATATTAAAACCAATATAATTTCAAAAGTATACAAACTTCTTTCTCCTCTGAGCTCTATCACGTCCTCCCTTCCATGTGTTTTTATTGCAATACAAATTGCACCTTTATACATTATAAGTCTATCGTTAAACAAACTCCAAATAAGTAGTTATTTATAGTAAAGTGGATTTCAGGAAATATTTTGACCTCTAAGGCCATGAAGAATATAATGAACTCTCAGACATTAATTTGGCACTTGTCTAGTCTGTTCCAAAGAAGACAACAGATTTTAGTTCGACTTTAATATACATTAAGATTTAACCTAAAATTGGAGTTTAGTGTCACACTTGCGTAAGTTATCATCAAGGTCCAGAAAATTCCACAGCAGGTTAGGGAAAAGAATTGTTATATAAATTGAAGCCATATAATACAATTTCCAAACCTTGACCTACTCGTGCAAAGATAATGAGGCACTTTGAGGTAAGTTAACCAGAAATGATCAGTAGTTCCTCTGTGTTATTTTTAATCCTTCAGAACATGTGTTTGAGGGTCCAAAAGAGCTCACTCAGATTCAATAATTACTATAAGGACTCACAGAAATCAGGTACACTATTCATTATAACAATTTACAGTTACAATTTATTATAACAAAGGCAAAAATGATATATAGAGCAAGTTCAAGGAGACACCAGGCTCAAGCTTCCAATTTTTCTCTCACAGGGCAGTCATGTGTACAACTCTTATTTCTCCCAGCAACAATATGTGAAAATATGCACAGAGCATTATCAACCAGAAAAATTCACCTGAGCTTTGGTGTGGACCACCACAAAGGTCTGGTTGACCTCCATCTCCAGACCCTTTAGAGGTCAAGCAGATTCTGTGTGGCCCAAGGCCACCACAATAAATGATGATGTTAGCATGAACTGTCTAGTGTGATCCAAGCCCCGCCCCATGTGAACCAAGTCACACTGTTGCATCAAGCACGACTGGGTTGGGCACTTCGAGAGGGCTGACAGAGACTAAGAAACAGAAATGATAGGCAAGAGACAAAGGATAGTTCAAAAGCAGTGCTAGCCAGGGGACTCAGTGCCTCTAGGACAATGAGTCCCAAATCGAGCTTGACTGCAGCTTTTATTGGAATACACACAAGGAAGTAGCATTGTATTTTTCCATGGTCTGTAAGTCACATACATCATTCCAGAGAACTTAGCTCTAAGTCAAATCACCCCATGGCCTGCAGGCTGCCTTTACTGAAAGTCCCATGATCTGTATATGTACACCTCCTGGGAGACCGAAACTGCTCACTAAGAGGTCTAAGGGCAAGAATGCATGGAGGACAGATGTTATCATTTGTTCAGGTTTCACTTCTCAGGCAGGCTGTTAGCTTTGTAGACAAGGGGTCTTCTGTCCATATTCTTCACCTCCATGTTTCCTCCCATGGTACCCCCTGGACTGTGTCTGGCTTGGGTTGCCCTGTCTTCAGCTAGGGTCATATCCGTCTTTGACTAGTCAGCCCTCTTTCTTGGGGTCCCATGGGGAATTGCCATAAACATAGTGAAAGTACTATCTCCATGAGGATCTGTTGTTTGTTAAGGACAGGTGCATGGGGGCAGACGGCTAGGCTGCTGTGTGACCACAGCACACTCATCAGGAAGGATATTTTACAAGAGCTGAAAAGTTGTCTTCCAGGAATGGAGCAAGGGCTAAACCTTTCTGTGGAATGTATAGAGTACGAACAACTCAGACTTGCTGAGTTAATCCTTTACTGCATAGGATCCTAACGTGAGAAGCCATTGGACTGATCTGAATTTTATGTTCATGGCCCACACTTCGGGCAGCGCCTGAGGTCTCACATACATACCATAAGAAATATTGTTCATCAGCCTAGAACAAAAATGTCCCACCAGGTTTTCATAGTCAAGAAAACAATTTATTTCCCTGGGCAATTCTTTTCCTGCAATTCATCGGCCTTGAAGTGAACTCATAAGCCATCTACAAAATAAATGCTTACTATATATCTACTTATTGGGTATCTGGAAATAAAAGCAATGCAGTCTTTTGCCTCAAGGAAGCCATCATAAGGTGTAAAGACAGCCAAGAAAAAGTGGAAAAGTACTTAAATATGGCAATGGAGGTGCTGTGAAAAGCAAAAGCATAGGGCATAACATTACACAGAGGAACTGTCCCTAACTTGGTTAGAGGAGACAGAGATCACTGCTAATAAGAAGTGACATTTTGTTCTTTAGGTTCCACATATACATGAGATCATATGATATTTGTTTTTCTCAGTCTGACTTATTTCACTTAGCATAATGCCCTGTAGGTTCAACCATGTTGTCACAAATGGTAACATTTCATTCTTTTTTATAGCCTAACAATACTCCATTGTATGTATGTAGCACACCTTCTTTATCTAATTGTATATTGATGGGTACTTGGATTTTTCCCATTTCTTGGCTATTGTAAATAACACAACAATGAACATAAGGGTGCAGATATCTTTTCAAACTAGCATTTTTAATTTCTCCAGATAAGTACCAGAATTGGAATTGCTGGGTCAAAACAAACAAAACAGAAACAGACTCACAGACACAGAGAACAAACTGATGGTTGCCAGATGAGAAGGGGGATGGGGAGCTGAGTGAAAAAGATGAAGAGATTAAGAAGTACAAATTGGTGGTTACAGAATTGCCATGCGGATGTAAAGTACAGAATAGGGAATATAGTCAATAATATTGTAATAGCTATGTATGGTGCCAGGTGGGCACTAGAGTTATGGGAGGACCATTTCATAAGTTATATGAAAGTCTAAGCACTATGCTATACACCTGAAACTAATATAAAATATTAGTTTTTAATATAAAATATTATATTAAATATTTTATAATAATATAAAATATTATTGGATATCAACTGTAATTTTAAAAATTCAATTTTTAAGAAGAGAAAAGACAAAAAATTGCATTACAAAATCTTAAATAACATCTTGTTACATCAAAAACCAAAGAGTGACATTGAATCTGAAGTGTAAAGGACGAATGGGAGGAAAGAAATCGAAAAGCACATAATTGTCAGAAATATGCCTCTCTATGTTCATGGAGTTATGAGTTAAATGAAGTGTCTGGGGGGAACTTTGAGAAGGTTAGTTTGGGTGAGGAGAGGAGTGCTGGGGCCACCTAAAGCATGACGGCCATAGAATCTGCAGTATCAAGGCTGATCCATTCTCTGACATTCTCTGACATGCCAAGCTTTTTAGCTATTTTATTCCCTCACAAGCAAAAAGTGGAAATTCAAATAAATAGTAACAATGAAGTTTTAATTGAATAATAAATGAATGTTCTAAAGTTATTTAAGCACATTCTCTTACCTTGTTTCTTAATATCCCTAATTTTGTTCTAGAGTATTGCATTTTCTGTTTGTACACATATAAATAAACACAGGAAGAAAGCACCAGTAGACATTAGTTGAGTTCATGTAAACTAGTGACAAAAATCTCAGTGAAATACAGAAAGAAAATGCCCAGGGGAGTAAAATAATATATAATAAAGGCATACCAAGCTATTAAATATGAATCTGTGAAAAACGTCAGATGGAGGATCTCATTTCATAGCCCCTTTTGCTGTTGTTACAGCCCTTATTATAATACACAAAATTAGTCATTTTGTAGCATTTTGTAGTCCCAGCATTCAGTAGGAGCACAAAAATGTGAAATAATTGCACATAACTCAGCTCTTACCACTGGAGAATGCATTTTTAGCTGTTTGCATTCTTAGAAATGACCAAATATGCTTCATGGTGTTAAGCCGCTGGTGTACTTCAAAGGTAGCTTCCACCTCAAAGGCATCATAAGGGTGAAACCAATTTTAAAACTGCCCCTGAAGCATCAATTCTCCGATGACTTTCCCCTAATACTGTGAAAGGAAAATTAGAACTCAAGGAAGATGCTGAGCCAGGCGGAGCTACATCAGAAGCCACAGCCATGAAGCAACGATCATTTTTGTAAGACAACTGAAAACCCTTACAAAGCATCTACCAATTAAAAAATAAAAATCTAAAAATATGATGGGTTTTTTAAAAAGACATTGCAGATATTCAGTTAGTTGCAACGTTTCATATAGTGTGCCTTTGGTTAACTATCCCTTTTCTTTTTTAAGAGACTTAAAATTATACTGTTAAATGGATTCTTCTAAATCAGCACCATAATTTGAGAGATACTGACAATATTCATGTTGTGATTAAAAAGGGACAGAGCAAGCAAAGTATTTGGCCTGGGTGATGAAACTGGATGTACAGGCCAAGCCCTTAGACTTCTCCATCCTAAGTTCTCAAGTTCTGTTTTTTTGAAGGCTTCTTTCAATTGCTATCTTTCCTTCATGTATCTGAGCCCATAATAGTCAAAATCCTAAAATAAACACAAAATAAGAAAAGGGACGTCTCTGAATCTGAGCACACACAAAATACTGAAGGGTTTGAAATTTAGTTCTTTAGCAAAACGTTAAATAACATCTGTTGCAAGATTGGGTTCTTCTCCCAACAAAGCTAAAATGATGGCCAGAAAGTATTTTAGAAATGTCCTCAGTGCCTCAGCTTTAGATAACAATTAGAATCTAAGTTAATTGGTTCTGCATACTCTAATCCAACTCCCACAATAGCTCTGGGAAGATTTAAACATGATGACGAATACATTTTAACTAATATGGGTAATTCTCCTTATTGGTCTTTAAATGAATATGTGCTGTCAGCTGAATTCAGTGGCTATTTGCCATTTTGGAAAGCCAGGGATTAATAATAGCCTGCTTGCAAGAATAGATTTATTCTCTGGCCTTGCTGGCAGAATAAAAATGTTAAAGGCTGAATGTTGAATTCATTGGTAAGAATTAATTCCCCTGGATAACGCATGTGTTGTGGGACTGTTGTGAGTGCAAATGGTTAGTGTACATATTAATCTGAAATACCAGCCTTGTACGTGATGTCAGAGCTGGGCTTCACATACACACAGTGTTCACAGCTGACTGAGTAGGAGACAGAGGTGGTCAGTGGAGATGGGAGCCACCCGGCTATAATTTACAGGGAAAGGAAATGATTTTGAATGACTCTGTTTGATTCCTGATCCATCAAAAATGATTTCCTGTTAGTCCTATAGATTCTACCTCATTCTTAGAATAAGCAATGACAGGTGATCTTTATAGGAAAGCAATGGATAGCATAGGATCTAATATGAAAAGTAACATAACAATCACACACAAAAAAATCAAGATTTAATGAAAACTTTTCCAGGCTGGTTTGCAGCAACATGTGCCAAAGTACTTTGGAGTTAAGTTACTCTCTGAAACAAGTTGTTAAGTTATTTATTGTCAATAAAGTTGAAAGAGGCACTCCTCCTACACAAACAAATGTCGGTATTTTTTGTCGGAAATATAGTGTGAGGCGCAGCTATACTAGAGAACAGGAACAGACTGGAGCAGGTATAGTTGTTTGTCGTCTCTGTCAGGTTTTTAAAAACCTTTAGTGAAAAAAATTACTGTCTAGAACAGGTTTTGACAAACTATGGCTCGCAGTTCAGATCTGTCCCTGTGCCTGTTTTAGTAAATAGCTTTATTAGAACACAGCCATACTTGTTTTTTCTGTGTTGTATCTGTGGCTGCTTTCACACTACAAAGGTAGAGCTGAGTAGTTGCAACAGAGGCTGAAAGGCTGCAAAGACTAATATGTACACTCTGTGACCCTTTTCAGAGAACGATTGCCAGCCCTAGTCCAGAATTCGTAAATGGCCTTGTAATGCAGCCACCCATCATCCTGCAGCCCTAGGAAGCTGAGACCCTGAACTGAAGTGAGGCACCTCCAAACTGGAGATTTCCATGGGCAGGTGGGGAGGGTCTCTAAGATGAGACCGTGCTGTCGCCAGCATTACTGATTGCCTACGATGAGCTGACTGTGACATCGGATAGAGTGCCGGAATTAGGAGAGATCCACAGTCCTTCCGTCATGGACTTACATGCTTGTAGGGAAGACATATATTCAACACACAATTGCACAGATAAGTACTTACTCTCTTCAAAATGGCATTTTAAAATAGTTTATTGCACAATGGGAGTTATAACTTAGTTTGTGCTAGAAACAATGGCAGAGATAAGCCTGATGCCTGAAGGGCGAGTAGGAGATCAAATGGGAAGTGTGTTAGACAGAAAAGGTCAGTTTGACAGAGGAGTTTTGGTAACTTCAAATAAGAAAGGCTGTGTTGAAAAAATAGAAATGCATTCAAAAGCATGGTTAGAGAGGTGTAAAAATTATATCAGAAAAAGAAAGAAAAAAACAAGAAAACAGAAACCCTTTGGAGCCTGTGGGGAAGGGAGTTGGCCTAAATCCCCCTATGACCTCTCAGTAAAAACTGGGGGCTAATTGTATTAAGAAAAATCTCCATGCCTAATCTGCATTCTAACGTCTAAGGAATAATCATAAAAAAAAAAAGCCAAAACAAAACAATTTTGCCTTGAATTAAATGGACTTTTAGTACCCAACAGCTTTCATCTTTCTACCCTCCACAGTTAGCTGCCAGAAATAGTTATGTGAGATAAATAGGTCAAGGCGTGATTTCTAAATACAACCCTAGAGTCTGTTGAGGAACAAAGGAATAAATAACTAGAGCCGTAAGTAATTCAAGCAAATTGTTTTTGTCTGGTCTTCCCTTTCAGGTTAAGCAAAGTTATCTGCTGTACCTGGAGGGGAAGTTTCAGAGAAGTGATAAAATTCTTCAGGCAATGACTTCTCTAATTAGAAAACTTACATTCCTTTTTCATTCTTCTTGCACCAGAGCCCTCTTTGCCTAGAATAAGGAATTTGCCCTGGTTATCCCCTTGAAGTGACTTGGGTGGGTCAGCATAGACTTGAGGCTAATATAAGGGACAGTATTTCTCTCCCAAGGGAATAAACAGATGACCTAAAAATATAGGAAAACAAGCAAACAAACCTTAATGAAATAGAGGGAAGTCAGAAGCCATCTGTTTGGATGCATAAGGGATCAGATCAGGGTCTCTGTCTCCTGCACTAAAACATGTCCATTACCCAGCCTTGTTTATTTATCCATCAACCTGCCTGGGCTTTCTCACCAAACCCTCAGTCAGCCTCCCTCCCACCCAAACATGGTTTCTCATTTGCATCTTGTTCTTTCCCAAGCTGTGAATCTCTCTTCTTCCCCACTTCCTACTTCTCAGGCCATCTCTTCTCTCTACCTTCTTTTTACAATTACAGAGCCTAGGAGGATTTGAGATCTTGCTCCCCAGCATATGTCATCAGTTTAGCTCAAATTAAATTATAGATCCTATTTTCTCCATTTATCCTATTTTTTGTGGTATATCAAAATGCAAAATCATGACATGCACATGGCTCAGATCATTCAATGACCTACCTCTTAGTCTGAAAAAAGCACCATGGTTTTTTGCATAGAAATATGTCATTATAATCTCAATTTTGAGATTGCATCTAGATCTTAGGCATCCCTAAATTTTCTAAACATAAACTATATGTATTGGTTTCCTAGGGCTGCTGTAATAAATTGCCACAAACTGAGTGACTTCAAATAGGAGAAATGTACACTCTCACAGTTCTGGAGGCTAGAAGTCCCAAATGAGGTGGCCAGCAGTGTCAGCGTTTTCCCTGAAAGCTCGAGAGAAGGATGCTTCCTTGCCTCTTCCTAGCTTCCCATGGCTGCTGCCGATTCTTGGGACTCCTTGGTTTGTAGATGCATCACTTCTTTCTCTACCTCTGTCGTCACATGGCCTTCTCCCTGGGTGCCTTCACATCATCTTCCCTCTGTACTTCTCTAACATTTTCTCTCCTCTCCTTTTGAAACTTCTCGTAAGCTGAAACTTTGAATTATATGTCCATATGTTTCACCCTCTATCAATCCTTCTAGCCATTCGTAAATTTTTACTTTTCATTCAGATTATTCTCAAGGTCATGGACTTTGAATTTTCTCCTGTATTTCATGTACTGATTCCCCATTGCGATGGTTTCTTTCCTTGGCTAGATTGTAAGTTTGACTCTATCTCATTGCAATTAGAGTTTCTGAGGATTCCATGTGTCCAGGTTTGTAGGAGCATCCCAGCAGCGCCACTGCATGAGACTTTTTTTGTTTTGTTTTGTTTTGTTTTGTTTTTTTGAGGACAGTGTCACTGGCCCTCATATGTGGGACCCGAACCGGGGCCGCTGGCTTCCCAGGCCAGCGCTTAACCACCACACCACTCAGCCGGCCCCTTGCATGAGGCTTTGATGCTCTTTCCTACTGTTAGAGATATGTTGCTGCTGCAGAACAAGCTTGTCTTTTTTTTTTTTTTTTTTTGTCTTAAAGTACCTGAAACACATAGTTGTTATGAATTCAGATTCTATTCCCAAGGTTCGTATGTACCAGAAGAATAGTTTCTGCTGGATGCCTCTTACCCCCTGAAACCTGAGTAGGGGCCAATCTCCCATGCTGCTTCCGAGAACTAATGGGTGTGGTTTTAGGCTCCCTTCTTTTATGAGGCAGCCTTTATGACTCTTGATATATGCTTTTGACTTGATTGCCCTCTTCATCTCAGCTGTTAGACAATTTTCTTTTATCAGTTTAATGTTGGCTAATATATTCTAAAATACTTGTATCCTGTTTTTTTTCTACCATGTTCATGGGTTGAGAGTGGCTTTTGAATCAGCCCGGACTACCATATTAATTGATAATATATGTTGGACAATTTGAAGTCACTTTCAAACTGGTCAGCCAAAATTTAGCTATAGTTCTTTAGCTAGAGACACTGAAAGTAGCATAACAAGAAGTGTAGTCACTATGATCTAATAAATCTCAAGCTTCAGAGGCCCCTGCATGGGCTACTTTTACAGTCCCATAAAATATTAAAAATAGGTGTTTTCTGTTATTTTTCTTAAAGACCCCCTCCCCCAAATTGTATAAACTTCAGGTGGGATAAAACCTGGAACTTCCCCTAGGTATGCTTTGAGAGACCAGTTTTAAACCAGAAAATTCTGAATATACAATCAGTGCTAGCAATTACAGATCTATAGAAAGTGCCTATGACAGCGGACTTAATCTCAGATTTTCAAAATCTTTGTAAGATGAAAAGAGAAATACATGATCAATCACAAATGAGTACTAAAAGTTGGTATGATTCAGAGAGAATTTGTTCAAGGAGAGTATGCCAGGACAAGTGAAAGTCCCAAGAAAAGTGCCAACAAAAAGGAATATATGACATTAGATAGATAGATAAATAGATAGATAGATAGATAGATAGATAGATAGATAGATAGAGCCAAAAATATGTATACATTTTTTTTTTAAGATTTTATTGGGGAATTGGGGGAGGGGACCAGCCAAGTTGTTATTCTTCAGTCTTCATTGTGGAGGGCACCAGTCACCATCTGGCTTCCCATCAGCAGCTCAGGGTCTCTAAGCTCAAGGTGCTGTGTTCAATCTCAGTTGTGGGTGGGCGAACCAGCAGCCTTGTTGTTAAGAAAGAGCACACGCCCTATCCTCTGAGCCATCCGGGCGACAGCTCAGCTCAAGGTGCCGAGTTCAGTCTTAGTTGTGGGTGGGCATAGCCCACCACTGAACAGGCAATCTTGTTGTTACATCAACTGAGCCATCCTGCCACCTGTTGGCAGCTCAGCTAGGGCACAGCATTCACTGGCCCATGTGGGAGTCAAACCGGTGGCTCTGTTGCTCAGAACATGGTCTCTAAGCCAACTCTTAACCAACTGAGAAACTCAGCTGACCCCTGTATACACATTTTAAGAAAGGAAAAAAACTATATTAAAATTGTACTAATCAATATATACCTATAACAAAAGAGGAATACAAGTCCTGTGTATACATATTTTTGATACATATGTATATGAAGAGAACTAGAAAGTCACAATCCTAGTACTTAAGGAAAGTGGAAAAATGCTAGCAGCCCAAGAGAGTAGGCACACCTACTCAAATCCAATTTTAGTTCAGTCTTCTTGAGTCACAAAAAATAATCTTTGTAATAGAAATGTATTGCAGGCCCCAACCACATGATAAAGTAACCTAAGATTTCCAGTTAGCAAGTGAAGAAGCACATAACAAGATAGTAAAGAGACTCCAAATGTGGTGTCATAGTCAGAACAATTATGAAAATGAGGGAAAGAGAGAAAGAGAGAGAACACACTCAGAAAATGGGAGAATAAGGAAATGTTCTGAGTTTTCAAAATGAGGAGAAAAAAGATGAGTTATTTGAGAAAATTGCAATCTGAGGGTGAGAAACTATTCTAGCAAAAGTTTAAATAATTAAAGAGCCTGAATGGATATTTTAGAAGTATATGATAATCCCTGTTATCTAGCTGAACACAAAGCAGTAAGTACATAATGACAAGCCTCCCTCATTCATGTTTTTGATGAAATTGCTAGGAGGCTCTTAGGTAGTGATAGATTCACTGTATTAACATCAGTACACATGGATATAAGGGGAACTTCTTTTATGGAAAACCAAACAGGGTGACTTTGAAAAGCCTATTTATTATTGATTGAATTTTGTTGAAACCTAGGGAGCAGTCACCGGTGGAAAGCCATGTTTGAGGCTTTATAGTAGTGCTTTGAGTTTTTGTTTTGAGTGTTGGTTTTTGTTTTGTTTTGTTGCTTTTTGAAAATTATCCAATTCAAAAACATTGAAGGAAGAGTTATCAAATTTTTAAATGCAACAAAATGTGAAAAAAGCTCATTTAGTAGCAGCAAGATCAACATTCTTTTATTTAGGTCAAAACTAAAGGGGGAGAATTTGAGAAGACCTGTATTCGGACAACACTTGGCAAACTAAGTAGACACAGCCTCTGGGAGAGGCCAAAGGTGCAATCCACCAAGAAAAAGCAGAGGTCACCTTTTATAGAGAATTTTCCTGACCCCAGTTCTTGTGTAAATGAAGTTTCCAAATTGTGCACTTCGGCTTGGTATGTATGCAAATAAAGGTGCATTTTGTATAGTTGTGATTGGCCAGGGCAGGTCACAGTCTACAGGTTGAATGATAGCATGGCAATGATGGAATAAAGAACTTCCCTGCAGCAGTCGACTCAGAGGGTATAAATAAGCTAGGCGCAGTGCAGGAAGCAGGGAGTTCAGTCTGAGGTTCTTCCCAGTATACAAAGTATGTGAGAAGCACCTGTCAGCAAATGGCTGATAGACTCATTATTTGTTAAGTCTTGGTCCTCAATTGACCACGGGGAGTCCATCTCAGCAGGCACATTTCTTCTTGGGGTTAATTTTAAATATATTTTTCTTCTAGGGGTCTAGAGACTTTTGGTACCTCACTTAGCTTCTATTAGTCTAATATTGAACTAATATTGAACTATAATGAAGCTCAGTTAGCATCATTACTGTGAGAGAATCTATAGGTGTCATATGAATACTAATAGTTGTATTAAGTATTATTTCAGTATTATTCTATCTTTGTTGCCCTCAGTGTATGGTGACTGGCTTTCTCTATAGACAAGAGTGTGTTTAGGAGATAGTGGCTACATCTGATATACAGCTTCTCTTCCTTCGTCTCCATATAAATATGTTTCTCTGTCCCAGAAAAACATAAAAGAACTTTAATATCATTTAATGCACAGACCCTGGTGTCAGATAAAATTGCACATTCCTTTCAGAGAATACTCTCAACCTCTATTTGACATTCAGTGAGGAGAATGGGTGGCATGTCCCTCTGAAGAAGCCTGATTCTCTCTGTCATCCCCAATCTCCTTGTCAAAATAAGCGCACATATCCAAGTACCAGAGACTTCAGTCTGGTGTCTTTGGAGTTCATCCAGACCCTTGAAGGCTTACTGTACTGCTTGTCACATGCCAGGACTGGCCACATCATTTGCATGGCCCAGTGCAAAATGAAAACACAGGACTCCTTGTTCAACAATTATTAAGAATCTCAAAATGGTAACAATGGCACAGGAGACCAAGTAGTCTCATGGGCTCTTCTGAACAGTGGGCCTTGTGCACAAGTGGGACCCTGCGAAGCCAGATCTGCCAGGTGTCAATGGCATCATGAAGGTGAAATAGGTGTAAAACACTAAAAAAGGTTAAGTGAATATTTTTTACCAATTCTGTAAACATTTGAATTGATGCAAAGAGAAGTTTCTAAGTCAACATGGCCTTTAAAGAACTTCAGAAGCAATTCAAAATACAGTTACAATGAAGAGAAACCCTGCGTTAACTCTGAAGGCAAGGCCGAGTTCCCCCTTCTCCCGGTAGACCTGAACACCGGAGAGTGAGGGGTTGCTATTAAATAGCTCGTGCTGCACCAGGGATGGTTCTGTGTACACGGTAGTCTTACAGTAAGACGTATATTGTTAAATTTGAAAATGATTTTGAGATAAAAGCATCCCTCTCTTAATACATCATTATTTATGTATAATAGACTCTGCTAGAGATTCTGTTGGTCATTTATTATGAATGGCAAAAAAAAAAAAAAAAAAAAAAAGAAAAAGAAAAGAAAGGAGGAGGATGAGGGAGAAGGAAGAGGGGACGAATCTGTTGAGGGAGGCTTCAGTGCATGGGCTACATTCTTACTTTTTTTGAGAAGCTAAATGCTAGAGTCTGTGAAACATACGTTTGACCATGTCATAGCTAACTCCGTCTCAACTACAAACTGGGAATTTTTTAGAAGAGTGTTCCATCCCAGTAATTCCATTTGGATGAACAGAACTGTCTTGGGTGTTTTATAAACTTCTCAGAGGCAGGAATGCTCAAACGAAGCCTTCATTTTCTTACATTTTATAACAATATTCACTGCTCTACTCATTCCACTGTCTTCTTCTTCAATAATTATAATGATCTATGGCTTAATTCAAATGCAAATTTAAAGAAGACAAGAAACTTGCCTATTCCTGCTGAATTGCACATTTTTAGGCCATCTTTAAAACATTTTCTTGACTAAGCATTCAGATTTTAATATAGTGGTGAAGGAAATTGTTTAGTTTTCTCCTCAAATGTCTTCTATAACTAATCTTCCATTTATAGTGTAGAAATTAGAATTGATATCATATATTATATATTAATCCTTTACGATGCTAACCTTAGCCATACCTCATTCCTAATTTAACAGACATCTTAGTGTACTCACACAAAAACACACATCTCACTTGGAAAGAAGGTTACTTGAACACAGACTTATGCACAATATATGTTCTATATAATACTGCTTTATGAAAGAGGTGTAACTTGATAGCATTCCCTCTGTCATTGGTTTATATGGAAAAAGATTTCAAATAAGTTTTATAAGTTTCAAAATGACACAATTTTCTAAACAGGTGCCTCTAGAAGCTCCACATCTTATTTAAAAACCAGAACAACTATGTTTTTAATTCATGGTGCTGCTATCCTCTGGAAATAATATTGTATGTGACATGTAACCTAACCTCATTCATTCAATATTTATTGAGAAAATGGCATGTGCTGGATACTGTCGTAAGGAGTCTTGGTATTAACAGAAGTATTCAAAGGAAGTTTTAGGCAAAAACCAAGCCTTTTTCTCTTCTTTTGGGTCACACAAAACTTGTTATAGCCCAGTACCATAATTTCTAGCACAAATGGGTTGAAAGTCTAATACAAATATTTTAAAACATATCAAAGCTAATTGGTGCCTATCAAAATATTAACATACATAAGAATATATATTAGATAAATTTTAACAAAGTAAACAGAGCGTCATGATAACAATTCTTTAAATTTTGAGAAATATGATATTTCTCTTCTAGTTGCAATGCAGATTTACTTACAAGTCAATTTCCCCCCTAAAATCCAGCCAAAAATTCAAACACTAGGAAATGATTAGTGACATTTATTGAAGATGACTGGAGAAATCTGTCTACTTGAGATAAAGCTCCACTTCCCTTCTCCCACTTTATGTTCAAAAGTGACAGCTGTCATCTCTGAAGCTTCACACTTTCATTTCTGAAATTAAACAAGACTTTTAAGCTAAAATAATTTCTGATAACCAATTTCAAACTCTCCTTACAGACTGTTAAAAATGTCTTTGAATTGTATTTATTGTTTGTGTCTTCAAAAATTAATTAGTATGCACTCATTCACTTATTCATTCTGGGGTTTAGACATTTGAAAAATCAGGATATGAGTTCACAGAAGAGATGGGTCTGGTTTCATTATCTAGCGCCAGAACACACAAGTTCCTATATATCTGTGGTGATTGGGACTAACACGAAAATTCTAAATAATACCTAAAACATCTGAGCTTCAGAGAAAGCAATAGCTTTTGAAATTGGCCTGTGATGGGAATTTTCCCTAAGCAAAACTAATAAGCAAACAAAATCTTTTATTATCAGTGACCTCTCCCTTTCCTGTCTAATTTTTTCTTTCTCTTTCACCAGAGTCCCTGTGCTCTTGAATTTTCTAGTGCCCTATCAGCACAGTTTTGGATCTCTTAATATACCTATCTGCCTGTTTGCTACAGAGCCCCTTCTCTTCCTGCCTCCTACACACCCAACAGTACCTGGGCAATGCCCTTTCCCTTAGAGCTCAGCTATTTATTCATATAAATAACCATAGAAATTATTGTAAGCTTAGACCCTAAACAATTCTGCTATAGACTGAATGTTTGTGGTCCCCGCACCACTACTACCAAATCCATATGTTGAAGCCTAAATCTCCCATATAATGGTACTTGGAGGTGAGGCCTTTGGGAGATAATTAGGGTTAGATTAGATCATGAAGAAACAGCCTTGGTGATATGGGTAATGCATTTATAAAAAGAGAAGATTTGAGATGCACTCTTACCCTGAGAGCACACAGAGAGAATACAAGCCAGGAAGCGCTCTCTTAACAGAGCCCAACCACACTAATACATTAATCTCAGACTTGTAGCCTCCAGAGCTGTGAGAAATAAATGTTTAGCTGTTTAAACCACTAGTCTTTTCGTTACAGCAGCCGGAGCAGACTAACGCAATTTCCATATGATTTTTACGTTGTAATTAAAGCTTCTAAAAAGTGATATGGTATGGGGCACCATGATAGGACCAATGAACTCATGTCGGAAAGAGGGGCTTCAAAATTACCTCACTTCAGGCCGGCCGAGTGACGCAGTGGTTAAGCGCTGGCTTGGGAAGCCAGCGGCCCCAGTTCCGGTCCCACATATGAGGGCCAGTGACACTGCCCTCTAAAAAAAAAAAAAAATTACCTCACTTCAAGGTGGAGAATAGCAAAAGTCTACTTCCTTCTACTCTACAAACCACTTTTCTTTTTAAAAAATTCTATTTCAGGGAAACAAAAAGAGGGAGGGAGAAAGAGCGAGAGACAGAGAAAGTAAAGGAAAGAGGGAAGGAAGGGAAGGAAAGGAAAGGAAAAAGGAAAGGAAAGGAAAGGAAAGGAAAGGAAAGGAAAGGAAAGGAAAGGAAAGGAAAGGAAAGGAAAGGAAAGGAAAAGGAAAGGAAAGGAGGGAGGAAAAAGGAAAAGAAGAGACTTTCTCAAATATACTAAAAAGTTTATATATGTGTATATTAGAACTCTGGCTTCCTCACCCAACTCAGCAATGCTTTTTTTTTTTTTTTCTATTTTGTGTTTCAGTGTTAATTTTTCTTCTCTTAGATGTTCCGTTGCTTTAGATGACGTGACTTGTGTTGCATTTTTTTTGTCTATGATGTGACTTGTGTTGCAGTTTTTTTCCTTATACCATAAAAAAAGGAAAGGACTTTATGCTTTTCCATTCTTCCCTCCTTGATAAGAGTGATAAGACTAAATCTGGACTAGATTGTTATTATTATTATTCCCTAAGAAGATACATTTGTATTTTCTGAAGCAGCAGGCGAGCTCTGAATGCCAAGGCGAGCCGTGTGCCAGCCCTGAGGAGAAGACGCCGCTGCCTGCAGGAGGCGCTAACTAAAACGAGCGTTGGACTTCGCCTGTCTGTCCTTATCAGCAAACGTTAGGGAATGCTAAAGCTTGATTTTCCTCATGTAATGTCTCATTCTGCTAATGACAGTTTTTCTATCTGCAGTTCATTTTGCTGCGGGTATTTTGGAAACATTTCCTTTTTTCCTGGCCACACAAAAGAGACAGCCACATTACGCTGAGGGCACAGTTGCTGGGCTTCCTTCTGTCCCTTATACAGGGAGTGGAAATCATGCTGCTGCCACCCAGCCCAGAGCCACCCGAGCCATGGAGGGACTAGCCTGCCTGTGGCCCATTAGAGAAGAATTCCTCATCTAGGTACAGACTGGGGCACAAATGAAATACTACATTCTTTTGTTTTAACTTAAATATTCATAAGCAGCTTTTCCATCGAAATTATGAATACAAAGACTCATATACTATATTACCATTGCTTCAGAAAGCTCACTACCTC
Source organism: Aselliscus stoliczkanus (assembly GCA_033961575.1). NCBI lineage: Eukaryota > Metazoa > Chordata > Mammalia > Chiroptera > Hipposideridae > Aselliscus > Aselliscus stoliczkanus. Next base: position 51,658,987 of record CM066730.1, on the reverse strand, counting down.
ATTACTCATGCACAGCTCTCTACGTGCCAATATGTTGCGATGCCAACTGCTAGGTGCTAAAGACTTCACCAAACTTCATCTATGATTTTCCTCCAAATCTACCAGAACAATTCCAAGATGACTGGACTATCAAATGAACCTTCACATGCTGACTTTTTTTTTTTTTTAAGATTTTATGGGGAATTGGGGGCGGGGAACAGCGTTGGGGAACCAGGGAAGGGGAAAGACAAGTTGTTGTCCTTTTGTTCCTCAGTCTAGTTGTGGAGGACGTTGCTTCACTGGCCCATGTTGGTATTATCATTGCGTTCTTCCCGGATGAGGCAGATCAGTCACTGGCCTCTGGATGGCCGCTCACAGCGGCTCTTGGCAGCTCACACCAGCTGCGGCCGCTCACGCTGGCTGCCGGCCACTCACTGTAGCCTATGGCAGCCCACTGCAGCAGGGGCTGCAAATATGTCATCCTGGGGACTCACAGCAGCCCAGCTCCAGGTGGAGCTGTTGTTCACCATCTTAACACATTCTGACTTTTAAAGAAGTGTCTAAATTACCTGTAAGCTATTGGAAGTTGAGATGAACATAATAGGGGGTAGGGGAAACTCTTGAATGATTGAGAAATAATTTTGAATCATTTTAATATGTTGGTCTGGCTTGATTATCAATAATGTCCTGCAAAAACAAAAACGTGCAGACTTCATTAAAAAATTCACTGAGGCAAAAAAAAATAGGCAGAACAGCTTTTTGGAACTTTGTAGTCAATAGAGACCAATTACAAAGACTCGGTGTATTTTAAACCAATGCCTGATTCCTACAAAGCACTGAAGAAGACAGTAATAGAAGTAAATCAGGTTCCCCCAATTTCTTTTTCAATGTCCTTGGTAGGCAAAAAATGAGATGGTGAACAATTTGTTTAGCTATTCCTAAACACTTCCTCATTGGTAACACATCTAAACCTGTAGGTCTTCCGTTTTTAAATCAGTATTGCATTGAACTAATGTACAATTTCCTAGGCATTCTCACAATACAGTTGGCTTAACACGTGATTGGCCTACAATTGGCCTGCCTGATGTGATTAATGAGATCAATAAAACTTCTGCCTAAAAATACTTCCCTTTCTAATGCCTGGAATTGCTCGATTAGTAATGTCTTTACTTTGCTTTAGTTCATTGACCTTTCCCAACTCATTTTTATTGAAAAATCAAAGAGTATTTTCAAATACCATCCATTTCTTCTTCCATATCTATGAATTTTTCTAGTTTTTCCCTTTTTACTTCTGTGTCTTCATCTATGTATTGTGGAATAATGTAAATAGGAAGAATTTTTTAATTGAATAGAATCTTCTCTCTCTTATTTTTACTACAAGTGTCATATTTTGGACCATGTTATGCCTCTTGTACATATTAATAAGTTGTGTAAAAATGTAATATATGAGAAAGCATCAACACAATTCTTACTAGAATTAAATAAAGCAGGTGAGATAGACTCTCTTTGGAAACTGTATAATTTTTTACCTTTTGATATGTACAAGATAAGAAGAATGTTGTGGATGCAGTCTTGACATAGTGCTTGAGGGTAAGAAGTAGGAACGGAGGCCTTTTCCTGATCAGTATTAATACAGTAATACAAACCAATGAGGGCCACATAGGTAAAAAACAATTTACGTTTAAGAGATGTAAAATGATCTAAAATATGATGCTTGTAGTAAGAATTTTTCTTGTGCCCATTTTCAGTCTCTCCTTTCTATGAATCCCACTCCCTGCTCCCAGTCAACCACTATCTGCTTTTCTGTAATTACAGATTTGTTTGTTTTTTGGATATTATAAGATGGAATCATATAGTATACATTCTTTTTTATTGAAGGTGGCACTCCTGGCTTGTTTCTCTCAGTAAAATTATTTTGAGATTGATCCATGCTGTTGCATGTATCAATAGTTCAATCTTTTTTATTTTTAAGTAATATTTCATTATATTAAAATACCACAATCTATGTATTCATTCATCTGTCAATGGAAATTTGTTTTTTTTCCCTCCATATTATTTTTAAATTGAGGCAAATATTTATTGATCTGCTTCCAAGTACAAGTCATTATTTCAGATGCATACATGGCTTCAAAATGTCTCAGTCAGGTGAAAGATTCCTCTTATGTTGTCTAAATGTAACCTTTACAAAAATTGTGCAGAGAGAAAAAATGTGTCCATCAGAATGTTATACTTCAAAATATGGGGGATATGTATGAATATGGTTGCAGAACAAACCTATATGTTTTATGAATGGACAGCAGGTCAATATTAGATTGCTGTCTACTTGTATATAATCGACTTCTTTAAAATATAAGTAGGGTGGGAGTGGGTGAGTCAGGTGATGTTCTGGAAAAAGGAGGCATATAATCAGCAAAGACTGATATATCACAGTAGCTTCACTGTGAGGCTGCCATCTCTTCCTGAGTCCTGTTAGGTATGATTACTCTGAAGACAGTCACTAGGGGAATCCAGCATTAATTTCAACAGCCTGCATTGTTTCATTCAGAGACACTTGTTCTTAGCAGAGCAAAGCTTTTAAGTGGCAGTGACCAGGCAGGGCATAAACATATTGCATCTGAGTCTGAGTCTGATTGACAGGGCCTGAATCTGATTCTTCTCACTTCTGCCTCATCCCTCCCACTCCCCTACCTAAATATGCCAGGTTGAGCAAGGCAGAGATCAGGGGAAAGAATCTAGCAATGAAAGGGCAAATCTCTTGACTCTGAGCCTCAAGCAGTGTCAGCAGATATACCTGTTTCTGAGACATGTAACATAACCTGCCACCATACCTCCCATAGGATCAAACAGCATCCCCTCTAAGGCAGCTGTGTGTGCATTTTATTTTATTTTTCTTCACAAAAATCGCATAGGGGAAGGCAACAACTCTGTTTCTTACAAGCTGTAGGGTAACATGGGAGTTACATTCTAGTGGGCTATAACACAGAGGCATGCTCTTTTCTAAAGCTGGTGTTGGGGAAGAACAATTTTTCTTCTACCCTTCTAGGTTCTTTGACTGGTGTAGTAGTCAAATTAATATAAAACACATTAAGAGGAGAACAACAAATTTAATTACAAACTTATCAGGGTCTCATAAGAATATGAGACCCTAGGTCAAATCGAGTAGTTGAGGCTCATATTCCATCCTAAGGTAAGGAATGGGGTAGGGGTCCGGAGCATCACAGAGGAATAAGGTAGTTCAAGGACAATGAGAAGAGCAGGTGTTTGGCAATTAGATGTTTGCCCTGTCATACAGGAAGTCCATTCAGCTAAAAGGTCATGTCTGGTAATAGCTCTCTCTCTCTGGGCCAGACCCTCGATCTAAAAATTATTTTTTGCTAGTAAAGGGAGAGGTAAAAGCTTTTGATTGAATCTTCTGGGTCTCGATTGTCTTCCATTCAAATAGTCCATGTGCCAAAGTGGTACGTTTTGGGGAGTCTTGTTCTGAACCCCTTCACTGGTCTGATAAGAGAGGAAAGCTGTTCCTCCCAAAGCCAGAAGGGCTTCTGAAACACACTCCCCCTTACTTTCCAGTAATAATTTTCCTTAGTTACTTCCAGAAATGGTGCTTTGGACAAGGAAAGACTAATTACATTTACTTATGTGAATAATATACTATTTATGCATTATTAACTAGCATGCCCTAATAAGTATGCATAATGATTTAATATTTATTATTCTTGAACCTGTTTGACTTCCAAAATTTTCTCTGGTTATGTGCATTTAGTTTTATCTTCATAGTTGGTAACTTACATAGCACGGTGACCTTCTTATAACTTAAGAAAAAAAGTAAAAGAATATTGTCAGCCATATAACAGCACACTCTTACAGTGTTTCCCCCAAGAGATCAACAGTTCAAATGCTTGTTTCTGACAGGTTTTTCTACTTAAAAAGAAGACCACCTTTTCCATTTCACTCAGGAAATACCTATTATTTGCTCAGCAATCTATGGGTGCAGTGGAACCCCTCACCTGGGAAATTAGGCGTTAATCTCAAAACAGCCCAGACTGCCCTGAACTCCATCAGCCCACATCAGGAAGACTTTGTTAATTTTTAGCAAGACTTGTTCTCTGTTTCTTTTCTTGTTCTGCATCTTGTCAAATGGAAGAAACACAGTGTCCCTTGATTAGATCTGTCCTGTGGGGATGCTCTGATCTGCAGTCATGGGAATAGTTGAAGATACAAAGAAATCCAGACACTAAATACTGCTACTTTCACAGAAAATATCCTGTGGAGAAAAGGCATTGATTATTCCTGGGGACGTTTTAAGAAGGCTTAATTATAGCTCTTGGAACATCTTTCCTTTTCATTTTGTGTTGAGCATGAATAGAAATGAGAGATGCTTTCACTCAGCAAAGCTATGTGAGAAAAAGAAAGGAATGAGTGTGCTTCAGTAAAGATCATTGACTATATTGCTACCTATATAGCAAAATATGCTTATTAATCACCTAATATGTGCAAAATGCAAAATAAAAAATAATATATCATTTGTGATAGCCTGAATTTTAAAGTCAAGTAGAGAGGCACATACTTATATAACTATAATAAAAAATAACCTGAAAGACACTAGAATAGAATTAAAACCATTCTACTAAATGTTGAATGCTGGATCCCCAAACACCAGCCAAAATAACATTAATCTAAACAACTTATTGATAAAACAAGGCTGGATTTAGTGCACATGAGAGCAAAGGCTTCCTTGGAGAGCTTTGGTAATGTCTCAAAGTGGGGCAGGCAAGATTAAAATTTACTGAGAGTTCAAAGTTTGGTTTAAAGGAGAGCTTTCGAAAAATAAATAAAGGAGGGCTTTTAATGAGAGAAAGAGGCAGGGAAAGAGGGTATGAGAGCTTGATTAGAGTCGGGCAAGGATCATTTAAATTTAGGGTAGGTACAAAAAGCTAGGTAAGGAATTTTGAGACAAGGGTTTCATAGGATCTTTGGGTGACAATTGTCCACAGATGCTTTCCATTGAAAAATTGTGGTTTTTTTAGAAAGTTCCATCCAGGAGTAGGCAAGTCATGCTAATAAAGACAATGGAAGAGTAAAGTTATGCTAACATAGACCATGGATGTGCAGACCATGCCTGGGTGCGAAATCCCGTCCTGTGGGCAAAGCTGAGAGAGTTCTTTACATATTTACAGGATTGCAAGAAAAACAAAATATTTTAAAGGATATGCAACAGAGATTTTATGTTGCCTGCAAGTCCTACAATATATACCATCTGGCCCTTCCCAGAAAAAGTTTGTTGACCCCTAATGCAGAGAGTATTATACGTTGGGTTGGGAGGGAAGTAGTTTCAGTTTCAGCCTCCAAGCATGGCGTTGGGGTACACAGTTTTTGTTCTGAATACTCAAGCCCACTGCAGAGGAGAGGACCATTCCTAAAGATTGTGGAGTGATTAGAAATTTGGGTTGCCTGGGAATTCTGACATGGAGATTGGGAGATGAAGTAGGAAAGGGAATACTGAAAAAGCAAAGGGAACAATTTGTTCAAAGGCAAACATGAGGGAAGACTGCCATTTTCTTTGTTCACAATCACCACCTCAAAGTATTTCCTCAGACCCCAATCTTTAACCAATGGTGTAATAAGCAGGCCATACCATCTTCATCCCTGCTCCACATGAACCAATTTTGTAAGACATCAAAGAGTGACAAGAACTGAACCATTAAGGATGTGGAATCTCAGGGGCAGCCACCCATATGTATACCACAGTTAGTTAGCAATCTCTATCATTTTTTCCTTTTTATTGTTCAAACACAAGATTCCAAGCAAATCTTTTCCTTTGGGAAATCTTCTTATTGTATTTAATTCTCACAAACAAGTATAAAACTAACTGGAATTGAACAATCTAATGGCCCATTTGGAATCTATTAGAGGAGTTAGACCCACTTGATATAATACAAATTGCTAATCAATGAAGCGATGCAAGTAAATCCTTAACAACATGAGTCACAATTATTTTTGGATTCAGTTTTGGATAATTTAGATAATTATTGATTGAATTCTTCATATGGTCCAGAAAAAGAAATATATTGTTTTATTCCATAATCCTTCTGTTCTTTGAAGCTGTCACAGAGTGAGTATAGCTGAATATTGGTATATCATAATATGTCATATTGAATATAATCCTGAGTATAAAAACATGTAATAATCTCCTCAAGGTCTAGGTGAGATATATATGTCCTAGAACCTTCTGATCCACATTTCACTTCTGGCTTTATCAATATCACACCGATCCTAGGTCTTTGGATTATCCTATCAGAATATCCAAATAGCAATATATGGATGCTATAAACAGATATAGCTAATATCCAGATAAAGCCGGAAATCAGTATTTAACCTTCAGTTATAAAGGTAATATCTCCAGATTCCTGAAGTAAAACCAACTGGTCTCTTACCAACAGTGGTAAGAGAAAAACGGAGGGGTGTGTGCGTGTGTGTGTGTGTGTGTGTGTGTGTGTGAGAGAGAGAGAGAGAGAGAGAGAGAGAGAGAGAGAGAGAGAGAGATTGGAAGAGAGAATACTTTCTCTCTTACAGAATGAACAGATTTAACCGAGACCTTAGAATTAGGCTTTTTGGCATTACCAGAATGAAAATTCAAAGCTCAAAAATTTTCATTTAAATAATTCTCTTGAAACTTTAGGAAAATAGAAGGTGGACAGAGGACATAAGTATATTTTTTTCAGGACTATATTAAGGAAGAAACAGACATTCTCATGATGACTGAGTCCATCTACTATAACCATTAAGCGTTTGATCTGTTACGTGTTATGGGGAATGTAACACTGCACTGGAATTTCATCCTAGTAATCAAATAAAGGGAAACTAGCAAAATAAATTTTTTATATGACTGAAGGCTATTGATAATAGACATCAGACAAAGTAGATCATTTATAAATAGTTTGCCTAGCTGAGCAAGCTGTCTTTGGGGATTCATTCTATTTCAGTGATAATTAAAGCCATGAGGGAACAGAGAAGGATAATGATAAATAACCCTAATGACAAATGGGAGGTAGTGCTTTATATGGATATATGGGATGATCCATTAAAAGCTCATTAGAAGAACTGACTAGGAGTTCTTTTTCATGGATTAGGACAAGACAACCCACAAGCTTCAGTTTGTCCTGCATGGATGGGGAAGACAGAGGCATCCTGTAACCATCCAACTACCTGCTTTATGCCCAAATAAGATGTTTTCCTGGAATCCTTGCCCCCCATAAGTAGATTGTTCAGTTACTTTAAAAGGCAGATCTCCAGTCTTCATCTTGGGGCTGATCTCTCTAAATGTGCATGGTGAAAAGATGTGGTCATTGGGCTTTGACAGCGTGGATAAAAGCATAAATGTATGCAGCTCTGGTTTGTAGCCTAGTCCTTTTAATATCTGTTTACCAGAGTTTTTACTTGCCTTAAACATGGTTTCTTTTAGTATTAACCTAATTTATTCAACACCAGTTGTAATTTGCCAGACCAGTGAGAGTAAATTTGAAGTAAAACAATTACTAAGAAAGTGATGTTAATTATAAGCAAAAATCATTATTATTTCTTGAGCAGCAGAATTTCTACTCTCATTACAAAAGGGTTCAAAGCAGTTTGAAACCATTACTAACTGACTGCATGTCTGATCTTTGGTTTTATAGATCTCTTCATTTATTCTTCTGTTTTTATACTGGTCTTGTATAATCATGAGACAACTTTCTAAATACGATATGCAGGAAATTATCTGGTGTTAATAATAATAATAACAATAATAAAAACTATCTTACGGCATTTCTCTGTACAAGTATTGATTAGTGTTCATAAATTCAAATACCTACAGGATGCTAGGAGGTAAAATAAGTGACTGGGGTTACTATTAATAAACTAATTTTAAATAAATATTTTATTCTCCCTTTAATATTGCATTAAGGAAAAGCAACAGTCTAAGTTTACTTATTCAAACTCAGTGTTGGATTGGGGAGAAGTGGGTCAGTTGTGAATCAGAGAGTAGAAACTTTGTGTGTATTTGTGTTGTTTTAAAATTTATTGTGAAATATTGCAGATATACTAGAAGGAATAAATAATATTGAAGTAAATACTTAAGCACCCAACATGGAGTTTTAGAAGTAAAACATTACAAATGCTTTTGGAGATTCCTGAGTATCCTACCTTTCCTACTCACCCACCCACCCCCAGACATACAAGGCCTGACAATTAAGCTTGCAAACGTGTTGCAATGATATTGGTAAACTTTTTATATATTAGAGGGATTATTCATTATGAATTTATACCAACTGGACAAACAATTAACCAAGTTTACTATTTGGAAGTGCTGAAAAGGCTGTTTGAAAAAATTAGACGACCTGAACTTTGCACCAACAATTCATGGCTCTTGCATCACCACAATACACTAGCTCACTCGGCACTGTCTGTGAGGGAGTTTTTAGCCAGTAAACAAATAACTGTATTGGAACAGCCTTCCTACTCACCTGATCTGGCCCCCAATGACTTCTTTCTTTACCTGAAGAAAAAGGAAGTATTGAAAGGAAGACATTTTGATGACATTCAGGACATCAAGGGTAGTATGAAGATAGCTCTGATGGCCATTCCAGAAAAAGAGTTCCAAAATTGCTTTGAAGGGTGGACTAGGGACTGGCATTGGTGCATAGCTTCCCAAGGCGGGTACTTCGAAGGTGACCATAGTGATATTCAGCAATGAGATATGTAGCAGTTTTTCTATAATTAAGTTCGCAAACTTAATTGTCTGACCTCACATTCATTATATCGATTTTGTTTGTTACTAGTTCCTTGCATTTCTGTAAGTATTTATTAATTAATGATCTTGAAATAATGAATATAATTGTTTTTCATATTTTAAAATTTATATACATGGTGTCATATTGTATGTGTTCTCTTGCCAACCACTGGTTTACTGACATCAATTGTTTCAAGTGTGCTGAGACTTTCTTGATAGTCTCGTACGTGATCAGTTTTCTCAAATGTTCCATGGGTATTTTTTTCAAATGTGTACTCTGTAATTAATGGATATAGGTTTTATATGTGTCTCTTAAAACAGGCTTATTAAGTTGTTCAAATAGTCTCTTTATTTTCTCATTTTTTTGTCTGCTTGATTTATCACTTACAAAAATAGCGTATATTAAAATTGTCCCCTTGAATGGGGGATTTGTAAATTTCTTTTTGTGATTTCTGTCAAATTTGCTTTACATATTGAGAGGGAGCCGGATATGCCACCACAGATTGTGTCACTTTGGCATATCGACTATTTTTAAAGTTTCATAAGGTACAACCCATGCAAGAAGAAACCTGTGGCTCCCTTTGTCCCACTGAATGCAGGAACTAAACCTCTCATATGAAAAGCGCCCTTCCTGTAACAGAAGGTAGAGGGACATCCTTATCACCATAGATAGAGAACTTAGAGCTGAGAAGGCGGTATGAACCAACTTTGTTATTTCTTCACTAATTTACTGCCCCAAACCCAAAAGTCTTTGTCTTGTCCATTCTTCACAAATTTATTGTTGCTTTGGTAAAGGTGTAAAAGCTGCCTGCTTTGGTCACTTCTTTTTTTTTAAGGATTTTATTGGGGAATTGGGGGAGGGGAACAGACATGTTGGGGTCCTTTTTTATTCTTCAGTCTAGTTGTGAAGGACGTTGCTTCACTGGCCCATGTTGGTATTATCATTGAGCTCTTCCCGGGTGAGGCAGATCAATCACTGGCCTCTGGATGGTCACCCATAGCTGCTCTTGGCAACTCACTCTGGCTGCTGGCTGCTCATGCTGGCTGCCGGCCACTCAATGTAGCTTATGGCAGCCCACTGCAGCAGAGGCTGCAGCCCACGCTGTCGCCAGCCAACTTGACTATAGCGGCAACCAGGCAGAGCTGTTGTTCACCATCTTAACTCTAGAGGGCAGTGTCACTGGCCCTCATATGTGGGATCCAAACCGGGGCCCTGATGCTCAGAGCTGGTGTCCCAAGCCAGTTCCTGACCAACGTGCCACTCAGCCGGCCCCTTTGGTCACTTCTTTGAGTCTCACATTTCTATGATCCTCTGTAGGTACGAAATTATTTTTTTCCTTCTTGTTAATCTGTCTTATATCAATTTAATTACTAGACCAGCCAAATAACCTAGAAGAGAAAAATGAAAAAAGTGTCCTTCCTTACAGTTTATTGAAGCAATTTGATATATAGAATTTAGAATTTTAACATATCTGTTGAAGTAAACATTAATTTTATGTAATTATTATAAAATCTATATTAAATATAGGCCCATAAAATTTCTTTTGGTTAATATTTGCTTGGATAAATTTTTTCCATTGTTTAACTTTCCATATTTTTATGTTCTTATATTTTAGCTGTGTCTTATATCTATATTTTTATATTCATTCTAATACTACCAGCTATTTTTCTCACATTCTTTTACCTAATTACAGTTACAGTAATACCTCAGTTTGCGAGCATAATTCATTCCGGAAACAAACAACTCTATTGCAAGACATCACTTGTTTACCAAGTTAAAATGTATTATTAGGTTGGTGCAAAAGTAATAGTGGTTACAAGTAATGGCAAAAAAACTTTTGCACCAACCTAATAGAAATGTTTGTTCATCTTGCTGAACACTCGCAAACCAAGTTACTTGCAATCCAAGATTTAGTGTATTTTGATTCATGATACATTTTGATTACTTATACATCATATTTTGCTCTTTCTTTTATTCTCCTGTCCAATTCTCTCTTGCCCATCTTTCCTGTCTTCTTTTAAAGTAGTTATTTTTTATTCCATTTACATGTATATTTTTTCCATGTCTTTAGAATTTGTGCATTATCTTCTTCTCTTTCTTATTTCTTCCCTCCCTTCCTTCCTTCTTCCCTTCTTTCCTTCTTTCCTTCCTTCCTTCCTTTCCTTCTTCCTTCTTGTATTCTCCCCTTCCTTTTTCTCTTCCTTTCACACCTGTATAAAGGGGCCCCTGCTAATAATTTCAAACTATTACCATGTGGAAATCGGTTGCCCAAGTCTATTGCCTTGTATATGTTTCCTTAACTTTTTATTTTGAAATAACTATAGACTCTAGGAAGTTCCAAAGTACAAGGCGATTTTGTGCCCTCTTTCCCCAGCCTCCCTCAGTACTAACATCTCGCTTTACTATATAGTACATGATCAAAACCAGGAAGTCAACACTGATATAATTAATCCACAAAGTTTATTCAGATTGCACCACTTTTGCAAGCATGGTTTGAGTGTGTGTATAGTTTTATACACTTGGATTATATCTGTAGCTCTATGTAATCACCACATTCAAGGTGAGGGACAACTTTATTACCATAGGGCTCTTACGTGCTACCCCTTGATTTGTCTTATTTTTTTAATTAAACCATTTATACATATATCTGGATTTTATATAAAACGTCATATTTTTCCAATGTCAAAATATATAAGCTCCTATCTCTTCCAACACTACACAGGCCTAGGAAACCAAGTCCATTGCCTGTAACCAGCCTAGAGCTGCCCATTTGCCATCTGGTACACATTACAACTTAGCTACATAAAACTGCATCTGATGATATATTGTAAGTCTTCATTTAGGAGTTGGTATTTGTTTATCTGAAGAGGTAGATGTTTGCATTCTATACTCCTTAATATTTAGACACTAAAAAAAAAAGGTAGAAATTGTTCATTCCTAAGACTTGATCAATTTACTACATACAATACTTAGAGTTAAGTACAATGAAGCAGGGTCATCTTTTCCTTCTGGCAATCCGCACACGCCATCCACAAATCTCTTTCCTCGGGCTCCTGACTCTTGTCAGTGTGTCAATGTAGATGTGTTTCAGCCATGTTTTCCCACTGAGGAAGTCCAGTACTTATCATTCCCCCTGTACCACAGCCCCAGGCCTGAAAACCCGCCCTGGGCTTGTATGTGTTTATTAACTTATAACCCAATGTTGAATGCACTTCCTGAGGAAACAACACTGTGTTTACTTCTCTGGCTCTCAACCTCTGAAGGACCATCATAATCTTGTGTGGAGGGATCTTACTTCACATTTCTAAGGCCATAATAGTAATGACAGAAATTGTGTTCTGAGCCCTTCAGGTGTATGTGGAACTCCGCCACACACTTAACAAGGCTTTTTCCATTTTGTCCTCACAGCAACCCTGTGGGGCAGGTAATATTAGCATCCCTGTCTTACCAAGGAGAAAATTGAGGCTTCTGGAAGTTAGCATGGCTGGTAAGGGTCATACAGAAGGAGCTGAATTTTAAGTGAGGTACGAATATATGTAGTCTCAGACTGTGTTATGCCCAGGAGAGCTAGATTTTAGACATTGTGTATTAAAAATGAGAAAAGTGATGGAACAAATGATAAAAGAGTAAGATTCAGGTCACGTTGAGTCTGGGAGATAAATACCACACCTTCTTTTCTGATCAAGTGCACACAGAGTTTTATTAAAACAATAACAAAAATCTAAAGACCAAGTGGTCTTTGACGCGTTACTATTTGAGAAGATAAGTTACATGCAAAATACAACTTCTTCATTGAATTCAAAGTGTAGAAACTGGTCAATGTATCTACTAGAGCTAAATATAGACACGTAGAAAGGTTTAGGATGGCTACAGGACCATATTGTTGGACTGGACAAAAGCTGATAAAAACTGGAGTTCTCTCAAAGAATAAATCTAAGGATGGTAATTGATTTATATTTAACAGTGAATTAAACAAAGCAAATTTCATATTATATCCAACTAAGGTGTGAATAAGGAACAGTTAATGAACAAGGTGATGGTTGGCTAATAGATTCTTTCATGAGATCAGAGATGAGGGCAGGCTCATTATAAAGCGTCTGTTTAGAATCCAATTTAAAAGATGTGGAATTTGGCAGGCGGTTTTCTTGCTAGAAGATTCATTGTTATTCCTGGTCACGTAGGAAGAATGGACTGTCTGACACTGATGGACAGTGCAGCAGCCTTGCTGCTTGGAAATTAATCTGAAGTCCTCTTCTCGAGAGCTGCAAGAGCTGCTACCTTCTGTTACCACACAGAAACTTGATTGTACTAACAAGGTGTGCCCAACTCCCTAAGAGACAGTGCAAGGCAGGAGCCTAGAATTTCTAAAGAAAAACAAAAACATTCTAAGATATAACCAAAGAGGAATTTTTAGACAAATGTATAAATTTTAATTATCAGGGTATTTATTGAATATTCTGTGGCCATACATCATATTTCAAGAGATAGCTTTAAATGACATACAACGTGCAATAAAAGAACATACGTTCTATATTAGGAAATGTTCCATGTGTGCTTGATTAATACTAAAAGAGACTAATATTAATCATAACAGGTCAGAGGGCCGGCTGAGTGGCGCGGTGGTTAAGCGCTGGCCTTGGAAGCCAGCGGCCCCGGTTCGGTCCCACATATGAGGGCTAGTAACACTGCCCTCAAAAAAAAAAAAAAAAAAAAAAAAAAAAAAAAAATCATAACAGGTCAGATATTTATTGAAATTGGTCTAATCATAATAAAAATGATAATAAAAGAAGCTTATAGTCATTGAGCTCTTAGTATAGGCTAGGTATTGTGTCAGTTTATAGGTATTCAATCATTTACTCTTCATAATGACAATGTAAATAATGTATCATTTCAGTTTTATAAGTGAGATAACAAAGTCTTTGAAAAGTGGAATAAATTGCCCAAAGTAGTTTTACTTCAGTCTATACATTTAATCACTAAATAATATGGCCCCTGCCTCTCCCTATCTGTATAATGAGCTCATTGATGGTGAAGGATAAAAAAATAATAATAATAGCAGGCATCTACCTAGTATTTATATGTATATGTGCAATACGTTATTATATATATTATATATATACATATATTGCATATATAATATATGTGCATGTATGTATGTAAGTTAAAGAATATATGTACATACATTTACATATATTTTTCTATAAGTATACACAATGAATATAAATTACATACAATACTAATATAATTTATAGTTACATATACAAAATGAATATTATATGTATTCATTTGATTCTCACACCCTCTGAGGCAGGGATGATTATTATTATTGTTATTATTATTATTATCATTACCTACAAGCTACAGATGACAAAACTGAAGCACTGAAAGACTGGATCCCTTGGCCAAGTTGGCCCAATGCCTTATCCCAGGGCCAGAGCCAGGCAGGTCTAGTGCTGCGCTCTTACCCACAATGCTCTGCTACCTACACTGGTGATAAGGATCCAAAAACAGAATGAGATTGAGTCCAAGGCAGCAAGGTTCTGTGAGTTACTTTGAAACCACGGACATTTGTTGCCCAGGTTTTGATACCTTTTCTGAATCCTTTCTCCACATTTTCATGAAGTAATCAGTTATCAGGTGTTATTGTCTGAATGTGTGTGTTTCCACGAAGTTCATATGTTGAAATGCTAATGCTCGATGTGATAGCACTAGGAGCTGGGACCTTTGGGAAGTGCATAAACTCTGGAGGTGGAGCCCCAGGACTGGGATTAGTGTCTTTATAAAACAGACCCCAGATAGCCCCCAAACCCCTTCTGCCATGTGTGGACACAGGGAGAAGGCACAGGCTGTGAACCGGGAAGAGGGCTCTCCCCAGAATGCAACCCCACTGGCACCTTGATCTTGGACTTACAGCCCCAGAATGGTAAAAAATAAATTTCTGTTGTTTATAAGCCACCCAGCCTGTGGTATTTTGTTAATAGCAGCCCAAAGAGTCTAAGGCATAAGGTGAAACAGAAAAAGTTCATGCAACTGAAATGTAATCAAGATTCATACAAGATCAATGAAACATAGCAAGGCATGACAGAGTGACCATGAGAGCAGTGATGCCCTCTGGATGGAGAGGACGGCCATCACAAACTTAGATCTGACTGGACTGCTTAGACTAGGTATGCTTTTTGAAGGGATAAGACAGAATAATTTTTAAAAACAGGAGTTTACACATATCTATAGAGTGTATACACACATACACACATGCATGCTCTGTTTGTATGTCTATATGTATATCCATTCCTATCACACACACGTTTGATTTTTTTTTGGAAAAAATTTTTTTAAATCACTCCAGTTCTTCTAGAAAAAAGGAAAGGCCTGAGATTATTGTTTTAACTATTGCATTCCTGGATTCTTTTTTCAATTACAGTTTACATAAAGTGCTATTTTAGATTATTAATAGTTTCATGTGTACAGCATAGTGGTTAGACATTATATTCCTGGGATTTTTAATAATAAGTTTACTTCCACTTAAATTTTATTTGTAGAAAAGCTGTAATGAATTGAGGGGCTTAGGAAATTCACTCCTGTTTGAGGTATTCAAGAGATTTTCTATTTAAGAGTAACAATTCTGGGTTAATATGACCACGCAGCTAGCTTTTACTTACTGGGCTAGGTAAGTGTAACCAAAGTAGTGTTCAGGACCAAAACAGAACAGCTCACATGGAAGTATTGTACCTTACCAACATGGCACCATGAACTTTGTCATTGGGATCCAAATAGAGTTTTTTTTTGTTTTTTTTTTTTTTAAGGAGGGAGTTAGGAAGGCCAAGAGTAGTATTGTTGGGTCTAGTAGTAGTTGCTGATAGAAGTTTAATGATTAAGAATGAGGAAGCTTCGGTGACTCCACCACTTACTGGTTTTGTGGACTTGCATATGCATAATTTATTTGTGACTCAGCTTCTTTGTTTGAGATGGAATAGTTTCCATCATAATAGTTTCTACATCATAGAGTGGTTATAATGATTAAATCAGTTTCTATCTGTAAAGATCTCAAAATATCCATGCCACCTCCTAAGTAATATATACATATGTATATGTTCTGTCACTAAAATTACTGGAAAACCCCAGCCCTTCCTTGGTATTTAAAAGCATAAAGAACATTAACAACATTTCTCTGGAAATCAGGGGTTTGATCAGGGACATTTCCTCTTCCTTCTTGATGAGACGGTAATGTACAAATCCTCAGGGCTCCAGATGCTGAGCTGTAGGGAGGCTTGGCCTGTTTTTTTCCAAGGAATGATGAGAATGTGGGTGAGTGTGTTATACTGTAACCCAAAGAGTTTGTTAGTATAAACTTATACTAAGCAAAACTTCCCTAAGAAAGTGACCAGCTAGATACATTTTGTTTTCATGGTGCATGGACCACTACAGTCTGTGTCTGTCTCCTCCCTTCTTACTCCATCTTCCTGGGGCTCTGATGCTAGCAGCTATGCAGGACTGCCCAACCCAATGCTCCAAACCCCACTACCTGAATCTGTTCTGAGTGCATAATGAATGTGTTGTTTCATCCTAAACCTCATCATAGTATATTTTTCTTTAAAGTCCTGTTTTAGCTGGCTGAGGAAAAACATGGTTTGCTTGCACGATAAAGACTGCATCAACTTAGAGATAGGTTTGCCAATAAACGAGCACGCACAGTCAGGCAAGTTAAAAGGGTTTATTAAAAGAGAAGTATGTGGGGCTGCACAGAAACCACTACAGCCCCCAAGGGAGGGGGTGAGGAGGGTTATCTAGGGGCAGTGCTGACAAGGTAGCATTATTTGAACAGAAAATGCTGACTGCCTGCAAGCTGGTAGCTGTTTGGGGGCATTTTCTGTTATCGCAAGCTGGGTTCTGACAGCAGGTGCAGGTTAACAGACATTTTATTGTTTTCTTGCAGATGAATCTCTATCTCTAAGCCAAAGTCTCTGAAACCTAACATTCGGAGACCTAACATTGAGTCAAGGTCTCTAACATTCAGAGACCTGACAGTACCTAGTATTAATGTTTTCCCAAAACACTCCTAGACCACTGCTTTTTCTCAGAGGGTAAGTGTCTATTGCTTATTCTAGGGACAAAGGAATTAACTTCATTCAGGGTGGAATAGAAGAAGGAAGTGAGTAAGTTGTTTGCATATAAAGGCAGCCACCTGTGCCATCCTGTTATCTCATAGGTTCTAAAGCATCATAATTAAAATAATAGTTAACATTTTCTGTGCTCCACCTACTATGCTAACTGCTTACAAGTATGTCTTTATTTCATTCTCACATTCAGACCCCTGAGGTGTAGTGTTTATAGTTGTGGAAACTGAGGTTTACAGCAATGAAGGGTTTTACCAAAGGAAAGCAACTAAGAAATTGGGGAGCCAATAATCTAACCCAAACTGTTGGAGTCCAAAGCTCTTATGTGTAAGAACAGCATTGGTTCTGTGATTTCCTTGATTGGAAGAGAGTATTCCCAAAAGACACCTAAGTCTCTTATTCAAAACATTTCCTTTATGTACAGAATACTGACACAATGGCTGAATTGGATTATGTTACTATGGAGCACATTTGCTTCAGACCTTCCTGGGGAAGGAGGCGATGTTCTATCAAGCTGTACAATATGACTATTTTAATGCCAAAACATCATGTTTACTTATCGTCACATTTAGTTTTTATGTACTGAGCTTCCCAAATGAGAAGAAATAATACTATGTCTAAGGGATCCTGCTGAGCGACCTTGCGCTGTCCTTTGTGCTCTGACCCTGGGTCTCCAATCTCCCCCAACCAGACTCACACACTCTTCCCTGTATTTGCATATGTCCCCCATCTCCCTTTGTCCAGCACCCACCTATTCAGCAAGGCTTTCCTCCATGCAAACTTCTCTGCTTCCTTCATCTAGAAACAAACAAACAAAAAACAAACAAACAGGAAAGCTCTCTCTTCTCTAAACTCCCAAAGTCAGCTAAGTGTTCCCCTCTGATGGTATCAGGTGTGTTAGACTGTTCCGGCTACCGTAACAAAAGAGCACAGACCGGGTGGCTTAAACAACAGGAATTTATTTTCTCACAGTTCTGTAGGCTAGAAGTCCAAGATCAAGGTTCTGGCAGCGTTGGTATTTACTGAGGCTCCTCTGAGAAAGTTATCTTTGTCTGTGACCTCACATGGCCTTCCTGTGTGTGTGTGTGTGTGTGTGTGTGTGTGTGTGTGTGTACTCCTGGTTCTCTTCTTCTTATAGGACACCAGTCCTATTGGATTAGGGCCCCACCCTTATGACCTCAGTTAACTTTAATGACCTCCTTAAAGGACCTGACTCCTAACACAGTCACATTGGGGGTTACAGCTGCAAACATGAGAATTAAGGGCAGACACAGGTTAGCCCATAACACCAGATTTTACTTGATATTCAGGATCATTGTTGCAGCAGCAGCTTAACTCACCACTAGCATCGGTGGTTTGTAGAGAAAGTAACTCTATACAAATCATCTCTGTGACTCCTGCAAGATTTGGAATAATGCTCTACAAATAATACTAATAAGCTACTATTGACTGAGCACAGAGCATTTACACCACTAGGTATTTCACATGCATATCATCCTAACCCAGCAATAAAATTTCCAGGTAAATAATATCCCCTGACCTTAGAGATGATGACACTGATGTCTGGATAGATCAGGCATCTTGGTAAAGCTCTCATAATTGGTAAAGGACAGAACTAAAACAGACCTAGGTCTATTCTAAAGCAAACTTCAGTCTCTTTTCCCTCCAAATCTGCCCCTCATGACATCTGTTGATGCAAATAAATGTCACTAGGGTAGGCCATTGGGGGTGCCATTTTCTTTTTCCCATTTCCTATGATCAGGAATATTGAGGGGATTTTCTTCAATCACTTTTGTTTGGGCAGGCAGAAGAGAAAGAGATAGAAATTTTAGAAATTTAAGTATAGCAGAAGCAAAAGGAACACCTTCCTTTCCAGACTTTTTTTTTCCCCAGAAAGCAATATTGAAGTAAATAAGAAAGGTGAGAGAGGTAAGGAAGGCATAAAGAAGGTGCCTGACATCAGATGGACAGTATATTTCAACTCAGAATAAAATGGTGGAAATTAACAAGCATCCAGCTATATGCACGACATCACAGGTGGTGCTTTACAGGCAGTAAGAGGTCCTCCTGCTCTGTAACATCCCTCATGATCCACCAATAGTGCCTGAAATGACCACATTGTTGTAACTCCAGTGGTCTGAGATTTTAGAAGATACCAGTCCCAGGTGCAGCCTAATCCCCATTAAAATGTGCAAATCTAACTGTAGGATAATGGTTAACCCATTAAAGTACTAATGTATCACACTGAATGCAAGCTGCAAGATAAACATCTGTTTGTTTTTTAAATATGACAGTGAGTTTTTCATCAAGACAAAGCAAGTATATATCATAGTTCACAGACCTAGATATTCAGACAAAATATGAAATCTTGGGAGGCCAGGGAAGGGCACATATCATGGGGTGCATGGAAGTGTGTTGGAAAGAGGCAAAAAGGAAAGGAAGCTGGAGGAACCACAGAGAGTGAGGATGTTACTAAAACACCATCAACTAATTTCCTGCAAGAGTAGGTCCCTAAAACACTTAGTAGATCATGGTCAAGAGCTTTGTGGTGGTGTACTGGGGCAAAATGTCTGAGACTGGTAGCTTTGAGTCAAACAAGATAAATAAGTGGACTCCAGTTCCTTTTTATCTCTTTGCCATTTACTCTCAGGGACATGATTTGTACAGCCTTCTTCTATGCAAGAGCTGAACTCTGGTAAGAATTGATGCTTTCAGTTTTTCATGCATTAATTTTCTATTTGGCTGATATGTCCAGGAACTCTTACCTGTCTTTCCCTAAACTGTCTGGATAATTGCTTCAATTCTCTGCTTTGCTTTGACTGTGGGAACCTAACCCATTTAAGGCATTTTTCTTTCAACTCACACTCACTTGGCTTAAAAAGGTGCTGCTACTGAAGCAAGGTCAAGGCGGGCAATTAGTCCTGACAAGTCATATTGCCCGAGTTTCTGACTCAGTTACTTGAGTTTTGTAAGAGGGAAAGAAAAAATGGCAGAGACCTTCTTCTTCTTAGCGACTTTAAAGTGTAAATCATTAACCACCTGTCTAAGTCAGCTGCAGCTGTCTCCCTCTCTCTGCTCATACCTCCCTTTTTAATGAATTGTGTCATACCATGAGTTTATGAGTGGGGAGATTTCTCTAATAGCCTCCATGGCTGATCTTCTCCACAGCTCTGTGGTGGCTTGGAGCCAGTATCCTGTTGTCTCTCCAAATCCGGGACAGTTATTTCAGAGGATGAATTAAGATCGTGAAGCAAATTAGAGACCAAGGATGGAACCTTGAAGCAGTATGTGAGCATCTACCATTGGCTTCAGACTTTTTTGGAGTCTGTGTTTTTTATAGTCAAGAAAGTATTGGCAATAAAGGGATTTCAACCTATGGAAAACAAGGGGGAAATGATGAAACTATGCCTTACTTGCTTTCTTCAGAGGTTGAAGAGGAATTTATTTTTATGAGTGAAAATACAGTGATCAGACTTCAACACCCTTGCATATAAATTAGATTTATAGAATTAGAAACTTTTCACACTCTTAAGAATATAGTTTTAAAAATTAAAGCTATCAGAAGGTATTTTAAGCAGTCTGTTTATTGGTGAACAAAAGTTTCTGGATTCTAAAACTGTAAATCAAAAATTATGGGTATTCTCATATACAAATCTATTACTAGGTTAGAAGCCCATTTAGTAGCTTTTAATTGTGCAAAATTCCTGAGAGATCCATAAAAATTAGAGAATGTAAAAATTACCTCAGAGAATTAGAGAAAAATTCATGTTAATCCAAACTTTACATTTTTTTTTTACCATATAGCCACACAAAACATGTTTATGATAGTACTTGCAATCTAGAAGATAAGACAGACACAATAGGAGCTAGCATATGCAAGGTGATACGTGAGAAGGCAAAAAATAAGTGTCACTGATGTTCCAAGGAAAAAAAAGTACACCTCCAATTGCAGTGTTGAAAGAGTGGGAGACCTGGATTTTTTGTTTTGTTTTTTAATTTGAACCTTCAAGCATGGGAAGCATTTTAGCTTTTGAAGATATTCAACAGAAACTTCAAGACTGAAAAAATTGCATGAGAAAAATGTCCAGATGTAGAAAAGAGTACAGTAGAACCTGCCGTTTTCGAGCACCTTTGGGTACCAGTGGGAGATCAGCTTAGTAAGGTGGACAGCCATCCAAGCTTGCTGGACATATGATGGCAACGTATTTAGAGGTATATTTCTTCATCTCTGTTAAAACCTATCACAATCATTGATTGCATGCTAAATTTTTGTTGTTTTCCTCTGGATTTAGAAGACTTCAATACATGGTGGTATGAATGTTTGAATGTTTGTGTGAATGTTGGTGTCTCCCACACAATTCATATATTGAAATTCCAACTCCCGAAGTGATATTAGGAGAGGAGGCTTTGGGAGGTGATTAGGCCATGAGCCCTTATAAATGGAATTCGTGTCTTATAAAAGAAATTTCAGAGAGAGCCTCTTTTCTACCATGTGAGGATACAGTGAAAAGAGCTGTCAGTGAACCAGCACGTCCTCCCCAGACATCAAATGCTGGTGCTGTAATCATGGACTTCCTACCCTCCAGACTGTGAGAAGTAAATGTTTGTTGTTTATAAGTTATAGCATTTTGTTACAGTAGCCCTAACAATCTAAGGCATTCTGAGATTTAGAAGCATTGTGTAAGTCATCAAAGCTTTAGATGACAATCTACCCTGAGAAGCTTCACTTATAGATTCCCCCCAAAAAGTAAGTTTCCAAAATTTAAAGGAAAATACATAGCAGTTTAAATAAATAAAGGTATATCCATGAAATAAAATAAGAAGACATTTATTCAGGTAGGATTGAAAAAAAATATTCAAAATGATTCAAAGATGCTCAGACAGTTTTGGTAAGTGAAATAGGTACCTTAAAAAGCAGATAGTACAGTACAATTTCTTGATTGAAAAAATATATGGGGCCGGCTGAGTGGCTCGTTGGTTAAGACTTGTCTTGGAAGTGTGAGCTCTGAGCTGCAGGGCCAAGGGTTTAGATCCCATATGGGCCAGTGACACTGCACCCTCTACAGCTAAGATGGTGAACAACAGCTCGACCTGGAGCTGGGCTGCCATGAGTCACTGGCAATGGCCTAGGCTACAGTGGGACTGCAGTGGGCTGCCGTAAGCTACCATGAGTGGCTGTGTGAGCTGCTGTGAGTTGCCTTGAGCAGCTGTCCAAGGGCTGGCGACCCATCTGCCTCAGCTGGGAAGAGCTCAATGATCACAATACTATCATGGGCCAGTGAAGCAACGTGCTCCACAACTAGACTGAAGAACAAAAGAACAGCAAACAACTTGTCTGTTCCCCTTCCCCATTCCCCAATGCTGTTCTCTCCCCCAATTCCCCAATAAAATCTTAAATATATATATATATATATATATATATATATATATATATATACAAAAAGACTAAAACAATATAAATATAGATCAAAATGTTATCAATGGTTTTCTCCAGATAGTAAGAGTACAGAATTTATTTTATTGTTTTCAAATCTATGTGCTTTAAACATATGTTACAGTAAACATTTTGTAATATAATGTGAACTTAGTTTTTCAATTGCATGATTTATAGGAAAACCATTTCAGACTGTTTGCAGTAGGTTAAATCTGTGAACACAGGTCGCTCTTCACTCCAAGACACACCCCCAAAGTCCTCTGAAATGAAAATGAGAACACAGGAATATCCAATCAAAGTCTTTCAACAACTTAAAACTGTCTCAGTTTCCTCATCTATAAAAAGAGGGACTAACAGCTAACTTGCCATGTTCCCTGACGGTTAAGGATTCCTTATCTTTGTATTCTCTACTTATATTATGTTAAACTATATTACTCATTTCAAAAGCATGCGTTGGGCACTGGCTATACGCAAACACTGTTAAGCCAGAGGGTCACAGGTGCCCAAGTTCAGCTACTGCATTTGGTTTTCCAAAGTGATTTCCATAACATCTCAAATTTGAAAAAGCACACTATATATGTAGATACACCTCAGTGTGTATATTACATACTCTTGCATAGTGGAAAATAAACAATTTATGTAACAGATATGGGAAAGAAAATCTATAATCTACATATTTGCAAGTCTAAATATAATAATTACTAAGGTTTAGAAAAAGAATATTTGATATGAATTCAGACTTCAATTTAAAAGTTTTCCATTGTTTCAACACTGTGGTTTAAATATTTTATAAAAGTAATATATGTGTATTATAATAAATTCAAACAATAGTGAAAAGTGGGAAAGCACCTATAATCTTTTAAAATAAAATCACAGAATACTTTTCCAGTAATTATTTGTCATATATATATGGACATATAAGTAATTCTAATTGGGTTATATTAAACTTCTCTTTTAGTAATGTTTTTAAATATCGATATATCACAAACATCTTTTAATGTTAATAAATATAAACTTATAAAGTAATTATATTGATTGCTAGTGTAAAATTTCATGAATATAGAAGAGCATAAAGTGATAGGAAAGTTGAAAGGTGCATTACAAGATAAAAATTATATTCTCAATTTGGGGTGCCTCTATTTATCACTGTATAAAGTTGAGGAGTCGTAGTAATTTGGACTAAAACATAAAGGAATTACTTTTATTTCTGTGTTTGCCTAAACTCTGCAAATAGCAATTCAAGTTCCTACCAGTAAAGATTCTTCTTATAGACAAAAATTATGGGAAGATATTAAAAATGTGTTTGCTAACTTTTAAAAGAATTGGAGTGTTTTTAGAGATAGTGAAGTACAAAGAAAGCAGTGCTTGGTTGGGGGAAGACTTGAAACTGAAAAAAACAGGTGTGGGTGAATGTCTAACTATTACATTCTTTTGTACACCTGAAACTAATAAACAAACAAACAAAAAACCAGGTGTGTCTCATTCTGAGCCTTAAAATCAGAAGGCATCTTAGAAGGATGCATATTCAACCCAATATTATGGGTCAGAAAATAGGGGGCTATAGAAGTTAGATGGCTGTCCTGGACACACAGAGACGATGAGAGGGTCATGGAGGGCGACAACCAGATTCTTCTGACTTGAAGTATAAGAATCTTTGGAGTACACACCACACATTCTCTTTTACCCTCCTTTTGCTGGTGCACTTTATTTGTTCTTCATAATTCTAGCCTAAATTCAATATATTTTTAAAAGATGATGACTATTTGCCCTTGATCTGAGAATGTTTATTTGGACAAGGGTATTTATAAGAATAGCACATCGATCTCCATGCAAGGCATTTATGGCGTTTTTTTAGCACATCTGTTTGTTTTTTTTTATTGTTGTTTGGGTTTTTTTTTTTTTTTTTGTAATGTTACTCCAGTATTCCAAGCTCATCAGATTGAAAGCTTTCTCTCCATCAGGGGTCAGTGAATGTTGCTACCTGAAGCTGTCTGCTTTGATTGAGGAGGTCATTTGTGTAACCAGGGAGTAAGACACTATGGTTTTCTGCAGCCTGACACCAGCCTTATCAGAAAGCAAAATTGTCTGAGTGACTAGGTGAGACCTGGAAGGTAGATACGTGTCTGTGGTACACGGAGACCAGCAGAGCTGGCACCAGTGATGCAAGATGGCACTTAAGGTAATGAAAACCTCGAGTAACATGGTTAAAATGCTAGCCTCAACTTGTAACAGGAGTGACAAGGTACATGATAGCTTTTTAGGATATTGTTCTTTTCACAGGGGAAATGAATTCATAACTCACCGCTTCCTCCCACAAGGGTTTGCTAGGTTATTAGTGATACCAGAGAAATATCTTTGTAGCTTTGCAGTGTATTCACCTGTGACAATGGTTATCTGAACAGTGCACATTTAGCATTATCTTTTTGCTTGTGAAATAGAGTAGTTAATTAAAATATTTTAACCACATATGTAAAATTTTCTAATTGGTATGTTGGATTAAAAATGATAGACAATTGGATAAATAATACAGAAAGTTCAAATAACTCCATGAAATTAATAATTCAGTTAATTGTTTTTCTCAATATAACCTTGATTTTTTTTCTGCTCTCTTGGTTAGAAAATAGGATATGATTTATCTTGAGACTATCCATGGTTCTGAAAGTTCTTCTAGGGATATAATGAAGCATCACAGCAGTATTATGGCAGAATCCTCCTCAAGTAATTTTTTTCCAGCTTTATTGAGATATTATTGATACATAACACATGTAAGTCTAAGGTGTTTAATGTGATGATTTGCTAGACATATATAATGAAATGATTACCACAATATTAGTTAACATTCCCATCCCCTAACATAATTCATTACCATGTGTGTATGGTGATAACATTTAATATCTACTCTTTTAACAATTTTCAATTTTATAATACAGTATTTTTAACTGTAGTCACCATCCTATACATTAGATACCTTGACCTTATTTATCTTGTAACTGCAAGTTTGTACCCTTTGACCAACATCTCCCCAATCTCCCCATCCCCTGGCCCCAGGCAACCACAATTGTACTCTCTATTTCTAAGAGTTTGGCTATATTTCTACTTATTCCACAAGTAAGTGAGCACATACAGTATTTGTCTTCCTTTATCTGACTTATTTCACTTAGCGTAATGCCTCAAGGTCCATCCATGTCTCAAATGGCAGAATTTCCTTATTTCTCATGGCTGAATAATATTCTATTGCTAATATTCTGCTGCCAAGCCATGGGAACAACCTAAATAATCCACCCATGGATGAGTGGATAAAGAAAATGTGGAAATATATGTGTATATACAGATAAGTAAGGCCTGAGATGGGGGAAAGAAGATTTAAATGCTATTGTGTGTGTGTGTGTGTGTGTGTGTGTGTGTGTGTGTGTGTATTTGGTTTTGATAGTATACTAGACTATAGTTTTTTATAACCTAAACAAAAGAGCCTATACATTTATTCATGGAAAGTAACTAAATACCCACTGAATCCTGCCAGAGATTACAACCAGTTTTAGGAAAAAATATCAAGACAGTGGGGTTTTTGTTGTTGTTGTTGTTTTTCTGAGGGCAATGTCACTGGCCCACAAATGTAGGATCCAAACCGGGGCCGCTGGCCTCCCAAGCCAGCGCCCAACCACCGCGCCACCCGGCCGGCCCAAGACAGTGGTTTTGAAAAGAAGTTTGAGAACAGATTTAAGATTTTAATGCTTATACAATATGAATACCACTAATTACCTGAGCTTTTATATATTTATATTTTGATTTTTCTCAATATTTGACTAATTTTCTTTCCTCCTTGATTACAAATCAGAGCAGGAACAGTATCTGATTTGCTGACAGCATTGTCCCTGGCATTTAACAGGTCTGCATAAATATTTTTGAGTGATTATATGAGAAGGTCTCAATTATCCATCCTTGTACTAAATTGCTTTTGATGAACTAAGCATTGTTGTCTTTCAGTTGTCTAGGTTAAAATAAAATTATATGCCATTTCAAAAATCTGTCTTTTTTTCCACATAGATTTTATTGTGGCAAAGTATAGACAACACAAAATACTGTTCACTAGTATTGAGTACATTCACATTACTGTGTATACAACCATTACATTTTGGTTATCAATTTTTCCATTGATGTACACTTGGGTTGCTTCTACCCTTTGACTATATAAATAGTGCTGCTATGAACATGGGTATACAAATAACTATTTGACTCCCTGCTTTCATTTCTTTTGGGTAATTCCAGAGGTGGAATGACTTGATCATATGGTAATTCTATGTTTAATTTTTTGAGCAATTGTCATATATTCCCCACAGCAGTTTCACCATTTTACGTGCCCAACAGCAATGAACAAAGATCCCAGTTTATCCATATCTTCACCAACATTGTGATTCTGTTTAGGTTTTTGTTTGTTTGTTTGTTTTAAATAAAAGCCATCTGAATGGTATGAAGTGGTATTTGCTTGTGGTTTCAATTTGTATTTCCATAATGATTAGTGATGTCGAGCATCTTTTCATGCACTTTGCATTTTGTGTATTCTTCCTTAGAGCAACGTCTATTTAAGCCCTTCGCCTATTTTTTTAATTGGGTTGTTTGGTTTTATGTTGTTGAGTTGTAAGGGTTCTTAATACATTCTGGATATTAATCTCTTATCGGAATATGATTTGCAGATATTTTCGTCCAATCTATGGGTTGCATTTTTGCTTTCTTGATAGTGTCCTTTGAATTACAAAAGTTTATTAATATTGATGAAGTCCAATTTATGTATTTTTCTTTTCTTTTTTTTCTGTGTTTTTTTGTGTCATAGCCAAGAAATGATTGCTAAGTCCAATGCTATGAAGATTTCTCCCTACATTTTCTTCTAAGGGTTTTAATTTTAGCTCTTAACATTTTGATCTAATTGATCTATATTGAGTTAATTTTTGAACATGAAGTAAGATAAGAGCCCAATTTCATTTGTTTGCATGTGGATATCCAGTTTTATGAATATCATTTGTTGAAAATGTTGTCCCTTCCACATAATGACTTTGCCACCTTATAATTTGACCATATATGTGGAAGCTTATTTCTGGGCTCTATATTTCATTTTCACTGAGCCTTTTTTTTTTTAGTTGGAGTGTCTCTTCCCTTATGAAGAAAAATATTTATCTAGGCTAAGATGAATTTTTCCTGGAATAGGAAAAATGAGAAGAGCACCATTGTGATCTGAGTAATAAGAAAGAAAAATTGATGAACAACAAAAACAAAAACAAGGCACAAATAGGGGATGCTGCTGGCATGGGTAGCTCTCATCTGATACTTGACTTGGGCAGGGGAAAAAACTGTTTATATTTTTATGTTCCCCACATTACAAATTCTCCTCTTCTTTCCTTTTGTTATTGAAATATCAATGCTGAGGTTGGTATCAGGGACTGCTCCAGGCTGGCTAACAATGTGGATCTGTTAGGTCTTTCAACTCTACTGCTTCTTATTTTATTTATTTATTTGTTTGCTTGTTTTTAAGGTGCCCAAATAACATTATTTATCAGATCAATATAAAACATACATAAGAGTAGCAAGGGAAAAGAGATATGGGATAAGTTTACACACTTCAGATGGTATGGAAGGACCACCCTAGTGAATCTTGTGTTATGTAATTGTTTCTGTGTCCTTTCTCTTTCCTCCTCTCCTCTCTCTTCCTCTTCCTTTTCCCCACTGCCTCTCTTCCTCCCCACTTGCTCTCTGTACCTGCTTCTCGTTTTACAATCACCGGTCCTCTACTTTCATTCCAAACTCACATACATACATTCCTTTATGTGCAAACTAAAGAAAAATCAACCTGGTACCCATCCTTTGAAGGAAAAGAAAAGTTTCTAAGATGATACATTAGACTTTGCCCAGAGTCATTCAGTGATATTTGCGTTGTTTTACATGAATGTGAATCTCTTTGAAATCTGCTAAAAGCTAGGTAGCTACTGTTTGCATATGAATATACTTCAATCTACTTAACCAAGTCAGGGTTTCACTTATGCTCTTGATGACAACAATGAGACTTGGTACAGCATAACAGCAGAAAAGTGGTTGGCAGCTGAGGAGCCTTAGGTTGGAATAGTATCCCACATGATGACAGTGATAAGAGTTCTAGCTGTTGGCAGTGTATCACCACCCCCATCTGGGTTATAGATCAAAGCATCTCAGGCAGATGAATAAGGAAGCAGCAGGAAAGCATCTGAAAAAGATAAGTTCAAAAAATACTGTAGCCTGAATGATTTTTATGGTCCTTTATATTAACTGAGTTTAACATTTGGTGATGTGAATGACCATTAAAAGCTTTATGGTTTCTGTCATTTTAAGGAATTTGAGAAATTCAACATAAGTAGTTTTGAAAAACAAGAGTCTAAAGGAGTCCTGATTAAAATATGTAATAATATGATTAAGGAAAACAATCACATCTTGCTACTGAGGAAAATTCAGAGCTCAAATAATTGAAACTTGATGATATGAAGATATTTTCTCTAAATGTGTAAATAAATCTCTTCTCTTATGATATTTTTTTCCCCAGCAAGAACACAAATAAACCCACTTGACCATAAGAGGTAATCTACTGACAACTTTAAAGAATGTGTAGTAGTTATTTTTTAAGAAAACATAGAGGGTTACACATACATTTGTCTCCCCTCTTTCTACAGTGACGATTATCATGATACTAACTAAAGGAATGTAAATGTAGTAATGCTTCATTAAAAAGGAGTAAAGCACTTCATTAATTTTTACACAATGGAAGTAAACAGGGAGCAGAAAAGAGGACACTGCCCCCTAAAACATGCAGGAGGCCTGCAGAGAAAATAACACCGACATAGCTTGGAACTGTTCCAGCTCTGAAAGGGCAGAGAGGACAGAAGGAGCAACAGAGTGTTAATGAGGCTCAAAACGAGCAATTCATTAAAGTCTACTTTTTTGTTCCTCACTACAACAAAGCAAAGAATGCAATCAGCAAACCCATTGCAAACAAAATCTGTCAAGGAAATTGTAGTCCATAGATAAGGTGTATTAAGACATCATTTAGAGAACCTGTTGGGAGGTGAGAAAGACTATTAAACAGAGCTCCTTTCCTTTCCTGATGAAAGATCATGAAAATAAGAATTCCAGGGAGTTAAAAGAATGTAAAGAATTAAATCCACGAAGGTAGTAGAAAAACACACAGGAGAATGTATTCGGGCTTTGAAGCAAGGAAGGCAATCCCCAAAAAGAATACATAAAGCAAAAGCCAAAATTGATAAATGAAACTAGATTAGATTGAGATAAAATTTTAAAATAAGGGAAAACATGGACAAGTTAAACAATAGGTGATAGTTTAGCTGAATACATTTACATTTATGAAGCGAAGGGTTAATATCTGAAACTTATTCAGAGCTCTGAAAAATCAATAAAATAAGACCAATAGCTAAATAAAATTCAAGCAAAGAATATAAACAGGAAGGATGTGGAAGATGGGTATTGAAGTTGTTTCCAGTTCTTCCTAGTGCAAACAATGCTGCAGTAAACACCCTCGTACACATCTCCATGGTCATGTCTTCAAGTGCTTCTATTTAGGTTCCAGTGCAGTGGAACGCTGGTAGCACAGTATGCAAACATTTTGCTTGTTTCTTTTTTTGTTTGTTTTTGTTTTAGTAGATTTAACTCCAAAGTGACTGTGCTAATTTATACTCCTTTCAACAGTGCATATCCATATCCTGGCATCCAAATATTAATACAGGTTTTGCCTTTTTCTAGTCTACTGGCTCAAAATGGGATCTCACTAAAAGGTTTTGCATTTTTCTGATTCCTAGTTTTGATGAGAATAGTTTCTGTGTTGAGTGGACCATTCATTGTATTTCCTCTTATAAAGATTACTTTTTTCTGTTGGGTTATTTGCCACATGGCTTTATCTTGTCCTTCTTTTGCAGTATTCTATAATGTAGTCTTTTTTTCTTAATCTAAATTTATTGGGGTGACAATGGTTAGTAAAGTTACATAGGTTTCAGGTGTATAATTACAATCCTGTAGTTTTTAGCTCCTGAATACAATCATGATATATTATATAAGGGGCACTTCCGAACATTCTTAATGGACTTTATATTTAGCTCATCCTAAACTCTCAAATAAGCTGGACTGTAAAGGACACAGCAGCCGTCATCTGTTCTGAACCCTGAAGTACCAGTGACCAGCTGTGATCAGCTCTTGCATAGGACTTCTTGGCATTCTTGCTTGGAGAGCTCGAGCCAAATTCTGACTCTGAGGAAGAGGGTGCCAGGTTGACTCTGTGTCTCCTCATGGATAGCCATAGGCTGAATCCACAATTTGTATTAATTACCTATACTCATCCATTATTCCCCCTGATATTATTCAGGACAGAAAAGACAGCTAGACAAAAAAAAGAAAAACTAATTATTAACAATACATAGAAACCTTTCAATCCCCACTTAACATCCCAATCACATCCAGTTATTTGCATGAGAAGTTACTAATTTCTTCTAAGAGAAAAAAAAAAAATGAGTGCTGGATTTTAGATAAACTATTATGAGATTTCATAAAGATGATGAATTATTTTAAATGAAACTCTAAGTTAAATGTTTTCTATTTGCTTTCTTCCTTTCCTTTTCCTTCTTTCTCATGGCTAAATCCAATACTCTAGTGATCTGAAATCTAAGGTATTTACACGGGATGTGATGGTAAAGTTAGCACTAACGTCAAGTTTTCACTGACAAAACAAAGGACATAGTTATTAGCTGATTAATGTGTTATATATAAAGGACATTATATATATTACACAGATAATATATATAAAGGACATTAATTAGCTAATAACTACATCCTTTGTTATATATATATATACATATATACACATTAATATACAGAGGGTGCCAAAAAATGTATACACTCTATTAAACTTATTAAAATTATAATAATATGTACTTATAACTGTATTAAAATTATAATAATATATACTTATAACAAAAGATGAATACAAGTCATGTTTGACTTCTGCAACTATAAGAAGTAGTCAAAGACACTTCTGATTATGGTGAACTACTGCTTGAGCAAAGTGTCCACTTGTATACATATTTTTGGCACCCCTGGTATATAGCTTTTTATTTCTGAGAGTTTAAATTGCTTGTATTAATGATATTGAACAAAATCGGCCGGCCGAGTGGCGCCGTGGTTAAGCGCTGGCTTGGGAAGCCAGCGGCCCCAGTTCGGTCCCACATATGAGGGCCTCTCTGTCCTCAAAACAAACAAACAAACAAAATCAAGTTAATAGGAATGCTTGATCTGATAAATTTTATTTTCTTGTTAACTTCTTTTTTCTTCCATTCACTTATCTATTCATTGGTTTAGCTAACATTTGTTTTGCATTTAACATATTCTAGAAACCTGGGAAGGTACAGAGAAAGGAAATAGATGGTTCTGCCTGAAGGAGCATGCTGTTAAGAAAAGTTTCACAGAGAGGAGCCTAATGAAACCGGGTCTTGAATTTAAAAAAAAATAAAAATACCTCTCCTTCTACAAAGACAGTAATGCAATTTTCTTCCTTGTCATTGCTTCTATCTCCTAAATTCTGGTGGAAAAAAAAATTAATAATAGCAATGACAAAAACGCTAATTCTTCCTGAACACTCATTGTACACCATGTACGATTTGGTCACTCTCATCTAATGTACCAAAGTTTTGTAGTAAAAGTTGATTTATAAACAACATTTTGTCCAAGTAACTTTGGCAGAGGTCTCCAATGTGAGTCCCACCAGCTCATGGTGGCACTACACTTTTTGGTTCATCCGACATTTTGATTCCACAAAGAAACTATATGTGTGTTTAACCTAGTGCGCATGAAATAGCCTTTTAACACTGAAAAGCTTATACAAATTGTAAATATGAAATGCACTCCTTAAGTTTTCCATGAACTTCCCCATTCCTGCTAGCCTACCTCCCATTTCTGTTTTTGTTATATTTTTAGGACAATGAAAATTAAAGAGTTTAAACTGGGTATATCATGGAAAGAAAATAAAAAGAAGGAGAAAGAAGGTTGGAGGGTGGGAATGCCTAAGCCAGGTATTGGTGCTGTGCAACCAAAGAAATGATTTGCAGGGAGAAACGTAATCCACAGACCTGACCATTTCCTTCCCCACAGCAGCATTTTGAAAGTGAGATGCATGTATAGACCATCTCCCGAGACAACTGCTGCAGCCTAGGAGTGGGCCCTTTCACAAATTCCCATTATCTATGCAGTGTGATGATGGCAGGCCTTGGAATTAGATTTTCACAGTCTGAGCTCTAGGCTCATCTTGGCTCCTATTTGAGTCTCCTTTGTTTCAACTTTTAGAAACACACCTGTATCCTGTTCTCATCCAGGTAGCACAAAAGCTGTGCTGGCAGGGAGACAGAGTAGAAGAAGCTGCAGGTAAACCTCAGCCCCCCTTTCTTCTGACACATGGGTAGGAAAACACACTGTGGATTTTTAATGTGATCTTTTGTTCTAAGCCATTGGGAGTGGATGTACTTTTCTTTGAATTTTCTAGTTTGTCTCAGTTCTATCTGGTTTTCATTTGTTCCCATAATCCAAATACCAGGGATGCCCCCCAAAAATGTATACATATGATTTGTATTCATCTTTTGTTATCGGTATATATTATTAAAATTTTAATACAGTTTTTTCCTTTCTTAAATTGTGTATCCATTTTTTGGCACCCTCTGTATATATAAATATATTATGATCTTTAAAAACAAGCAATTAATTAAGGAGAAACAAATTTCACTAATTCAAATGTTTTCAATTTAGGAGGTTCCATATCAGAAACACCCCTTTTGCATGCAGGCTAGTGAGCTACAGTACAGATATTTGGGGAGTACGGAAGTGGGTAGTATGTATGATTCTCCTTTCCTCTCCTTTATCCTACTTGTGTTTCAGGATCTTTTCCTGACATAGAAGTAAATCTGAAAATATAAAAGGCATTACAAATATATAACTCCACAAAATGGAATTACTTATTTCAAGCACATCAAGTATTTTTTGAAAGCAAACCTTTATTTCATCTCCAGGTGCATGGGAAGGACAAAGAAGATTTATTTTCCATAGGATATCAGAGAAATAAAAGAAAATAACCTGTAATATCACAGAAAAATTTACAGTATGTTCAGATACCTAACCAAAACCCTAAGGATATAATGTCATAAAATATTGAATGATGCTCATCTTACTTATGATTAAAAAATAATCCCTGGCAATCTGTTCAAATTCCCAGGAAAACAGGAATGGTGGTATGCTACCAATTAGTCATTAAACAGTTACCATTAAGAGCAAAGCAGTAGTTTGATAATTATCATTTTTCCCCTCTCATTTTATCTGATGCACCGAGTTCTTTAATGAATTCAGCAATGTGCGCGTGCAATGACTGAAAAATTCCATTTAGATGCAAGTGCAGGAGTGCTCTCATGCACAAACATCTCAAATTATAGGATCTTGTCTCCCTAACTCCCTACTTGACTTTTTTCAACCATAGTTTGCAAACTTCTAGTAGATAAATGTAGTGATGCGGAAACAAATTTTTCTTTTTTCCCTGAAATAGACAAAGCAGAATAGAAAGTTGTAGAGTGCATTGCATGTAGAAAGGTAAATACACTTTCCCAAATCTGTTTCATACTTACGCACCTGTCTGTGTGTGTATTGGTTGTCGATATAAAAATATATGTCTCACTGTGGATCATCTCAGAAGGGTTGAAAGCTGCTCCCTTATACCACATATTTGTCCTTCAGTCAAATAACTAATTATGATGTCTGTTTTCTTTAGATATAAGAGGAAACTGAACCTCAGAAAGGGGAGGTGAATTGTTTATTATTGCCCAGGTGTCACAAGGAAGAACTGAAAGAACTGAGATTCCATTTGTATTGTTAAAATAAAGAATAATCACTATTTTCAAAATACAGACCTATCTTATCAGGCATGTAAATCTATCTTACCAGGTATATCTCAGTCGTGTGTGTGTGTGTGTGTGTGTGTGTGTCTAACTAAAAAGAAAATCAGAAAAAACCCTATGCATTTCTACCATAAGTAGCTCCTAATTATTTTATCTTATTCTTAAAGTTGATGCAAACCTATTTGTTTGTTTTCCATCAATTTTTTTATATTGCTATCAGTCTAATGAATCCTCAGAAAATCTCATCTGTTAATAATGATAAAATTTTTAGTATGGATTGTTTTAAAATTAAGAGGGCCTATAAATATCAAGTCTGACTTTTACATTTTAGCTTTGAATCTTCTAGAAACTTGGCAAACCACTATGAGAAGTATAACTAAAGTTTAGGGTTATTCATATAAAATTCATGAAGTTTAATTCTTATTGAATGACCTAAAATGCTTTCATCTTCTTGCTTACCCATTCTGAACTCCTCTTCACTGTAGCCTTTTATTCATTCACTTAAGTTGCAAAAACTTCTATTAAGCATTCTTCCCTGAAAGGCATTGTGTTCATCACTGGGCTGATACAAATAACTAAGACATGTTTTTGTAGAACTTTCTATCTAATGGTCAGAATATTCAGTGTTTGATTATGAAAAAACAAAAATCTGCAAATAACAGTTCTGTTGCAATTTTCTTTTCTGTTTCAGAAATACTTTCTGTAATTCTCTTTTCTATTTTCATCTATGTATTGCTAGGATGCTAGGATAGCTAGCATGTGCCCCTCATCATTCATTCCTTTCTCTAAATGGTAAGACAGCTTCCAAAAGATGGCATCTTAATTAAAATTGTTGAATCTTTATTAAGAAACTGCTAAGCAAAATATGAAATATATTACAAGAAAAAAAATAAAACCAAAACAGAATAAAAAACATAACTAGAATACAATCAAGGACACTTCTAGAAATCATTTATATTGTTATTAATTTGGAGTTCCAGTGTGCCTCCATGACAGATCCACTGTGGATGGGGGGGCTCAAAGACTCAATGCTGTTTTATTATCACTTGATATTTAGAAAACTCAAAGCCATTTATTTAAGATCATTCCATGGCTTCATTCTCACCTTCCATACATATGGCTCCAAAACCAAGAAAGAAATAAGCTAGTTGCTAAGCAACAACTAAAGTATTAGGAGTGGATCTGGAGATGCATTTCTTGAGTCAAGTAACTAATCAACAGGTTTTAAAAACTAAAACGTGCAGTAGTGAAAGCACCCATTATGTCATATATGTTTTAGGGGAGAGGTGGAACTAAATTTTAGCTTAGATGTAGTATGATTTCATATGCATCACTTCATTTCCTTTAAGGGCATATATGAGTTATAATCAACAAATACGGTGAATGTTTAAATTTTAAAAAATTATTACAGCGAAGACACATTGCCATTAATCCCCCTCAAAATACACCCCCTCAATTCAAACACATGTATCCCATCATTGTTACCACTTTCTGAAGCAGTTGTGGAAGTCTTCTTTCATGAGTGCCTTTAGTTGAGTTGTCATGTCTGCCTCAGTATCCTGGTTGATTCAAAATGTTTACCTTTTCATGGTCATTTTTGACTTTCGGGAAGAGCCAGAAGTCACATGGTGCCAGATCTGGTGAATAAGGTGGAAAAGGACACACCATCATGTTTTTTTATTTTTTATTTTTTTGAGGGCAGTGTCACCGGCCCTCATATGTGGGACCTGAACCGGGGCCGCCGGCTTCCCAAACCAGCGCTTAACCACTGCGCCACTCGGCCGGCCCCCATCATGTTTTTATTTGGCAGAAATTACCATACCAGAAGCCCTGTGTGACTTGGAGCCTTTCTGTTGTGATCAAAAAATACGGTGAATGCTGCTTCCAAGTGCCATCTAACGGAAAGGCAGGGAACTTCAATATGGGAAGTGGTGCATCAAACTTAGTAACTGTGGGTGACAAGTTTCAACTTGTTCAGTAGTCTGGCGTGAGCTACGGTTGTGAGATGTGTTTTAAAGTGTGCCATAAATTTTCCTCTATCATGACAATGCTGTGTCACATATCACTTCTTGTATACAGCAATTTCTGTCAAATAAAAACATTACGGTGTATCCTCATCCACCTTATTAACTGGATCTGGCACCGGGCGACTTCTGGCTCTTTTCCAAAGTCAAAATAATTCAGGACATCAAGGCAGCCACGACAGCGCAACTAAAGACACCCACGAAAGAGGACTTTCAGAACTGCTTCAGAAAGTGGCAAGAACAATGGGATAAGTGTGTTCAAAGCAAGGGGGAGTATTTTGAGGGGAATTAATGGCAATGTGTCTTTTACTATAATTTTTTTAATTTAAACATTCACTGTATTGTTTGCTTGCACCTTGTATTCATGGATTTTTGAGATTCATAAAAGAAAATGCCAGATCACATACCTATATTAAGTCTTGAGCCTCATACATTCTAAATTTATAAGATTAAACTTAAATGGCACAAATGGAAATTGGTTGCCATCTGATATATCAGTAGCCACAGGATAAAGCAGGAGGGGAATTAAGAGGGACTATTTGGAACCTGGAGTCCAGGGTGCCTGTGGCCGACCCCAGAGGTAAGAAACTGCAATGGTGATAGAAAAAGGAAGGACCAGGAATCAGTGAGTGTTTGGTGGTGTTTCCATGGAGGAGGTGCCAGCATGTTTTCATGTAGGAGTACAAGTCCATCTGGGGAGACATCAACATATTGGTCAAGAAGTTTGCTGGATTTGGGGGTCAGAAAGACCCGGGTTCAAACCTTGGCTCTTGCACACTATTTTTGTGTATTTGAGCAAATTACCTAAGCTCTCCTTAAGTTTTAGCAATCTTTGGTGTGGCTATTTTATTATTATGTTGTTATTGTGATCAATATGTTTTAGATCACCAAAGCGAATGAAGGAAACATAAATCAACAAAATTAGTACTAGTGATCAAAGTTAATGTCTCTGATATAAAACAAGAGGATTTTCTACTCAGGGTAAAGATTCCCCAGAATGTAGATGAATAGGCATTTTCTGTGTGTTTGAAGCCAAGAAAGGAAAAGGGACTGCAGATATTGGTAGAAATAATTATATAAGCAAGTTCATGTAACAAGCATGTTCTGATCATTGTAATAAAATGCATCAAAATGCTTATTTCCATTTATTTCATCAATGAGGGAAATTTAGAAATCTGATTACACATTGCCTTAGAACTTACCAAACATATTGTTCTAAGTAACAACAAAACTATAGCTCCAGATGGGTTTGCTGATGATGTTTTGATGATGCCTTAACTTCAAATTAAAGGGAAATCAGTCAGAAAGAAGTCCTAATACCCAAAAACCTAAAGCACTATTAGAAATATTTAAGGTTTCCCCTGCCTTCATCCACACTGCAAGTATGTATTTATGTAGGGTTTGGCCACTCATTTCTGGGATTTTTAAAAATTTAATTTAATTTTTTTTTATATTGGTTTCAAGTGTACAAAACATCATAGATTGTGTAGATGCCTGACCAATGCAGTGTATACCCGAAGCTGATGTAGGATAATATTGAATGTCAATTATAATTGAAGATAGATGATAGATAGATAGATAGATAGATAGATAGATAGATAGATAGATAGATATAGATAGATATTCACGGGATGTAAAGTACAGCATAGGGAACATAGTCAATGGTATTGTAACAGCTATATACAATGTCAGAGGGGTAGTAGATGGGGGGGCTATCACTTTGTGAGGGGTGTAAATGTCTAAACATGATGTTTTGTACATCTGGGATTTTTTATTGTTCTTTATTTATTTTTAATTATAAAAATTCACCTCACTGTAAATTTTTAATAAAATTAGATTTAGAAAATATCCTTCATGATGTTTCCCATTGTTTTCTATGTGTATATAAACATTTCTAGTCTTGAAAAAATAAAATGTGAGCATGTGAGCAGCTTGTTTCCAAACCCTTCAGTGTTTCAAATGATATTACAATATATACAATTGCATACTTCTGGGTGTACATGTTAAATATTTCTCTATAAATTGGAATGGCTATGCTCCCAGTATTTAATTATATCATCTATCTATCCATCTATCTATCTATCTATCTATCTATCTATCTATCTATCTATCCATCCATCCATCTATCCATCATCTATCATCTATATATGTGTCTGATCTATCACCTATCAATCACTTATAATCCATCTATTATCTATCTATCATCTATCTAGTTATTCTAAAATTCTATTCAAAGGCAATGCACAATCACAGTATATAAGAGGTTCAATTTCCAACACAATTAACTCACAATAGATATTTTCATTATTATTATTACTTTTATGCCAGTCTTATGGGAGAAAATATTATCTCATTGGCTTTGTTTATATTTCCTTAATTACTATTTGTGGTAAGCAATTCATAGTTATTACTAACTTTAATTTTCCTTTCGTGCTCTGTTTAATATTTTACACACCTCTGACTAGGTTTTTTTTTAATGAATATGTAAGTTTTTTGTAGTGGTCTTTTTCTGCTGGTGTATAATTTATTTTGTGGATTGCAAATAATTCTCTAGTGTTTTGTTTTGTCTTTTAATTTTTTATATTTCTTACAGAATTAAATTCTGAGGCAGCCAACTTCTTGCTTTTTATTATGTCTTTTGTATATTGTGACTTGCAAAAGAAAATCTTATATACCCCTAACGATATACACATATTCACTATTTATCTTTACTTTCTGCTAATGAGTGAAAGGTTGTTTTTAAGTGTTTATCTATTAATCAGATATGAGTTTTACTTGAGAATAATGAGAGGTAGGTAAACAGTTTTCTTTTTCTTGACAGTCAATTATTACAACATGAATTATTGATAGTTCATATTTAATTCCATGAATTGATAATACCAATATTATTATTCATATATCTCTTTATAGATACTAGGATAAATATATAACAAATGTTATGCATTATATATGTAATATATATGTATATATAATTATATATTACATATAATCTACATATGTATATATGTAATATACATAATACATAATATATGTATACATAATGTTTATTGATTATTGAACACATTTGATAATACATTTGTCCATTTGGGGGCTAATTTCATGCTTTTTAAAAATAGCTGTATTGAAACATAACATATTTATATAACATAAAATTCCCCTCTTGAAAGTGTACAGCTTATTGGGTTTGTATTCACAGATTCTGCAGCCATCCATCATCATTTTCTGATTTCAGAACATTTTCATCACCCCATAAGGAACCCAAAACCCCTTAGTAGTTAGTCCCCATTCCTCTCTAAACCCAGACTCTGGAAACCACTAAACTATTTTCTATCTCTATTGATTAACCTATTCTGGACATTTCATGTAAATGAAATGATATAATGTGTGACTTTTTGTGCTTGGCTCCTTCACTTAGTATGTCTTCAAGGTTCATCCACATTGCAGTGTGTATTGAGAGGCCATTTCCATGTTGATATATTTAGTATAGTTTTATAGAGTATTCTGATGCATCTCACAGGGTAAATTATCCATCATTGTTCTTGTTAAAAATGTTCTTAGCTATAATTTTACATTTCTTTTTTCCAGTTTCAGCTTTATATGGGTGTATCAATAAGTTTATTGGGCTTGCTTTGAATTTATAGGTTAAGTTGAGTATAACTGTTATCTTTGCAATATCAACTCTTCTAATCCATGTACATGAAATATCACTTTTCAATCAGAATTTATTTTAAGGATTTATAATTTTCATCACTGTGACAATTTCTTCTCAAGTGAATTACTAAGCATTATATAGTTTTAGTTACTATTGGGATCATGTATTTTGTTTTTGCAATGTATTTTAATTGACTATATCGATTACATTATCTGAAAATAATTTTTATGGCTTTCCAATATTTTTATACTTTGTATTTTTTATGTATTTTTTTTCATTGATAAATCAGTAGTTATAAACTGGGTACAGTTTGCACTCCCCAGTGTACATTTGTCAATCTCCAGAGACATTTTTGATTGTCACGTCTAAGGAGATGTTATTCAAATGTAGTGATCAGGCCAGAAATGATGCTAAACATCCTACAATGCACAGAACAGCATTTCATAACAAAGAATTACCTGTTTTAAAATTGTAGTGCCAAAGTTGAGAAATCCTTAGTTAAAGCATTTAGCACAATGTTACATAGCAGTAATGATAGCAGGCACCTTATATTGCTCCTGTATTTAAGAGGAATACTTACAATATCAGTAATGCTTGTTTTAGGTTTTCTCATAGATGAGCTTTATGAAATTTAAAAAGTTTCCTTCTATTCCTAGTTTGCTAACATAAGCCTGTGTGTTTGTGTTTTGATCTAGAATAGATGTTAAATTTAGCTAATGAGATGGTCATGTTTTATTCTACCTTAATTTATTATTAAGGTAGAAAATAAGTATAATGTAATAAATTAGCAAATTTTCTAATTTTTTCCCAAACTCCTATCCCTGGGATAAATTTTATTCATTACTCTAAAATTATTGTTAGATGTTATTTGCTTTTTTTAAAAAAAAAAATCTGTTTATAAGCAAAAAATGACTTATACTGTGGGTGTATATGCAAGTATGTGTTGTGTGTATGTGTATATTCTCACACATTCATGTGTTCATATTCTTTCTTAGTTTGATTTAGAAGTTATTTGCACTTTCCTAAATGAGTTGTTAAACTTAATATAATATTCTATGCACTGCAAGATTTCTATAATAAAAATAACAAGTTCCTTGATGATCGTTAGAATTTATTTATAAAACTGCTTGGTAATTGTGCCGTTTTTAAGGGCAGATTTTTTAATAAAAATAATATAGCAGAAAATACATTATAAAACAGTGCTTTAAATGTTCTAATTAGACACTTTACATATATTAAGGCCTTTACTCCTGACCACAACTTATGAGATTGATAATTGCATTACTCCCATTAAAAAGATGAGGAACTACTATACCTAGAACTTAAGTAAGTCTGCTTTGAAATATCTTTGTCCATATTATTAACTAGCCCAGTTATTCAAATTCTTGTTTATTGAATCCCAGTGACCAACAACTATTGGAATTTTCTGTCTGTAGACATCTCTTCACCAAGTTAAGGTACAAAAATGTGATTTGAACTAGATTTTAGTAAAATTAATCCTTCCAAAGTCCTAGGTTCCATATTTGACTGTGCCATGTGTAGTATCTTGGTCAAGGTATTTCCCCTATATGATCTCAACTTTCTCACATGTAAAATGAGACAGCAGGAATAGATGATGTCTCGGGGCCTTTTAGCTCCAGACATATACAATTTAATAGATTTTCAACTAGTGCCAAGAAGAGTTATGCAACAAATATATGATAAATAGACAAATATATGAGCCAGGCATGCAATGGATTCAACTAAAGATGGCTTATACCATACTTGGGCATCAATTTAATAGCCAGAATTCCAATGTGGTTTAGAAATCAGATGTACTCTGTGTGTGTGTGTGTGTGCGCGCGCGCGTGTGTGTGTGTATATATATTAATATAATATAATATATATATATTATATATATATATATAATATATATATATATATTATATATATATAATTAGCACAAGAATACTCTTTTAATTCCCGGGTTAACTTGCATTGTTTGGTAGTGTTTTGTGAAAAAATTAGAGGTTATTTCTGGACTTGGGGAAAAGTAACATCTATCATGAGCATGGAATGTAAGACTAGTAGCACATTGTCATCTATTTGTCATCTCTATGCCAGATTTATATACTGGGGGTGCCAAAAAAATATATACACATTTTAAGATATGTTATCTATGCTCAAGAAGTGTTTGCAGTAA
The DNA here is from genome assembly GCA_033961575.1 of Aselliscus stoliczkanus. Classification (NCBI taxonomy): domain Eukaryota; kingdom Metazoa; phylum Chordata; class Mammalia; order Chiroptera; family Hipposideridae; genus Aselliscus; species Aselliscus stoliczkanus. Next base: position 51,616,883 of record CM066730.1, on the reverse strand, counting down.
TCAGGATGTTGATGGTAATCACTTTGAGCACCTCTTGTAATTGCAGAAGTCAAAAGTGACTTCTGTTGGGCCGGCCGAGTAGTGCGGTGGTTAAGCGCTGGCTTGGGAAGCCAGTGGCCCCGGTTCGGTACGACATGTGAGGGCCAGTGACACTGCCCTCAAAAAAAAAAAAAAAAAAAAAAAAAAAAAAGTGACTTCTGTTCATTTTTTGTTGTCTGTATATATTAAGAATTGCAATTCTTTTCCTTTCTTAAAATGTGTATACTTTTTTTGCACCCTCTGTATATATGTAATATTAATATAATAGTTGATGCTTTGGTGAGGAAAAAAAAAACAGGTCGCATATTGTGAGTGGTAATGATATGCAAAGAGTCCTCCTTCTGTATTTCTGAAAAAATAAGTAATGAGCCAATCCTGGAGAGAGATTAGCCTTATTGTTTACTTGTGAGTTCATGAGAGACATGATTTATGATGCATTCACTTTTCAGCAGAAACAGTATTATCTTTAGAAGGAAGCTACAGAGTAGCTTATTCTATGACATAGTCAAAAGGTAATTCTCTCTTTCTAGCTGCTCAGCGAAGATAAATATCATGCTTTTAAAAAGTAGTTGATTTTTGAACAGAGAAGTGTTCAAAGGGTTCTCTAGAGTCCACTCCCTTAATCAAATGTTTGATGAGGAGAATTTTTTTTTTCTTTTTGGAGATTATGGCTTATACTAGAGTAGTAGAAGAATTTTCCTGGCTTAAAATGATAAGCAATAACACTGTACTGAGAACATATTGGTTGCTAGGGTTTTATAAGAATTATCTTTTTCAATTCCTGTAATTAGCCATCTTTTAAATGTACTAAAAAATATGAAATGTTCTTCACATTTGATTAGGGCAGATTTTTTTCTTTCTTATTCTGCATTGAACAGATGAACCTGGTTTACTGTAAGCTTATAAGTACTATTTTGAAATGTACAATATTTAAAAGGCAATTTATGTGAGACACCAAAACCAGAAATAGTTAATACACATATGTGTGTCTCAATGTTTGACTCGTACTTAAGTCCTAGGGTCTACATTTAACTATTCAGGGACAGCAGAAGAACAGAAAAAGAAAAATGAACACAAACCAAACCCATCATATAAATAGCTTTCCCATAAGAATGACACAAATAGTTTTGCTCCTTTGTAAAGCCAGATTAATAATAAATTGCATTTTATTGCAGCATAATATCTCTGTTATAATCCCTGTTGTAATCATTTTCAAAATAAAATGAAATATTTCTCTGAATATTAGTAACAAGTTAATTGTGGAAATTGCTAATTAGGAGTTAGAATCAAATACAGTTTTAATTATGTGTGAATAATAATTTTCCAAGTAGGGCTTGAAAATATGGGATTGTTGCTGACTATATGCATGGGTAGATTCTCCATAATATGAGAACCTACCTACAACTCATCGATAAAGTTAAGGTACCTGGTGAGGCCTTTTAAGAGTATTGACATAGAAAAAAAGAGGACCTCTTTGCTTCAAAACTTTTTTTTGCTCTTTGAATTTTCTGGATTGAGTTCCAAATTACTCATCATTCAAAGATCTCTAACATTTTATCTAACCTCAACTTGTCTGTCCATCATTAGTTTCCATTTGTTCCCTACTCAAATATTTAAGCCTAACAAAACTGGTCTGTTTTTTGTACCCTAACCAATTGAAGTATTAGGGATTTAGTTCAAATATCGTCCCATCTTTATCTGATTTTCAGTGTTGCATCCCTTCTTAAGTCCCGTTGTTGGGAACAGTAAAGGATTTAAGATTTTCTCTACTTGAAAGCTAAGAAGTTAGCTTATCACAGTTTCATGGATGCTGGAAGACACAAGACTCCTGGTTCAGAGACAAAGGGCTTTTTATTACTCATGGCACAGCAAGCATCATTAGCTTTATGTTTGCACTGGTTCTCCTTGTCCTTAAATCCCATAAGGGCAACTTGGAACGACCTAGGCAGATATTATGTATTCAAAGGGTTTGTGTCACAGCCAAGGAATTCCAAGATTAAGAAATCTGAGTGTTGTTTTTGTTTTTGTTTGTTTGTTTTGTCTTCTATTTTATTTCTTATAATTGATGGAAGAAAGCCTGCCCAAACTTTGCCCCAGAAGGGATCATTATATTTTTTAATTAAAGTTTATTGGGGTAACAATGGTTAGTAAAGTTACATAGGTTTCAAATGTACATTCTGTAATACATCATGTATATATCACATTGTGTGTTCACCACCCAGAAGGAAGTTCTCCTTCCATCACTATATATTTGATCCTGTTTATCCTGTTTATCCTATTGGACAGCCTTCTGCCCTGGAAGAAGGGATATACTATATCTATCTTCCATGGCTGTTTAGTGTACAAACATCCTTGTAAAAATAGTCCAGAACAAAATCCATTTTTACAAACAGTCCCTGTGCTCATGAGAAATGAATGAGACCTATGGAGAAATGTCTCCCAATATCCATTACACTCATGAAGCCTGCATTTACTACCCAAATGCTTATCCCCATTACCCTTCTTGGACTTCCACCAAACACTTAGTTCAGACTCTCACATTTGTAATTTATCATCAATTAGAGTATGCTTAGAACAATACCTAGCACGTCCTGAGCATGCAATATATGTCAGCTATCATTGTTCATTGCATTTGTTTCATTCTAGGTACATGGCTATCTCACTTGATGGTAAGAGCAGTATATTTTAGTATTCTCATGGCTGGCATAGGTAGAATAAGTATACACAAAAGTGCTTCAGACTCTCCCTCTAACTAAAATTATTCCCAAGTTTCTCAGGATGTCTTTCTAAAAGTGTGAGAGTCTAAAGTACAAATATACTCTCTGCTCCAGAATTAGACCCCTTAATAGTTGATACCAGAACTTTCCACTCCTCTACCTTCAGTTTGCTGGTTCTTTTGGATGCTGTATAGATGTCAGCTCTAGCCTCTGATATATGCCTAATCATTTTGGTCTGCTGAGATAGCCTAGATTTATGACCTCAGTATCACACATACAGTCCTGAATTTGTCCAGAAATCCTACCCTCCCAATAAGCTTCTAGAGTGTGTGTACATCTTTCTGGATGCATTTTTACCTCACTAAATTTACCTAAATTCTAGTTCAAACTCACCATTTAGTGAATTGAGTCAAATTTCCCTGGTCCTACTGTCTTGTTTTTCTACCATATTCAGCTTTTCTTTTCCAGCAGCAATATAAAACGGTGCCTAGAAGTTCACACCCTGAGCACTGTGCTTAGGATCATATCTTGTTTCTGCCACTCATTTAGCTTTTGGGGAAGTAATCATGCTGTAAGTTTCCTCGTGTATAAAATGTAGATGATATCTCCTACTTTATAGAGTTATCATGACATAAGATATGTAAAGCCCTTAACAAAGTATCAACACATGGTAATTGTTCAATAAATGTTAAGTATTATTCCTTACTACTGTTGTTATTATTATGATACCCTGCAGAACTTGGATTGCAACTCATAGAGGTACGTCAGTTACTATTCACATGATTAATCAAATAAGACAAGTCATAATCCTGCCATAATTTCCATGCCAGGAACCCTAATCAAGCCAGAGAGATTGATTAAGCCACTGAAATAAACTTCTGCTGTGAAGTTGATGGAATCTCCTTTTGCTAAATGGATTCTAGTCTTGAGCCAGGTCTAGCAGGACCTTAGGGGTACATGAGTCCTTCCTCATTCTCCATCTCTCTAACTGGGGCACACACTTTTCTGAAAAGTGGCTGCTGGGAAGGATCTGGACAGGGACCAGATGCAGTGATAGCTGAACCATCTCAAGAATAGAAATTGAACATATTTTTCTAGGAAAATAAAAAGGGAAGATGGTAACTATCTCCATCATTTCAAATGGTAATCATCTCTCTTCAAGCTACAAAGATAAGAAAATAAGGTTAAAATATAATAAGAGAAATTTTGGGGTGTTTTATAATGTAGTTTGAAGGTTAGCATGACTCAAATTCCTCAGTATAGACTGAAGAGAATAAGGGAGTATAAATATGTCCTGGTAATTTTATAAATTCTATACATTATCCACTTCTTACTTACCTCTCAAAAGTCTCTGGTAAAGATAAGTATCATTATGTATGCAAATAAGAGAAACTGTGCCTTGAAAAATAATTCTTACGCTGCTCATACTGTTAAGTGCTTTTAATAATTGAATCATTTAAAGTAGTCACAAAGGCCTACTTAAGAGAAGACATATGAAAACAAAATAAACAGAAAAATTTTACACTTAGTAATTCAACTCTTACCCAAGTTGTATCGCCCTTGATTGAAATCAAAATATCACTCAAGAATTATAGGGAGGTAATATTATGATTTAAATTTTTGAAATGCAAAATTGTATTTTCTGTTCACTTTTCTCTTCTTGTTTTATGTAAAGGATAATACTATTGAATGAATGTGTCCAAATAGATGTTGGAAACAAGGCCTATTCTGGGTTTCTATACCATTGAGAGAAGTGTAGCCTCGTTTTCTCTTTCACATTAGTTAATATTTGGCTGCAGCTGCTCTTTGGCAGTGGGGAAGGTATTTGATGATTCTTCTGTGTTGCATAAACATTTTTACTTCAAAGAGATTGCCTGTTCATATCCCACTGGATCAAGCCAGATGTCTAATTCTATCCAACATCTTTAATGTTTTTGAAATCATCTGGGGCGTTGTTAATGGAGTATCATTAGGTACAATCTGAAACTTTTTAATGGGCAGTACATGCAGTCAGTCTATTTGTGCAACACGAGCTCTTGCTTCTGAAGCCTTGTGGCTATTTTCTTTCATATGCTGTTCTCCCAGTGTCTTATTTGCTTCTCCAGGTGACTTAATGGTATAGTCATAGTAAATATTATCTTTCCCTTGGACATTTTTTTATTAAAACTGTAATAGGATCCACACATTGCATAGACCACTGGCATAAGATATGATGCCTGCGTCACAGAAGCTATGGTCCAGTTATCAATAGAAGGAAAGGGGACATTGTAGACGTAAACTCTACCACAAAGGAGACCAGGTTCAATGTGCCATGCAAGCGCAGGTCTGGGAGCTATATTTTGCTGGGGAGGAGAAGAAACATGTTGATCAAGTCCTCAGTTTCCCAGATGCACAAGGAAAATAATCCCAAGAACGAGGGTGTACTTAAGCAAAAGTACATATGGATATGGTTGTTTCAAAGCAGAAAGCAGCTCTGCATCACGTGAAGGCAGCTTGGAAGAGAGCAGTGTGCACTATGCCAAGATAGCTGGCTTTATCCCCCAGAACAAGAACACTATTAAAATTTAAACCAGTGTAGCATGGTCTGATTTACATTTGACAAACATAAACCTGACACATTTATCTCCCATGCAGATTGTATGGGAAATACACTTAAGTTTCACCATATCAGTTAGGAAGTCCTCGAGTCACTACACATGAGGAATTGAACTAGCACTAGAAATGGAAAGAAGAGAAATAATTCAAAAACAGAATACAGTACCTCCCCCTCCCCCCCATCCGTGGTGTCACTCCCGTGGTTTCAGCTACCTGTGGTCAACCATGGCTGAAAATATTAAATGGAAAATTCCAGAAATAAACAATTCATTAGTTTTAAACTGCATGCCATTCTGAGTAACGCGATGAAATCTCACACCATCCTGCTCTGTCCTTCCTAGAATCTGTCATCTCTATGCTACTGCCTGTTAGTCTTTAGTAGCCGCCTATGTTATCAGATCGATCATCGTGGTATCTCAGTGCTTGTATTCAAGTAGCCCTTGTTTTACTTAATAATGGCCTCAGAATGCAAGAATATGCTAAAAAGAAACCATAAAATGACAATTCAGATATGCTAAGAAGAAACCTAAAGTGCTTCCTTTAAGTGAAAAGGTAGGTATGTGTGTGTTGGGGGGAAAAAAACAGTATATAGAGAGTTGGTTACTATATGCAATTTCAGTGATCCACTGGGGGTCTTGGAGTGCATTCCCCTGAAGATAAGGGCCAGTGGACTTCTGTACTCAGAAGCTAGTTCAATTCAACATCTAACACACAACCAGAGAAGAGATCAATAAATGCCACTTAAATAAAAGAAAAAAAATAGTGTATTAAAAATGGATTTTAAATGTAAAATTGTCAGAGCTTTGAAGATGATGGAGTCATATTTTGTGTGTGTGTGTGTGTGTGTGTGTGTGTGTGTGTGTTTCACCGTTTTTCCTGTGCATTGAAAGCAGAAATGTTTCATATTACATACAATGTATTCATATTTGTAGATTTGGGACAGACTGGTGCACTTTCTGTTAGACTGTAGTGGGAAGAGGCCCCTCAGGATATCCTGAGATCACACTGCTCAGCCAGACTGTCACTGGGCACAGGCTTGACATTTTCCCTTTTGCTGATGAGCCCAAACATTTCAGTTCGGGGAAGTTCCAAAATCATGTTTGCATTATGACCAGGCTTGACTCATAAATGGAACAGAAAACTGGCTCTATCCCACAGCTACCTCATGTTACAAAACAAGAGGGAATCAGGAAACTGGCATAAGCCAAAGCTCCCAGAAATTCGTAGGGCGTGTATTAAAGAGTGAGAATTTACTCATGCCAATACCAATTACCTCCACCCTGCTCTCATTTTACTGTTTTCTATAGCTCTCCTTACAGTCAAAGCTACAATAGAACATATTGATTTTTTAATTTCAGGAAACTTAACTTTAATACAGTACTTCTATCTAACCTACAGGCCATTTCCTACTTAACTCCATAATATCCTTTATAGAATTTGTCTTCTAGTTTCATTTAGTTGATACATCTTTTTAGCCTCCTTTAATCTGAAACAGTTATTTTTAGCCTCTATTTTTCATGACATGGATATATTTGAAGAATATAAGGCATTTATTCTGTAGAATGTTTGTCTGATATCGTCTCAAAATTTGAATCACGGTGTGCATTTCAGGCTTAAATATGACATTAGGTATATTATGTACTAAAGTATCACATTCCAAGATACATGATGTACATTTGTACTTCACTGCTGATATTGATTTTAAGTACTTCATTAAGGTATTATTCAGTTCCTGCACAGCACCATCTGTATGCATTAATACAACTTTTTTAAATTAAAGTTTATTGGGGTGACAATTGTTAACATAGTTACATAGGTTTCAGGTGTACAATTCTGTAATACATCATCAATATATCACATTGTGTGCTCGCCACCCAGAGTCAGTTCTCCTTCCATCACCATATATTTGGTCTCCCTTTACCCTCATCTACCACCCTCCTTCCCCCTTACCCTCTGGTAACTACTAAATTATTGTCTGTGTCTATAAGTTTTGTTTCTTCATTTGTTTTTCTTGTTCTTTTGTTGTTTTCAGTTTTATATACCACATATCAGTGAAATCATGTGGTTCTTGACTTTTTCTGTCTGGGTCATTTCGCTTAGCATTATAATCTCAAGATCCAAGAAATGCAAATAAAAACCACAATTAGATATCACCTGTCATCAGTTAGAATGGCTATCATCAACAAGACAAATAAGAGCAAGTGTTGGAGAGGCTGAGGAGAAAAAGGGACCCTCATACACTGTTGGGAATGCAGATTGATGCAGCCACTATGGAAGGCAGTGTGGAGGTTCCTCAAAAAATTAAAAACAGAATTATCATATGACCCAACAATCCCTCTCTTGGGTATCTACCCCAAAATTGTGAACATATATCCATAAAGATATATGTACTCTGATGTTCATTGCAGCAGTAATTTAATTTTAATTTTAGAATTACTATATAATTTGCAGACTATGTAAATATCCTGTTCTCATCAAACCTGATCTACCCAAAGATGCTAAATTTGATGAATGATTCTTACCTGAGTCAATTTTTACTATAATAATTATAACATTTTCTACATTTATTATTTTTTTATATTTATTAGTTGACATTTCATTGTAAAATGTTTCCTTTACCTCTCCTGTCTGCCTCTATCTATCTATCTATCTATCTATCTATCTATCTATCTATCTACCTACATACATATCTACTCTATTCATCTAAATATCAATATATCTATCAGACTCATGGAGTCTGTCTTACTTAGATATTCATAGCTGTTAAATATACATTGTATATTGTATGTTTTAGCACTAAAAGGCCCTTCTTTATCTCATTGAGTGCTTTATAAAAATCTTTTGGCTTACTTCTTTTTAGTAATCTGCTTTCTTATTGCTTTCAGTTACCCAGTATATCTTTGCCATCTCTTTATTTTAGCCCCTTGGAATCAGTTGTTTCAGGGGTGTTATATACACATAGAATTAGGCTTGCCTTCATGAGACAGTTTGAAAATCCTTTTCTTTTCCAGGTGAGTAAAACCGATACATAATTATTGATATGACTGGTAATCTTTGCCTGAATTCTGCTGTATCATTTTATGTCATAATTACTGTGTGTATTTTGTTATAGTTACTGTGTTTCCCTTCACTGTTATATGTTCTCTTTGCCTTGGAAATTAGGAAGATTTATATTTAAAATAGAATTTGTCTTTGTAGGTATACCTTTAACCTTGCCCTTAATCCTCCCTTTAAAAATTAATCTCTTTTCTATCTGCATTACCAATTTTAAATGGTATTCTTTAATATTCACCCATTACATATGTAACAATGTTCATATTTTAACTTTCCCTTTCTTTCTCTTTTCTGCCCAATTTTTAGTTGCATTCCTTCTACTTTGTCAAAAATATGTTTATATTATATATTATTCTTCCAGCATGTCTTCAGTCCTGTTTTAGTCTTAGATCTAAAATTAAACATATTAAATATTTACCACTGTTGAGGTTTTCCAAGATGGAGTCCACCCTCTAATAGATTTCTTCAGATTTCATACTTTTGATACTTGAAGAACAGGTTGACTAGGTGTAAAATCTTTGACCCACACTGTATTTTCATAAGTTTCTTGAAAAACCTTCTCCACTGCCACCTCGCCATGGCTGATGTGCACTTGAGATATAAAGTGCCCATGTTGCTTTCTTATTTTGATAAATAATTTGGTCATTTTACCTGTAGACTCTAAGATCTTTTTATTTGTCTTTAAAGTCTAAAATTTTACCTTGATGTGTCACAGGATGATGGCTCTAGCTTAATATTTCCAGGTGCACAATGAGGTCTTTCAATAGATCAATAAAGGGATTTAATTTTTGCTAGAAAATTGTTTTGAATTACTGTTATAAATATTAGTTTAATTCCATTGTTTTGTGATTCTTAAGAGATTACAGTTACCTGTATATAGACTTTATTTGCATGTGCTCCATTTTAACCACTTTGTCTCTGGTTGTTGAAACTCTTTTCTGTCATGTTTATATTCATGGTTATTTTCCTCCCTTCTTTTAATATCTCTTATTAAATTTTCATTCAATTTTAGTCTCCCTTGGACATCTTGAAATTTATCTTTTATTTCTGATATTTTTTTATTTTTTCTTTAATTTCTTTCCTGAGTTCTATCAACTCTCATTGAACTTTACACCCTTTTGTATTTGTTTACTTTTGTACAGTCTAATTTTTTTTTAATATACCTGACTGATTATATAAAACTATTTAATTCATTTGAGATTGTTTTGTGATCATTTTGTTCTTCTTTTGACTGGATATTTAGGAAAATTCCAAACAGATGAAATGCCTTCCGTTTTCTTTTTCAAGTAGCTTGGAATAATGGCTCTGCTCTTCTATATTGAGGCATTTGTAGACAGGTTACTATCTCAAGAGTGCTCTCTTCTGCCAGCATAGTGGCATGTGTTTCCATTTATGGTTGGCAATGATGATGGAGGAAGGTGGATTGGGTTGTTTTGTGGTTCTGTGTTTCTGCAGGACCTTTAATTTTCCCCTCTTCTTCCTTCTTCCTTTTTTTTTTTTGTTTTCCATCATTGCCATGTCTCTAAGTGACACCTCTTCTTTCCCAGCAGGAAAGCTGCCGAGGCTGCCATCTCCAATGCCACTGTCTGTTAGGCCCCTTACTCTAGCCAGTGCTGTGAACGACCAAGTCCCTGATGTGTGTTCAGTATTTTGGCAATTACAGTTGGACTTCCTCCTTCTGGAATTGATTTTTTTTTTTTTCCTTGAGCATTGTCTATGGTCTCATCATCCTTTTTTTCTTTACTACTGTGGTCTGTTTAGACTCTTACTTCTCTGCACTAATCTCTGCATTCAGAAGCTTGAAGCCCTGAAGGAAGTTCCAACAATAACTGTTAGAATTTTGTATTTATTTCCCTATTCAAAAGTAACTTGAAATTCATAATATTCTCTGACTTCCATTAATGCTGATGACATTTTTGTGAGTGTCTCTTTAAGCTTCTCCACATGTATGTTTATACTTGTATTTTTATATATTTGAAAAAATAATGTATATTAAATTTTATTCTGCTCTTTTGCTTGGCCTTATATCCTATGAATTATCCCATGTTTCCATAAAGTTTATACAGCCTTTTCAAGTTTTAAAACTTTTTAAATATACTTTTATGCTTACATAAGTAATACTAATTTAGAAATCTTACAAAGTACAAAAAAATAACAATGAAACTGGAAAAGAGTAATTCCATCTCTCAGAGGCAAACACCAATAGCATTTAATTATTTCCCTTCCAGGATGTTTTTCTATACATATTCACAAAGATGGTACTGCACCTATAATTTGGCATGCTGCTTTATTCACTTAATTGTGTTTCATAATTATTTTTCTTTGTAATTTAAATTATTCATAAACATTATTTTCAATGTCTTTCTAGTATTCTACCATATGGACATTCTCCCAATGTTGATTGCAATTTTCATTATTAACACATCTACAGCGAACAATTTTGTGCATAAATTTGCATCCATATTTTAGATTATATTCTTAGCATATATTTCTGGGAAGGGAATATAAACCCACAACATCATTATTACCAAATACTAAATTTTGATTCGTTCTTAATCTCTTGGAAGCATGACTTTAATACTTTCGTACTTGTGATGGTGATAAGTATACTTTTGCAATCCATACATATCTAGAATTGCTTATTCTTGCCTCCCATCTGATAAACAATTTGACATACTATCAATTATAGGCCCACAATATATTTTTTTTTATTTCCATACTCTACAGATATTGTTCCATTAGCTTCTGTCACTTTATAATGCAGAGACTCTGTATTACTGCCTTGTAGATTTTGTATTTTTTTCTTTCTGGAGTTTTATCTGTTAATAACTCACCAATTTATATCTTTAGTACAGAGTGTTCCTTTGAACACTAAGGATATATATATATATATATATATATATATATATATATATATATATGCAATAATCAAATTGCCTTTTCCACTCTGATATCTCACAGGCATCTCAGTTATAACATGTATCTCAAATTAACCACCCACAAAAGCAGCACTCTTAGTTTTGCTTCACCACTTAAGCACACAAACTTGACTATCCATCTAGCAGCCTTAGACGAAACCCTGGGTCCCTCGTTTCTTACTTTCCCCAAGAGTTCACATCCAGTATCTCACTAAATGTGTGAATTGTCCCTTGAAAGCATAACTTGATATGTTTACTTCTTTCTATCTACACTGCCATTAATAATATACTGGTCTATTATAGCTATACCTAGAGTACTTCAGTAACTTTTCAAAAGATCTCCTAGATATTCCCCTTGTGTTCCATTCTTCCACAGAAGCTAAGGTGATCTTATGTCAAAAAGTCTTATTTTTATCAATCCCAATCTTAAAAATTTTCCAATAGTAATGACAATGAAATCCCAAGTCCTGACTCTGGTTTACATGGTCTGCCTCTGTTTTCTTCTCTGATCTGTAAACTTCCTGTTTCATTTGCTTAGTATAGTCAAAAAGTATGTGTTGTCTTTCACTTCCTGAAATATCCAGATTATCAGTTACTTTTTACTACTGAGAATACCAAATTATTTTGTTTGACTACCATGGAAGAATTATTTTTTTTAATCTTTAAAATTATGTTAGCTTCTTTTGCAATATTTTTGGATGTATGTGTATATGACTGTTGACTCATTCCTAAATTAGGGAGAGATTTAGTTAGAAGCCTTTGTTTGCCCCCATGAAAGAACTGGGTATATGGATTTTTCTTTGCTCTCTCTGAGTTTATTAGTTGGATAACAAATTGGTGTCTATAACTCCTGCCTGCTTCTAGTTTTCTTTAGCTGTGGTTTCATTCTCTAACACAGTCCCTTACTTCTGAGTTCTGTCACTCTCTTGTTCTCATTATACATACTCTTGAAACTTGAGTCTGATCTTTAGAGCTTCAATTTCCCCCCTCTTCTCTAAGTCTATTGTTGTCCTCCAAACTTCTCTTCTTTTTTTAGTCAGCCTAGTCTCCACTGTCATCATCTCCATGTATCTTTTGTCGATACCATCAGTACCTTCACCTTTCTGTCCATCTGCCTCACCTTTCTGCAAATACCTGAACATTTTCCCATTCCTCCTGTGCCTGAACTGCTGAGTGCTGATAAACCAAATAAAAAAAGCATAACTACGTTAACTGGAATTACCAAAATTATTGTATATCCCATCTAAGCAGTGACTTCAAAATTGAATTGTAATCCTATCACCTGTCCCAGTTAGATGCTTCACTTTGGCACAGGATGATATAGAGACCTCTACTCTTGGAACAAATCCAGTTGACTGGTAGCGGCTACCTGGATACACTGAGTATTTGTTATGTGCCAAGAGAGGTTTCAGGCACTTGTTAGACACATAGCTACTGCACTAGGGGATTAAGAAACAACTAAATAATTATACGGCAATATTATAATTGCCACAGTAGAGTGATGTAAATACTCCAAGACCTAAATCTGATGGTAAAAGTCAAAGATGAGTTTCTGAAGAGGTAGCCCTTAAGAAGAAACTTGAAACAGGAGTTTTCATTGCATAATACAAGGTAGTGTATTCCAGGAGAGGGAGCAAACTATGCGAAGGTACGGAGTCATTACTGAGCATGGTATACATAGAATGGGAGGGTGGTAAAGCTGCAATTGGGCTCACTTGAAAAAAGTGCTGTGATTAAACAACAATGCCTGTCACATGTGAATGGAGACAGTGATGGCTTTTTGTCATGTTTCCTTTTTCTACATTAACAGTGATTCCACAGTTGCATTTCAAGCCTATAATCCTACCCTTAGACCAATTCTCTTAAGAGAAGGCCTCTGTTTTCTGCAGGCAAAAATATGCAGCTTGAGAGCTCTGCCAATTTTCTACTTAGTGACTCAATGTGCTTAAAACCAATACATATATTCCCCACTTGATGGTAAAAAGAGGTACTCTTACCCCACCTGAAAACTTTCCAGCCACCTCTGTCCTCAGCTCCACCTCCTCCTGTTTCCTTTTGAAATAACCCCTGATTTACTATATATATTTTTTTCTTCTGTATTTTCCTATTTTTCTGAATCAGATAATCATGCTTAAGTTTACAATATGTTTTAAAAATACTCCATTACCTATATTACCCTCTAATTACCATATGATATTTTTCCTTTTGAAGTCTAAGTTACTCCCAGCACTGAATTGATGTATCTTTCACTTAGATCATCAAACAATTTTAAATTTTCAAATCCAAGCAACCTCTTTTCAGTTCTCATCATCCCTGACATAACTCAGTAACGTGACAAAGGGAGCTATGCATCTCCTTGAGACTTGCCGCTTCCCAGATTTCTCTAACTCCATAGTTCTCCATATTTTCTTTTCACAACTCTAGTCACTCACTTTCATTATCTTTTCTAGATTCCTCTTTCTCCTTTCATACCTAAGTATTAGAATAATTAAGTATTCCAATGTATTCTATTCTCAGGTTTTATTTCCCCTACATCAAAATGACAAGTATGGATTTTTTCAGCCATATTCGTAGAGTCCAAAATGTATATTGCCAGCCCAGATCTCTCCTGAGCTTCAGACTCAGAAATACAGGAGCATACTAAACAGTTCTTCGATATATTTAGTTGGAAATATATCGAATTTCTGTTATTGGACTCTTTTAAGCTAAACATGCTAATTTAACTTGGTTCAAACCAAAATCTAGATGTCATGTGGGCACCTCAAATTTAACAATTATAAAAAATGTGTAATCTTGGGCCAGCCGAGTGGCGTGGTGGTGAAGCGCTGGCTTGGGAAGCCAGTGGCCCCGGTTCAGGTCCCACATATAAGGACCAGTGACACTGCCCTCAAAAAAAAAAAAAAAATGTGTAATCTTTCTTATTTTAAGTATGTGTCCTTATTTTGTATATTTTGATGAGTATCACTACATACAATTATTTTCCAAGCCAAAAATCAATAATTCATCTTAAAAGACTTAATTTCCTTTATTGACCATTT